>JANBPO010003968.1:177095-412483 GCA_024336825.1 Amorphophallus titanum
CATCGCGGCCCAGAGCCGGCGGCTGGACAACCTGGAGGCGTGGCAGCTCGTGGTCAACCGGCAACTCACCGAGGAGAGCAACGAGCGGCGGAAGGAATACCAGACCATCCGCGAGGAGCAGGCGGGGGTGCGCGAACAGCTCCGGGCGATGAACGAGACCCACCAGGGTTCCGACGCCGCGTACAAGACGCTCTACCTTGCCGGTGGCGCTGACGTCACCGTGGCTGGCGCGAACATGCAGCAGCTGGACTTCAAGGGCACGATCGGCAGCGGTGAGACGCGCATGTGCGCGGCCGGTGGGGTGCCGCCGATCATCGTGGGCCTGTCGGAGGGCTTGGCCAGCGCAACATATTCAAACTATTCGATGGCTCGCCGGAAGTTCGGCGACCCAAGGTACACAGGTTATGCTGGAAGTTATGGATTTCTCCAAGGACTAAATAAAAAACTTCCATGCAAAGAAGTCAGGTGCTATCCTTCTCACTCCCTACAGAACAAGTTCTGGTTTGATGGTGATAGCATCTGAAATTCCCTGTTGTAATAATGATGCCGATTGTTGATTATATGTGTTGTCTATATGTGTCTAGGCTTGCATGCATGAAAATAATTTTCCATTGCACTTTGTATGTCATAATGCATGTAATGTCAAATTGAGGGTGAGTCATCATTGTAGTCATTCTTTTACCCTGTCAGTGCATTATCATGTCATGATCCTTTGGTATATCAAATGCTGGCATATAGAAGGACAAAGCAAATCTGTCTAAAAGATGCTAGTATGCGTGAGGAAAATCCTCCGCTAGGTACCGAAGTCAATGATTCGTCTTGTCCTAGGCTACATCATTTAGGATTTCATGCATTCATCTGTTTTACTTTGCATTGCCAAATACATTTTCAGTGCACTTAGACATAAGCTTGCCAGTAGGAGTCAAAGGGTGTTAGCTTGTTAATATGAATGGCCAGATTAAGGGGGAGTCCGTACATATTTGATATGTATACATGCATGTGTCATGTCAGAATTCAATGCATGCCATTTTTTGTTTAAATCCCCTTATGATCATCTGAACTTGATGCATACCTGTAGGGCAAGTGAGCTTGTTTGAATTTCTACACTATGTTTTCAGAATGCATATACATTGTTTCAAGACTGAATCCTGTTGGTGATCCTCTTGTGTGAGAGTTGTGCATCAACAGCATGCACCCCCTGCGTCGGCGCAATAATGTACAATTTGATGATCCTGTTCGGTTCTGTAATTCTTTTCATCTAAATTGATCTCTGATCATTGCTTCCTCTTGTGCATAATGTCTACTATTCTCTTGAACAACATTCATTGAAAATCATTTCCTGAGGAGGAATTTTCCTGTGCAATCATGGCTGAGTTCAAACACCTAGGGGGAGCATGAATTTAATGTTCTCTTCTTAGAGCTCCTTGTGATATTTCAGATGAAACCTGAATTGAGTTGATGGTTTGGAGTATATAAACCTGAAATCTGGGTTTAAGTTTCTTGAAAATGACTATCTCAGTGTATGGAATAGACTTAAAATAGACATAAAGAAATGTGTCCTCACCCTTCTTAAATTCTGGTTTTTAAAAGTGTTAAGGACACCCTAGTTAAAGGTTTTTACACTGAGTATTGTTTTTAAACATTGAAAATGGTCTGATGTATTTGAAGAGAAAATGCCTTAGTTGATTAAAAGTTGAATCTACAGAGCAATGACTATGACTGATTGAGAAAACATGGACTATTTACCATAGAAGTGATGGGCATTATGTCATGAAGTAAAGGTCTAGTTACCTCTATTTAAAAAAAATTATTGAGAAAAATCAAAACAAAAGGCAGAGCAATGGCTAAAGTTCATGAAAGCCGCATGACCAAGGCGGCCTTCATTGCGGGCGACTGGGGCACCAGCCGGCTGCGTCTTTATCTGTGTGGTCCGGATGGTGCGGTGCTGGACCGGCGCGACGGCGAGGGGGCCTCGGTGCCCGACTGTGCCGGCCGTTTCGCCGCCGCCGTTGCCGACTGGGACAAGATGCTGGGCGACGGGGCCAAGCTGCCCGCGGTGCTGGGCGGCATGGTCGGTTCGACCATCGGCTGGAAGGAAGTGCCGTACCTGGAATGCCCGGCCCGGCCGGAGACGATCGCGGGCGCGGCGCTGAAGTTCAAGTCGGATGGCCGGGATATCGCCATCGCCCCGGGCCTGAAGTGCATCAACCATGCCGGGGCCCCCGATGTGATGCGCGGCGAGGAAGTGCAGATCCTGGGCGCGCTCAGGCTCAATCCCGAATTGGCGGAGGGCCGCCATCTTCTGTGCATGCCCGGCACCCATGTGAAATGGGTGCGGCTGGAGGATGGGGCGGTGACCCGTTTCCAGACCGCGCTGGCGGGCGAACTGTTCGAGCTTCTGTCGCGCCATTCGGTGCTGGCGCGCGACGGCGGCAGCGTCGATGCGGACAGCCCGGCCTTCGCGCTGGGGCTTCGCACCGCGCGCGACAATGCCCAGTCCGGCCTGCTGCATCTTCTGTTTTCCACTCGCAGCCGGGTGGTGACGGGCACCATGCCCAAGGCCGATGCGGCGTCATACCTGTCGGGCCTGATCGTGGGCGCCGATGTCGGCGCGGCGCTGGCGCTGTTCGGGCCGGGGCGCGTGCCGCTGGTCTGCTCGCCGCTGCTGGCGGCGCTTTATGCCAGGGCGCTGGGGACCTATGGTGTGGCCGCGCCGGTGATCGACGGCGACGCCGCCGCGCTGGCGGGCCTGGTGCAGATACACACGGAATTGCGAAAATGAATGCCGATACTCTTCTGGCCGAACTGCCCATCGTCGCCATCCTGCGCGGGGTGACGCCGCAGAAAGTCATCGGCGTCGCCGAGGCGCTGTATGCGGCGGGCATCCGCGCCATCGAGGTGCCGCTGAACTCGCCCGAGCCGTTCAAGAGCATCGAGATGCTGGCCAAGGCGTTTTCGGGCCGCTGCCTGACCGGCGCGGGGACCGTGCTGACGCCGGCCGATGTCGACCGCGTCGCCGATGCCGGCGGCCGCTTGCTGGTGACGCCCAATACCGATCCGGCGGTGATTGCGCGCGGCGTGGAAAAATCCATGACGGTGATGCCGGGCTTCTACACCCCGTCGGAAGGCTTTGCCGCGATCGCGGCGGGCGCGCGCATCCTGAAGCTGTTTCCGGCCTCCACCGGCGGCATCGACCACCTGAAGGCGATGCTGGCGGTGATCCCCAGGACCGTGCCGGTCTATGCCGTGGGCGGCGTCGGCGCGGGCAACATGAGCGAATGGAAAAAGGCGGGCGCGGCGGGCTTCGGCCTGGGCAGCGACGGCAACCACAGTACCTTGGCTAGTTCTTAACGCTACTACTTTAACATTTCGAGGCACTATCTTTTACGAGTGAACCAAAAAGCTTTTTTCTATTCCTTTAATGGGCCGGTCATTATAGATCTAGTGGCATGGCGAGGCGAAGGGGGGGGAAGCTAGTACTTCGCTTTGTAGACTCGACTAGTCGCTTATTGCCCTTCTCCGCCCCTTGCTCCCCAACTGGAGAGCGGACAGCTAACACAAGCGTCTCTCTATCATCTAGATAGACAAACATACAGATAGGCCAACCATCTTTAAAAAAAAAATGATACTGACCCCTGTATAGGTTTGGTTGACTCTTCCAGAGATGAGAGATGTCGATCCTTACTGTTTAGGGAAGGTTCGGGCAAGTTGTAGCCCCCTATCCTATAAAGTAAGGTTAATCAGTTTTATAAATATATCTTATTCGTATTAGTTGACCTAAGCCACACCATTACTGTTGGGGTGGGGATCGGCCTCCGAACCATGCGTGGGACGAGTTTCTGCCTCATACAACTGGGGTCAAAGGTTGACCGAAGTTGAAAGTAAGCAATCATTTTTAAAAAAATAGACCACTGGCCGCTGGTGTTGTTGCCACCGGCCGTCAGTGAAGAAGAAGAAGAAGAAGAAGAAGGAACCGTGCATGGGACGAGTTTCTACCTCATATAGCTTGGGCTGAAGACCGAGGGAAGTTGAAAGGACGCAATCGTGTTTACAAAAATACCTTGTCCCTGTTGCCACTGGCCGTCGATGTCGTCACAACTGGCTGCTGATGCTATTGCCACCGGCCACCAGTGTCTCCTGCTTTTCCTCTGTCCATGTCCTTGTCATTTGTCACTATCAGTCCTACAATGGAGTTTGGGGGGGGGAGAAGGCCTTGTCCTCGTCGCCACCTCGTATGTCGCCACCGGCCGCCGGTGCCTCCTCTTCGTCCTTCATCCATTTCCTCATCCTTCGTCACCATCAACCTTGACCTCGTCCCCGTTGCACCTCGTATGTCGCCACCAGCCGTCGGTGCTGCCTTCTCGTCCTCCGTCCAGCATCCGTTATCGCCATCAGCGTGGCGGGTGGGGGGGGGGAGAAGCAGAAGGAGAATGAGCAAATGGACGTAGGACGAGAGCTACCTCGTCTGTTGCCGCTGGCTGCCGGTGCCTCCTCCTCTTCCTTTGTCGCCTCGTTTGTTACTACTGGCTGCTGGTGCCGCCTCCTCTTCCATTGTCCATTTCCTCGTCCTTCGTCGTTGTTTAACACGCGGATGGAATAGGTAAATAAATGCCCCCAACACGCTGAAGATGAATTAGAGGTTTTTTAGGGCTTCGGGCATCGCCGTCATGTTTATTTGCATTTATTTACTTCACACGCTTTGAGTTTGTCAGACGATTTGGGGTTCGTGTACAAGACCTTTCCTCACTGGCTAGAGTTGGTGTTAATTTACATCGGAACAAGTCTAACTGTTAGATTGGGAAATGAGGTTACCATGATTGGTTGTATTAAGAGAAGGATTTTGGCTTCAATTTCATTTGCGCTGGATAAGATTAAGTTCAACAGTCTATTATCTGCAACACAGGCCGACAGGCTATCCCCTTTCCAACTTCATCCTCGGGTGGAACCCAAATGGCCGTGCCCAGTTTTTTGCAGACTGGCTTCCCATATTCTTTCACTCCATGTAGATGGGGCTTCGAAAGGAAATCCAGGTAGATGTGGTGGAGGGGGCTGTGCAAGAGATTCCTGTGGCAGGCTAGTCTTTGGTTTTGCTTTCAACTATGGGTATAGCAGCCTTGTGGCTAAAGCTAGAGCTCTTCATGATGGGTTATCCATTGCTAAGTATGGAGGTTATAATCTAGCGGCTATCTTCTCCGATTGTGCTATTCTGGTTAAAGCAATTTAGGTCCGGGTGGCCCCTAGCTGGACTATTCTCCCTTGGTGGAAAAGAACTTTAGATTTTCTCCAAGAATGCAACTATTCTGTACAGCATGTATATAGAGAAGGCAATAAAGTGGCGGACTCCTTGGCATCCTATGCTTGTGGTGTTCAGGATAATCAATTCTTTCTACGTGTAAGTGATCTCCCACGGATGGCTAAGGGGGCATATAGGATGGACCTAGCTGGATTACCTTCTTTTCGATGTAGATAGCTATGAGGGCAGCAGTAGAGGTTCATGTTTTTTTGGTTCCCTTTTGTTCATATAGATTTCAGCCTATTTGTCGAGTTGTATTCTTTCCATTGGTTTCTTCAGGGGTATGCCCCGTAGCCTCTGTATACTTTCTTCTATATCAATAAATTCTATGGCCGCAGTCTCAGCCTGGGGGAGTGAGAACATCCTTCCTTTTTGAGGAAGGGTGCACTCGACCGGTTGCTGACTCTGGTTGGTCAGTTTGATTAAAAAAAACTCCATTGTTTGTTCACGCATGGGTGGTTCATCATTTTTATTTATTAGTTTCATGTCTTATCTTTTATTTGGTTAATCCTTTTTATTTGGAAGGCACGTCAGTTTAGAAGGAGCAAGGGGCACGCCGGTTTGAGCTTAGGAGGGAGGGCATGCTGTTTTAGAGGAGACATAAGGGCGCGCCGGTTTAGTGGGGAGTGCATGGGCGTGCTAGTTTCAAGATGGGAGACTTAGAGGCGTGCCGGTTTAGCCACAAGAAGGGGTGCACGCCGGTTTGAAGGCAACATGAGGGGGGGTGCACCGGTTTCGGGGCAAGGAGTGGAAATGGGTTTTGAGTGAGGGGTTAAACCGGCGTGGTACCCCCCTGTGCCAGATTAAGCCGCGCCAGATTAGAAAGAAGTTTGTTTTGCTTTGCTTTTCCTTTTTTATTAACCTGTAGGCTATCCAAATTGTTATGTTGTTTATTCACTTAGCAAATTAAGTTAATTCGAGGGTTTGAACTTTCTGTTAGCTTGTTCATTGATTCACCGAGGAGGTTTAAGTGTCTTAATCATTTGTCAAGATGAATTAATCTTGAAGGTCTAAGGTCTGAGTGTTTTATTCAAAGGTTCATTACACAGAGCTCTGGAGTTCATGAGTACAATTATGGCATGTTTAGAGGGATTCAAGCATGCACAGCTCCTGTTCTCAGGGAGTTTTATTTATTCATCCATTCACCCTTGTGTTTTTGTTCATCATTCTCATTGTTCTCATATACCTGATGAGAATTGGGTAGCATCTCCCCTGGACTGAGGTTTGCCAGTGGAAATGGGGGATCGTCGAATGGAATACTCCGGGATGCCCCCCAAATTTCAGAGTAGCCATACGGCAGTCCAATGACCCATGGGTGAGCGCAGAAGCCCGAGGACTAGCCTTCAAGGGTTCTAACAACTCACGGGCGGTAGCTTCATGGGAATTCCAACGGGACATATATTTGCCATGGGAGGCCATGAATATTCACCCCTCAGATGGGTTCCTTCGAAGACCATGCCACAGAGAGGCAAGCCTCGAAGGGCCCTCGATGATTAGAAGATAGAAGGAGGGTAGGCAGAGACTAACACAACAGAACACTATGTGTATTTGCAATAGCCTTTCTTTTTATTCATTCATGAACATAGGGGGACAAAATACGTGAGGGAGGAAGATGCTCCCACAATAAAGGGAAACATAAGCCAAAGGGGAAAGATAGAATGGTGGGTGGAGAGGAAAGGGACAAGCCCCCCATTCCCAACGCTCACCTCCCTTCCCCCACACTCTCTTCTTGTTTCTTCAGCTGCTGGCGCAGGGGGAATGGAGCTTCTTTTCTCTTCGGCCAGCTTCTCTTCTTTTTGCCTATTCTTTTCTTCTATTTGCCAGCCTGCCTCCAGTGGAGTACGCTTCCTCCTTATATGAGTGGAGATCGGGGAGGCCACCGAAGCCAAAACCCACTCTCTTCTTTCTTTTTTGTTTTTACGCTCGAAGACGTTGAGTGGCCTGTGGATAGGGGAGCGGTAGAGTAGTGGAGATGTTGGCCCGGGATTGGTCTACAGTGACGGGCGGACGTCGACGGTTCACTGCGGGGCTCGAAGTCTTCCATTCGTGGGGGCTTAAGGCACGCGGGCAGTTGCCTGTCAGTCAAACGCAGGGGGCTTATCCAATACAGGCCATGGTGTCTTTGTTCCCATAGAAAAATAGGGTATCGGACCGAGGATGGGACATCTTTGGGTTAAAATGGTGCGGGGGGTAGGCACGCCAGTTTAGGCCCATGCTTTTAGCGCACCGGTTTAAGAACCCTTGGAGGGGCACGCCGATTTAAGGCCAAAGGAGGGGCACACTGGTTTAACTATAGGCCACACCAGTTTAAGTGTCAAGAGACTTCGTCCCATCTTCATGGCAATTCAGACGAATGCTTTCCCTCCCGCCATGCTTTAGTTGTAATGCACCACCTCCGAGATGTTTAATTCGAAGCCTCCGATCCCCGATTTAAGACTTTGAGTGATTTTCGACGCATGCTAACCCGTGTTTGAGTTCTTGGGTTGTTTCCTGATTTGGCCTCTGGCACTACCAGTTTGGGGGCCATGGCCATATCTTCTATTTGGGGAGCTTCTTTATTGGGTAGCGGACCACCAAGCACGTGCTCGTCCTGTTTGGAGGAGGTATAGGGTTTATTTGGCCTTTTCATCGTCGACTTGCTCTCGAGTGCCAAGACGTACGTGCCGTATGATCATCATTTTTTAACGTCCACAAACCCCACTCATGGGTGGCACAAGCGAGGGACGAGTGCGCGGGACCTACGAGTGTATCTTCTTGTCCAGCCGGTGGTCGACATCGGAGTCAAACATCATCAGTTTCATGTGAACGGCTTTGAATGCCTACTATATCGATTGGTTTCGACAGAGAGCTGGACTCCAATCTAGATAACATCATCAGCATTGGGCCTATGCTAATACAAGGAATTAGGTTCATCTGGCCATAGATGTAAGGTTTAAGCCATTTAGTTCATATTGAACATCGCAGTGGGACGGGTGGGTCGTGTTAGGTTGAAGAGGATTGTTTATTCATTGGCCTACACGAAGGGTCTAGGTCGAAGGTTTATTCGTCAATGATGACAGGGTGCCAGGAGCTAGCGTGGTTTATTCATCAACACGGGGTTAGCGCCAAAGCAGAGAGGGTTCTTTTCTTCATGGACTTGGACGGAAGGTCTGAGCCAAACAAGGAAGGTTCTTTTTGTTCATCGACATGGACGGAAGGTTCGAGCCAAGTAGGAAGGGTTCTGTTTATTCATCGACTTGGACGGAAGGTCCGAGCCAAGCAAAGAGGGTTCTTTTTATTCATTGGCTTGGACGGAAGGTCCGAGCCAAGCAAAGAGGGTCTTTTCGTTCGAGGTGAAGGGGGAAGTGCGCCAGCCGGTGTTGAAACATTTGCTTGATAAATTCGGAAAGGAAAAAGATAAATGGCTATTTGTGGCTAAGTATATACCCGGCCCGCTCAAGGAAGAACTGAGGAAGAACGGGATCAACTACCTTGAATCGACAGGTAACTGTTATCTCAATGCCGGCACTATCTATTTATACATAAACGATAGGGAGATCAAGCCTGTTCGGCAGACACCAGAAGGAAGGCTATGGAATGCCACCGGTCTGAAATTGCTCTTTGTGCTGATCCAGGATCCTCAACTGATCGGAGCCACCTATCGAAGCCTTGCCGATGTGGCCGGCATCGCATTGGGCAGCACCAGTGCTTTGATGGAGGAACTAAGACGGGAAGGTCATATAAAAAAGCGACATCCGGCGGGAAATGAGGTGTTGGCAGACCGGGGCCGCCTGGTGGCTCGTTGGACGGAACTCTATCCACTTTTTCTCCGGCCGAAGTTGGTTCTGGGTTCATTCCGTTTCCTGATCAATCAATCCAACAACGTATGGAGATCGCCACTTCCGGAGGGCGTATATTGGGGTGGTGAGCCCGCCGGTGATCTATATACCCATCACCTGGTGCCGGAAACGTTTACCATATATACGACAAAACCATCCACCGACCTGGTCAAACTTCTCAAGATCGTTCCGGATGAAAAAGGTAATATTGTGGTCTTGCAGAAGTTTTGGAAGGATTGGCCCGGAAGTCGGAGTGTTGAAAACGCCGTACCGCCGTTGTTGGCGTATGCGGATTTGATGGAAGGGAACGATAGCAGGAGATGGGAAATTGCGGAAAATATAAAAAGCGTTTATCTGGATGGAGAATTTATTCCATAATGACCGGTTGCTGGAAATGCTGGAAGCCTTTGGAAAGGTCGCGGGCAGCCTTGGGATAGACTTTTTCCTTGTAGGCGCTCTGGCGCGGGATCTCAGATTATACGAAAATTCAAACCTGGCATCGAAGCGAATGACCAAGGACGTGGATATTGCGATTCTCCTGGCTTCGGAAGACCAATTTTATGAGGTTAAGGAGGCCCTACTGGCGACCGGCGATTTTGCCGCCCATGAGCGGGAAGCGATAAAATTATTCTACCGGCAAGCCATCGAGGTAGACCTGCTACCCTTCGGAGAGATCGAGAATCTTGATCGCGAGACACGTATTGAGAAGCCACGCCCTTTTATAATAGACGTTCCGGGGTTCCGGGAAGTTCTTCCGGCCGCGGAGCAAGTGACGTTAGAAGGACTTACAATTAGGGTTTGCTCGCTGGAAGGTATTGTGCTACTAAAGATCATCGCCAACGCCGACGGCACGGGCGAGCGCCGGCTGCTGCCCTCGAGCATCCATCTCGACTACGACCCGACCTTTTCGGCCGACGGCAAGTGGATCGTGTTCACCTCAGAGCGCGACGGCGCGGGCGACGGCCAGGCCGACATCGGGACCCACCGCGCCTTCTCTCTCGTCGAGTCCGCCATCCCCCCGACAACTCCGCTATCAAAGCGGCCATTAAAAATTTAAACAAATTTTTGGACGTTGGTTTTTATCAATAGAATCTTTATATTTCTAAAATATTTAGAACAATTAGTTTGTAAAAATGACTCATAACCTAACAAATCTCTCAAATGCTCCCATCAAAAGACTAATAAATGTCATCATCTGTCGCTTTCTTCTTGGTGAAGTGGGGTTGGTATTCACCGCTGGCCATCCACTTCATGGAACGTGCTCCACTACGAGGAGATTCCATCACGCACCTGGCTAAACTTAAGAGTAGTCCACACGGACTTCTTTGTAGTGTTGTGACCTTCCACCATGCCGTCCCAACTCTTGATGGCTTTACACGTTGAAAACCTTTTTGTCTCTATGTAAGAAGAATATGAATTTTCAGCATATGATATTAAGTTAGTTAAAAATACTCATTTCAAGTAGCTTATCTTTTTGGGAGGTATGATTAAATGTTGATTCAAAGAAAATGAGAGAAAAAAAAAGATGTTGGCATAGAGAAGTAAAAAGGTGTCACAATCCTTAGACCAAGGTTTTCCGGATCAATTTGGCACCGCAACGTGCCGGATCATGTCAACTCAAATGAGACGCGGCGGTATCATGGGATGTACACGGGTCACCTCGGATCGCACGACTCGATGCATGCCGCGACAAATCGTAAGATCTGGTACGACACGCATCCGGTACGTGCGAGTCATCTTCAAAATGGGGGACGAGACCAACGTTTGGGCCGCACGAGTGAGGGGTGAGGAGCGGAGCTACGACAGTTCCGACGATGGCGAGAGTTGCATGTGGCAAGCAGGTGTGAGTTCTAGCAATCTCTGGCGAGGCAGAAGTGACAATGTCCTATGACATGTATTTTTTTTTCTCTAAATGGAAGAGGTGATAAGGGAGTCGGGGGATCCCGTAGGCGGACGATGGAGCACGCCGGAGCTGCGTAGAGGGATGGCCGGCTGGCGACGATTCTAGTCAAGTAGTTTAAATCCACTATTCTTAAAGTCCACGTCCAAGGGGCACCACTAATCACACCCATTACAGTAATATTTTTAAATAATATTTTTCTCCTAGTGAGCTTCATCTGTGGTGCTGCGACGACGATCTCAGTTAGAGTGGATTCTGACTTTTCAATTGAAGTAGCGGCAATGTTCCAAGTAAGTTTCGACTGATTTTCGCATCTGTTATTGTCTCTGTAACGTAGGTGGAGTTTTATCTTTTAAAATATATTTTAAATTAAATGGTGAAAGCCAACATTATAAGAATATAAATACACAACTATCGTCTAAATAACTTATGAGATTATTCGGAGTCCATCATTTCTATGCTATTTTATACATCTGTCAGAAGGCACGTGTGTGTGCGTGTGTTCTTCTCACAATGGTTTGGACTTCGGGGCAGGCTGGTTTGCGGCGCGGCGAGTGGGAAATCAGCAGATCCGCCGCCGTCCAGCCGATCTCCTTGACCGGCTGACGGACAGTGGTGATCTGCGGCCAGGTCATGCGCGACACCGGCGTGTCGTCGAACCCCGTCACCGACAGATCTTCCGGCACCCGCACCCCCATGCGCTGCGCCACGGCCAGCACGGCCAGCGCCGATTCGTCATTGCTGGCGAAGATGGCCGTGGGCGGGTTCGGGCGGCTCAGCATTTCCCTGGCGCTGATCTCGGCGCGGTCGAAGCTGAAATCGCCGGGATAGATCAGGTCGCGATTGACCTCGACGCCCTGCTGGGTCATCTCGTCGATGAAGGCCTGCAGGCGGTTGGCGGTGGCCGAATGGCCCGGACAGCCTTTGATGAAGCCGATATTGCGATGGCCGAGATTGAGCAGATGCGCCGTCATCAGGCGCGACGCCACATAGTCGTGGGCGCGGATCACCGGACAATCGGGACGGTTGTTGATGGGGGCGATGCGGATCATCGGCACCCCCTCCTTGTCGAGCGCATCGAGGATGGCCGGATCGTCGCAATGGGGCGGCAGCAGGATCACGCCGTCCAGACGCAATTGCCGCAACAGGTTCATGACCTTGCTGTTGAGGTCGGGATCGCCCGGTTTCCAGGGTTCGACCATCAAGTGATAGCCGGCTTCGCGGCAGCGTTCGATGACGCCGGTCTGGAAGTCGGTGACATAGGAGCCGGGATTCTCGATGAACAGGCCGAGCAGGAAGGAGCGGTCGCCGGCCAGACTCTGCGCGTTCAGATTGGGGCGGTAATCCAGCTCCTTGACGATCTGGGACACGCGGGCGCGGGTCTCGGCATTGACGCCGGCCTCGTTATTGATGACCCGGGAGACGGTTTTGGTGGAGACTTGAGCGGCCAGGGCGACATCCTGGATGGTAACGGCTCGTTTGGGGGCATTCGCCATAGCGTTGTTGTTATCCCTCCTTGATGGCCGCGCTCTTCAGCGCGCTGCCCTTTGTCCGGCAGTCAATTGGGTGCCATGGTAGATCTGGCCGATCAGCTCGCGGTGGGACGGCAATTCGGCCATGGCGCGCGGCACCATGCCGGCGATTTCGGCGAAACGGGCGCGTGCCGAGTTTTTGGCGCGATAAGAAGCGCTGGCCGCCTCAAGATTGGTGACGAAACCCATACCGTACAATACCGCATGATAGCTGATTGGCAAAAAGGTCTCATAATCGCCGACGAAGTCAAAGCGGGAAGGTGTGCGGAAACGCCACATCTCCAGTTTTTCCTGCAGACTTTCGGGGATCGTCGCCGCACTGGCATTGTCGCGCCAGAAGGGCTCGTCTCTTTTGCTCAGGCAATAATGCAATTTGAGGAAGTCGGTGATCTTGTCGCAGCGGTTGGCCATCAGCCGGTTGAACTGGTCGGCGGCCGGCTTCATGGCGCCGTCCCACGGGAAGAATTCCGAGATCAAGTAGCACATCTTCAATGGTGTGATTTTGATTCTTACCTATCTTGCCTTCTCCGATGATTTTACCTTTATCCTTACCACCAAAGGCTACCATTCCACCATCCTTTTTATGCAGGTCCACAAACCAGTCTTTATTTCCTGTCATGTGCCGAGAGCAGCCACTATCCAAGTACCATTTGTTCCGTTGGGCTCTCGTGTAGACCTGCAATACACCCACAATTCTTATGGAGCTTTTGGTACCCAAGCAAGCTTGGGTCCATGATGGTTAGAGGCATGATGCACGTATGATCTGTTTTTTATCATTGCAAAATTATCTTCATCATATTTCCAGATTCGACAGTCATACATGTCATGGCCCATTTTTCCACAATAGAAACAGGTGATTGCTCTTTCTCTTTTCTTCCTTCTACCAGCATTTGACTTATGCATGAATTTCTTGGGTTTGGAAGTTGTTGTAATTATGGGTACATGATGGGTTGTTTGTATTCTTGATTTTTCAAGGATGACTAGTGCATCATTTAATTCTTTCATTTGAGCCAATTGAGATTGACTCTGCTCTTCAGCCCTCAATTTGGCTTTATTGCAAGCAATATTTTCAATCTTTATTTTTTCCAACTCATTTTTCACTTCTTCATGCATTCTTAGAGACATGGATTGTTCTTCTCTCATGCATGATATTTCTTCCTCAAATAGTTCAATTTTTGACACAAGAATTTCTTTTTCATGAATCATGTTTTCATTTTCTGATTTCAAGGAATGACACTTTTCACATGATTTATTTATTTGGGCAAGATGATCAATCTTCTTTTTCAAGTTTCTGTTTTCAGATTTGAGTCTCTTACACTTTTCATACAATGATTCATATGCAATTTCCCATTGTTCTAAAGTAAGAGATTCAGGTTCCGAATTTACCTTCTCTTCATCATTGTTGGCCATTAGACATAGGTTCTGGACTAGCTCGTCTAGTCCATCTTCACTTGTTGAACCTTCCTCATCCTCGTCGCTCCATGTGGCCTTCATGGCCTTGGGCTTTCTGAATTTTCCTTTCTTCACTTTCTTGATGAGGTCGGGGCACTCTCCCCGCATATGGCCAGGTTTCTTGCACTCGTAGCAAATGATTTCTTCCTTCTTGCTACTCTCTCCTTTGTTTGGTGCTTGCCTTCGTATTCCCTTTCTAAATTGGCCACCAAACTTTCTAGTTCTCTTTACAAACCTTCTCGCTCTTTGAGTGATCATGGCAACCAGCTCTTCATCTTCAGTGTTGCCGAGCGAGTCTTCCTCACTAATGTCTGAATCGTGTAGATTCACCTTTAAGGCCAATGGTGCGATTGGCTTCTTCTTCTTCTGATCTTCTTCACTTCTCTTGATGTTGATCTCGTAGGTCATCAAGGACCCAATCAACTCATCAAGAGTCATTTTGCTTAGATCTTTGGAGTCCTCAATGACTGTGGCCTTTGTATGCCACTGAGAGAGAGAGAGGGAGACGAGGGGATGCTTGCGGTGATGGTATGAGAGGGTGAAGGCCGGTGGGTGGGCTGTGTGTGTGAGGAGCGAAAGCGGTGGCGGCTGTGTTGAGACGTTGAGAGAGGGAAAGAGAGGTTGGAGGGTAGAGAGAGAGAAGCAGAGAGAGGGAGATGAGGTCTGGTTGTAGTGGTCGCGATGGTTAACGGGGGGAATGGCTGCTGCTGGTAGTTGCGCAGGCAGAGGGAAGACGGTGGAAAGTGAGAGAGGGATGCCAGCGCGGTGAGTGTTGTAGCTTTGGGATACGTAGGAGCAGGGAGAGGAGATAGTGCCTGGGAGAGAAGTTTGGAGGAGAAGGAGAGATGATGATGTAAAGAGAAGGAAGGGGGGAATTGCCACTCGTCGTGAAGAGGTGAGAGGAGAGGGTCTTGTAGGGGGAAGAGGAGGCAACGTGGGCTGCTGTCCCTCTCACACCCGTGCATGCTTTGTTGTCCGCCTGCCAATACAACAGTGCTCAGCACTGTTCCTGCATCGCTGTCCCTCCATGATGCCCATGCTGGCATGGGACCAATACGTCTATTTGCTGGTCGCTCACACGCCATCACCCCTTGCCCTCGCCAACTTGTCATGCCAACCTGTACAAAAGGTTTACATAAAATATAAAAATTATTTCATGGCCCCTCAAAAGAAAAGTTCTATCAATGATTACATACTTTGCCATCCCTCATGCACAATGAATTTTGTAAATAAAATAATTATAGACGAAGTCAGAACGAGATCCCGTTTCTTGGAGATGGAAGGAGACACGCCGAGGAAGCAGCCGGCCAAGTCCCGTCACTGGATCTTGCAGCTACAGGCCGTGGTCGAGTCTGCAAGCGCCCTCAGGTTGTAGCCAGGGAGTTGCCTGCGCAGTCGGCGTAGAATGCTTCCCTCGGCCAGCCCCGAGCTCGGATGGAGGCGAGACGACTGCCACCGCGAAGTAGACTCGGAGACGCTTCTTTTGGTATCTCTTGGAGCTTCAGAGGCGCCGGGATGAGGTCGCAGCAGCTTCTGCAAGCTACTGTCTCCCAGGTTGCAGCAGACAGAAACCAGACTCCACTCTCTAGCTCAAGAAGGGGAGGGGATGGGGGTGAATGGTGGAGGAGGGGGGGATGGGATGCCTTGATGGTGGTATAGGGGAGGTGTAGAGGGGGTGGAACCCTGGAGGAAGATGGGGGAGAGAGGAGGGGGACGCAAGGGAGAGAGAGGTGTGGGTGAAGGGTTCAAGTGTGGAGAGGTGGGGAAGGAAGGAGGGGGAGTGGAGGAGAGAGGAGGGGGCGGCCTCCCTAAAGGGAGACCTATCCCTTGGGTGTTGTTGGGGGAGGTGCAAGGGTGGAGGGAGATTTGAATTTGGTCTTGGGTGGGGAGATTCCACCTTGGGAAGGTGGAGATCTTCTAGGAGATGGGAAAGATCTTGTGGGGAAGGGAGAGAATGTAATGCAATGGAGTTGAATGGAAACTGCTTGTTTTTGTTTAGCTGGGAAATCCTTTCAGTTTATCTGTTGCCTCTAGTGTTAAATCATCCCAGGGTTGCCATCATCAAAAAGGGGGAGATTGTTGTCCCTCTGGTTTTGATGATAACAACCAAAGGGTAGATGCATGATAAACTGAATTCCAATGTGATATGTTCAAATTCATTTCACTAACATATGCATTTGTCCATGTTTGAAGATGAGACAGGATCAGCTACTGAAGTGCTCTAGTGCGTCAACGCTCCAGGATGGCAGCGTGGACGCAGCAGTATAGCAACAAAGAAAGCACCCATTGGAATGCACAAGTGCGTTAACGCTCCAAGCTTGACAGCGTGGACGCAGTATCGCAAGTAACACAAGTTGCTGCTAGCAAAGACCTCAGTGCTTCAACGCTTCTGTCCGGTTGCGTAGACGCTGCAGTAGAAGCAACATAGCTTGTAGATAACAAGAACTCCAGTGCGTCAACGCTTCTGGCTGGTTGCGTGGACGCAGCAGTGGAAACATCATAAGCTGCAGCTACTATATTACTCTACTGCGTCAACGCGATGATCAGGCTGCGTCAACGCATTAGTTCACTAGTGCTACCAAATGTTCAATGTGTGGACGCAGTGGCTCCATACGTTAACGCTTCAGCCGTTCTCCCTGTCCAAGTATATCAACTGAAGGCTGCGTCAACTCTACGGGATCACTCAGTTGACGCCGTCTATGCTCAAGATTTGAGAAGAAGACGAAAATCCCTGTTTCCGCTTCCAAAGTCTGCTGCGCACCAGAGTTGTAGATCGATCGGTCTATCTTTCATCTTGTGATTTTCTTTATTCTTCTCGTTACTTCGATCTGATCTAAGAAGTTGTTTGTTAGATCTCTCGTTACTTCGATCTCTCTACCAGAGTTGAACACACTTCAATGCGTCAACGCCTCAGCATGACAGCGTGGATGCAGCAGTTCAAGTAACCAAGTTCCTAGCCATTATATTACCTTAGTGCGTCAACGCATTGATCAAGTAGCGTGGACGCAGCAGTTCAAGTATCCAAGATCGCAGCTACTGGATTACCCCAGTGCGTCAACGCATTGATCCAATAGCGTCAACTCAGCAGTTAAAGTTTCAGCAACAATTGATCAAATTGGGTGGACGCAGTAGTTCCATGCGTCAACGCTTTCAGCATATACATAAAGCTAGTAGATTGAACATCGGCTGCGTCAACTCTTTAGGATCACTGAGTTGACCCTTTCTAAACTTAGCTTCGGAACAAGTCAAGTGGACCCCATTCGTACCGTCCACGGTTGCCAGATCAGCTAAAGGGTGTTGCTGTCCTGTTGGATCTTGATTCATCATGGCAATTATATACTCCGATCTTGATTCATCATCTGTAGAAGCATCTGTTGGAGACCAGTCTGAACAATTGTGTAGTCTCACAATGTTCCTTTAGTAGAAAGGGTGTGTAGAAGTATTTCTCTTGGCTTCGGTTCGGAGGGTAGCCGGATGATGACGTTGAGGACGTGCTTGCGTTCCTCTTCTCGTTCCGCTCCTTTCTTCCTTCAACCACGATCTCAGAAAATGAGTGGAAGAAGATCAAACCTTGGTTCCTTTAGCTCAGCTCCTCTCCTTTCTCCCTTTCTTCTCCTACAAGCACAAGAATATAAGCATTAGAGTTTCTTCCTTGTGAAATTCAGAGTTCACATTCATATATAAAGGGAACTTACCCAAAGACCCAAATACCCTTGCAAAACCCTAACAAAACCATCCTAAGATGTTCATAAATAACCTAGGGGCATTAGGGTAAAATTTCAGCCCAATCGGAGGTCATTTAGATGGGTTTCCGGAATTTACGGAAATCTCGCGCGAACCTGCGAAACTGGGGGGGTCGACCCACTTGTGCAGGGGGGTCGACCCATCTGGGTCCAGAACATCTGTCTGGCCATTCTGTCTCAGGGGGGTCGACCCATCTGAGGAGGGGGGTCGACCCACTTGTTGACAGAATGCTGGTTGGCCATTTTTTGGCCCAGGGGTCGACCCATTGAGTGGGGGGGTCGACCCATTCACCTAGAAAGATTAAAAATAAATCTCTAAACCATTCCCACTGACCTAAACATCCAACCCAATGAATTCTAACATCCATTCATGAATTCCAATGATGAAAAATAAGTTAATTCAAATGGTTTGCATGTAAATCAAAGACCATGAAGAATCCATAAAGATAATGCATGAAGGCACAAACTAGCCCAAAATTCTCAATCAAAGTTCAAGACCAATTAGCCATTCACTCAACCAAAGTGTGAAAACCATTTAACCAAGTTCCACCAAGGTTTGTATGAGCATATTAAACAAGTTTCAAACTCAAGATTCCTTTGTGAAAAATGCATGGAACAAATTCAGCGCATCAAGAGCTCATGAATGATATACATGAAAAATCATTCAAGACTTTGAATAAAACCATGAGATCACAATGGCTTAATGCAAGATACGCAATGGTTGACCTCATCCAAAGATGCATGACACACTATCAATGCATTAAGATCTCATAGATGATGTGCATGAAAACAACCCAGATTTTTTGCCAAAGGTGAAATGACCTAGTCAAGCATTTATGCAATGTGAGTGTATTTTTTAAACCAATCTCCACCAAGATTAATTGAGTAAGTTAAGCACATTATGACCCTCAAGGATCATGAAGAAACCATGAACCACAAACATAGGTATAGCAACCCATACACACTATGCATGAAAACTCATGAATACCAAGATAGTTTCTATCACATGAGCACACTAGCATTCAAATGAGCATTAAGCCATTACACCAATACAAGATTAGCATGCAATTGAAGTTTGAACACTATGAACCAAATTCGCATTCCTTTAGCTCAAGGATGATATTCATGAAAGCCCATTCAATCCTCACGGAGCGGCCACTTTCATACCGTCCCATTCCCAGTGCTGCTTGGCGAGTGCCCCTCTACTCATTCCCAGACGTGGGCGTGTTCCTGTACACTCCAGCGTCTGGGTGGCGATCACGGTCAGTGTTTTCTCTCCCCTCTGGTTCGTTTGCCGTCTTTCTTTCTCACGTGTTAGTGGCATAGGCAAGTGGACCGGGGAAAGGAGAGACAAAGGTAAGAGGTAAAGGAAAAGGAGTTAAAGGAGGCACATTTTCCTGCCTACAATAAGAATCTTTGATTCTGAGTAATTTCATTCTTTGTTATTTCTCCTTCGGGAGTTGCTGGTGCTGGAACTAGCATAGGAGATGCTCTCACCAGTCGGGCTGCTGGATCTCCTCCACCGTCACCACTTCATTTTCTTTTTCATTGGACAAGACCTTTATCACGTTGGGGACCTGGCGTCTATTGATCACGGTTATATTCAGTCTTGTGTCTGGCGGGATTGCCAAGGAGCTGGCCAACTTTGCGAGGGCATCTGCCTGAGCATTTTATCCTTGATTGATGTGTTTGACTTGGATGAAGTAGAATTTCGCCATCAGGTACATCGCCAATTCGTGGTAAGGGAGAAGTTCCTGCTTCTGCACATCGAACTCTCCTCCTACTTGTTTTACAACCAACATAGAATCCCCAAACGCCTCAAGCATATGGATTTCCATGGATAAAGTAATTTGCAGACCAATAATCAAGGCTTCATTCTTTGCCTCGTTATTCATGCAAGACTTGTTTATCAAACATGAGGTATATATGACCTCCCCTTCGGGAGACTTCAGGACTATGCCTGCACTAGCTCTGACTCTGATGGGTCCAATGGCTGGGGTATCAATTCTGGACGCACCATCAAAATACAACTGCCACAAGGTGGGCTGCACTTGGTCTGCTTCCAAGGTCTCATCTTCAGGGAGTTTTGTCTCTAGTGGATAGTCTTCAGGTGTCGGGTAGGTAGCAAAGAAATCTGTGATAGCCTGACCTTTGATAGCTTTCTGCGACACATAGGAGATGTCAAACTCCATGAGAATTACCACCCATTTACCTAAGCGGCCCTTGAGTGCTAGTTGGGATAGGATGTATTTCAGTGGATCCGCCTTGGATATCAGTTTTATTTCATGAGACAACATATAGTGCCGAAGTTTCTTGACTGTGAAGACCAGTGCCAAGCAGACCTTCTCAATGAAGGTGTATTTCTCCTCAGTTCTAACTAGCCTTCGGCTGAGATAGTAAAGGGCTTGTTCTTTCCCTTCTTCATTATTCTGGGCTAGCATTTCCCTTGGAGAGTAATAGGTGCCTGCTATATATAGAATCAGCAGCTGTCCCTTCACCGGTGCGCCAAGCACTAGGGGAGTTTTCAGGTAATCTTTTAGCTTGTCAAGAGTTGTTTGGCATTCTTCATCCCAATAAAAGGGAACATACTTCATCATCAATTTGTGCCCTCTCGACGGTCGCCTCGGCCTCGGCCAGCTCAGACCTGGCTGCAGTGAGATAGCCCTCTAGTTTCTCGATTCTATTCCTGAGGGCGTGGACATCGCGGTGACCTCCTTCCAAGGCCTTCTCGTGCTGCTCCTCGCTGCTTCGACGCACCTCCAAAGCTTGCAAATATTCACCCTCTTGGGCCTTAATGGCGGCAAGCTCGTTGGGGGCCCGAGTCTCAAGGAATTCACGACGGTTCACATATTTTAATAATAATAGGACTCGTTGCGACCATTCCTCTAGGGGGCAACCCAGCACTTGTAATGCGCCGGTTAGCTGCATCACTATCGCATGCACTCCTCAGTATGTAAGAGAGGGCTCGGCAAGCATTATCGAGCGAAGCGTCAGCAACATCTGTCGAACCGGTGCGTCTGAAGTGGCGTGGCCAATTGAAGACACCGCTGGAAGATTGAACTCCACCGCGCTGTCCACGGCAGCCCATATCTCGGCATCCACCGTGGCCGAAGAAGAGGGAAGTGCCATGGCCAAATCACTGGGCCCTCCTGCTTCAAAGGATAACTCCCGACCGGCCATCACCAGAGGAGCCGATAGAGCTATGACTGAACCACCCAGCTCCGTCATCGCGAGGGGCTGCTCCACCCTGCTCTCGGTTAGAGGAAGGGTGTGGAGCGGAGCTAGATCAGACGCCACTATTGAAGGACCTGCCACCTCTTCCGCCTGTGCACCTTCCTCCCCGGAAGTCGCAACGCTGGCGAGCATCTTTCCCAGAAGCTGACCCTCCTCAGGTGTCATAAGCAGTCGGAGAGGCGGAAGAGGAACCATAAGCTTCAGCCCACTCCCCGACTGCAGGAACGACAACAAGCGCTCCACCTCCGACTCTGAGAGCAGCCGCGGCTCGTCTAGCCCCGTAGGGCCTGTCACTTCCCTCCGCTTTACAACAGCCTTGCGGGCTTTAGCAGTGCGTGCCTCGGGGAGCCTTCCTTCCTCCTGAAACATAGAAAGTGGGGTTAGCCTTCCATTGATCGAGGCAGGTTGCTCCAAGCCTCGAGGAGATGTAAGAGAAGTTTTGGAGGCCCCGCTTTACCTCGATCACCGGAACTATTCTGCCTTCCCGTGCTATTTGTCCCTCCTCCAGAGCCTCACCGGCCGGTGTCGTGGTCTCTGCGACTACTTCTTGCCACAAGACCTCAAACAGAGCCGCCAATTTCCCCAAGCCGGCGTCGTCTCTCTCGGATTGCTCAATTGGTATGTCTGGAATGGGCGCCTCCAGGGTCTCCGGCTGGATTTGCTCCTGCGAGTCAGCCAGATGGTGAGAGACAAAGGATCGAAGGTTGACGGCAAGGAGGGGCCCCATGTGAACGGGCTCACACTTACAAAATCCTCGCCCGAAGCTGCCTCGTCGGAAGAGAAGTCGTAGTCTACCTTCTCGCTCGAGGAGGACTTGGCCGGGGTAGGCTCCTCCCTTGTTAGGGAAGAGACTCTCGCTTGGGAACCGACCGCCTCCTCCTCGCGCGGACTGGGTGACGGTGACTTCCCAGACTTCAGCCTCCTCCTCGTATATGCCTTCGTCAGCTCGGGGATTTTTCGAGGCTGCACCCATTCGGGAAGGGGTGCGAGGGGAGCTGCAGAAGCATTTGGGTTAGATGAAAAGCCCTCGGGCTCCCAGCGAATAAAAAGGGGAAGAGAAAACAAGTTAGCCGCGCCAGTAGAGAGAATTACCCTGTTCGACCCTCGCGACCGGAGGCGGTCCGGGGATCGTTTCTTCTACGGAGGATGTAACCCTGGGTTCGACAACTTCATCCACGTCCAGAGCAGGAGCTGGTACCGATTCCTCTGCAAGGACTTGAGGAAGAAACCCGCGTAAAAAGGCCTTATCTTACAAAGCGAAAGGGTGTCAGGCAAAATAGTCGGCCAAAAAAAAAAAGAAAATCTAATCTAACTTGTGGGTTGGCTAGGCTCGGCCTGAGCAGCCGCAAGCGCGGCCACAAACCTTTCGGCCTCGGCCTTCCTCTGCTCTACCTCCTGCGGGCTGACCGCCTTGCCGGGGACCCTCACGGAACTCGCCTTCTCCGCTCCGGCTGGGAGAAGGAAACACGTGTGTAATGCATGCATAAAAAAAAAATCTTTTCCCAGAAGCGACTGGACCCCGAAAGGCGTCGACATCCAAAAGTCTCACCTGCGGGACGACTCGGCTCGGCCGGGGGTGCGATAAACTTTACAAAGGAAGGGATTGATGGAGGCGGGGAAGCTGAAGTCGTTCGGAAGACCTCTGCCCTCTTCCGTTCGACTTCTTGCCGCACAGCCGCCTTGGCAGCGGCAAGCGCCTTCTCCACGGGCGACCTCTCCTGAGGCTCTCCAGCAGCCCTGGGCGAAGGGGTGGGAGTGGATGGCGGCTCAGACCCGACCCAGGCTTCACCTACAGCGGGGATCGGTGAAGGCGGGGGCTCCTCCCTAGCTGATGAACATGAAAGACATCCGGGTGTGAGCAGCCCGTGCTAAGACGAAGATAAACTCCACCTGGAGGACAATCGTGACAAGAGAAATCTTACATGTCGGATGGCTTGGTTCGGCCTGGCCAACCTCAAACTCCTCGAATGATGGGATGGGAGGCGGTGGAGGAGCGGTCTTTGATGGCTGGGCACCCTCTGCTCTCCTCGAAATTATATTTTTGTTATATCCGTCAAGGAAGACGTATATAACAGAAATATCAGAAATGAATATATGAGTCACGGCTTCCTAGCAGGATGCAGATCACAGAAATATCAGGAATTAAAAATAAACAACAGCTTTCTGGCCGGACGCAGGTCACAAAAATTTCCGTTAATCAATAAAGGACAGACAAATGGCACCTGTAGGGAAAGGCGCTAAAAGGAATGAGTGTCCCTGATGCTGGACGTCAATTCGAACAGAAGGGTAATCCAAGAAAAACAGCAGGAAGTCCCACCGTGAACGCCAATTTGTAGATCATGGAAAATTCACACAAAATAAAAAAAGAAATATAAGCAATAAGAATGGAGAAAAAGAGAGAAACGGGGGCATGCGTGGACGCTAAGAGGAGGGCGATCGCTAGAGGGGTTACCTCAAAAATGTGCGTGAGATGTAGGATGACTTCCTTCCCTTCCAACCAGCTGGCCGATGGAGGGAGTTCCTCTTATGCTTGATTACCCTTGCAACAAAGATGAAACCAACAAAAGATCTGGAATTAGAAGACCGAGTGTAGTATCAAATGCAAATGCATAAGATGTAACGTGAGAATACAGACATGAACACACCTGTTGGGCATTGGCCCCTTAAACCCCATGTAAAGGGAAGGAGATAATGATATGATATGAAATGTATAAAAGGGTGCGTGCAAGAGTTGCACAAGGGACGCTCAACATGGTTGAGCAAGGAGGATTGACGATGATGCATGTACACAGCTAATGCAGATAAAGAGGAAAAAAAAGAAAGTAATGGGAAATAGAGAAGAAACAAAAGGAATAAGGGAATGTTCTCCTGTGATGACTATTCGGGAGGGCGTCTCAGAAGGATGAAGCTTTGTACGCAGTGAGCGCCTCCCTCTTGAGTAGACAAATGGGCAGCACCTCCCTGTTGCGTTGAAGTTCGGCCCCCCCTTCCCCAAGAGAGCAACCATAGGTATTTATAGGAAAAATGACAAATGTTGGGGTTTTGGGAAAGGTCATTCGGTGGAAGGGCATAAAGCTGGGAAAGAAACCAGTTGAAGCAGGTGGCAGAACGAGGAAGGATGGGTTGCGGGCAAAGTTTCAGAAATCTCAGAAAAATGGCGTCCTCTATCATGGCCGCCAATTAAATTGGCGTCCCGTGGGAAAGTCTTGAAGTCACCAGCCAACAGCCAAGGCCCAGAAATCAATGAGTGACAGTGAGTTAAGGAAGACCAAAGATCCATCCTCTCAAGTCTTGAGCATTTAGCATAAACAAAGGTTAGATAGCAGGGTGGCATAGAGATATCAGCTTGGTGCACAGTGAGCTGCTGTTCATTACCATAAATAAGCCTGAAATCCAGTGGTGATTTCCACAGAATCCAAATATGAGCTTCCTGATCAGAATTAGCTAAGGATTTCTCCATACCAAGGGCGCAACAGATATCATTTAATTTGGAGGCATGAAGCTTGGGCTCCAACAGAACAACACATTTAGCATTGTGATCCCTTATCAGCATCTTAACTCTCCCTTGAGAGATTTTATTACCAATACCCCGAACATTCCATACAATAATTGACATTATTCTTGAGATAGAGAGGGAATAGAATCCAATGAACCAGCTCTAGCCATAGATCTAGTTCTCCTACCAGCTTTCCCAAGGCAGATATACTGATGATTCTTAACAGCAGCCGAACTAGCAATATTATGTCTTTCAGCAAGGGTAACACCATCGGGCAAGTTACACATACTATTTCCAGCAGTAGGAAAATCTGAAGATTGGATTGAAGGGAGCTCAGCAGAAATTTCCTTATTAGAAGAAACACAGTTTGTCTTGGAAAAACATTGAATCTCATTGAATTCTGATCCACATCCTGAGATTTGAGGCACATCTACTGCACAGGAACCAGGAGCCAGATTGAATCCCCCAACAGGACAACGCAACTGAACACAATTCAAATTCAGATTGGAAGGTGGCATTTGAGAAATAATTGGAGGAGCAACATTAAGTTGGCAAACACCAATACTCTCAATAATTCCACCAGCAGTCTTAGGACATTCAACAGCAGAAGACTTATTCTCAAGAAACAGAGCATTAGCAGTCTCATCAGAATTTAAGATCTGAACAGAACCAGCAGCCAAAGATTTATTACCCACACTCGCAGCATTAGGAGCACTATCAGAGATTAGATCCTTGGGAGGACTTTCATGGGAGTCAACATTTTGAGCATTACTATTAGAGATTAACTTATCAGAAATAGGCTTCCATACCTGTTTCAATACATTGTCCTTTGGATACCCAGCATCAGAAACATGATTTTTTCTTTTATAGCAGTCAGAATATGCATGACCCAATTTGAAACAGGAAGAACAGTACGCTGGAAAATCAGGGTAACAGATATCTTGCCAAGCTCCACCACCAGGAAAACCAATCCAAACACGCTGTGGCGGTATCTTAGAAATGTCTAATTCAACGCACACACGAGCAGCCACAGTGTTTGTGAGATTGAGGGAGTAAGGATCCACCTTCAGAACTCGACCAATGTTACCGGCTATTGAGCGAATCATATGCTCCAAATAAAAATTTACAGGCAGACCTGGGAACGAAATCCACACTGGAAGAACAGGCGAATCAACCTGTTTTCAACAGAGCTTTACGAAGATGGATAGCAGCAACTATAAACTGGCAGGGACCGGAGAAAATGACTACAGTCTTCACAGCAATAGAGTAGATAACCTAGTTATCGAAGAAGCAACTTCGACAGTAGAGGAAGAAGAGTAGCAGTAGGTTCTCAGCAGGAAACGACAATCTCCACTCTGCTTCTGGTAGAACAAGGAACGAGAGCAGAGAGGAAGAGGCAGTAGTAGCAGTCGCTCTAGGGATTGTGGAGAGCAGAGGGTCTGCCCTTCACGTACAGCAGAAGGAAGAAACAATACCCTCGAACAGCTCCAGAGGGAGAAGGAAGCAACGACAGTAGGTTGACGTCGATGCAGAAATCTCAGAGGCAGTACCTCCCTGCCGCCACCCCTGCGACACCCCCCTCTCTCTCTAGCCCACACACCCACCGTGAGGGACCCCAGCGCAAGCCTCCTCACTGCCGGACGCCCCCGTCCTCTCCATCCTTCTCTCTGCATCTCGCTCCCACCTGCCTCCACCGGACGCTCCCACCACCCAGACACCGCCGCTTGAGCCTCCCCCACCGTCGCCCAGCCACCCCGCGGCCTTCCGCCAGGGACCGCCCGCCGGCAGCTTCCACTCCACCTCCCTCACACTCCCATCACCCGCCGGTAGCCTCCACTCCACCTCCCTCTCCACGTCGTCGCCTGCACCGTCGACGAGCCCCTCCGTGTCGACCTCGTCGCCGCCCTCCTCTCCATACAGCCATCCGCTACCCAGCCCAAGCCGCCGGGCATTCCCCTCCTCTTCCCATCGTCACGGCCAGCTCGTCACCCACCATCCCACTGCCGAGCACCCCCCTGTGCGAACCCCCTCTCTCTTCCACTCTCTCTCTCTCTCCCGTCGCAACCTCTCATTCTCTCCCTACCTCTCTCTGCTCTCTCTCTCTCCCATCCCGTCTTCTCTCTCTCTCCCTTTCTCTCTCACGCGTGGTGGCATCGACACCAGGGAAGTCCTGCCGCGTCCCCGGACATTCGAGGGTACGAGGAGGGTCGTTCCGGCACGCCGTCCGCTCGCGCCGTCATCATCCTGGAGAAGCTCTCCCTCAAGCTCGTCAACGGCATTCCATAAGCTTTCTCGTCTCCCTTGTCTTACCTTATTGTTCATTCTACCAGCTAGACTGCATTGCATACATCATTTGTTTACGCTACGTTTCTCTCCCCGAGAGAACCTTGTTGATCATTCATCATATCACCCGTCTGTCCCTTTTGTATTTTCAAGAGGGGTTTAAAATAACACCAACCAGGTGTGTTTCACCCGCCGACTCATTATTATCATCACAAGGGGCTGTTATTACACTGCCGTCGTTCTAACCCAGTCGTCTCATTTCTTTGTGCAAGGGTAACTATAACCGGAAGGAAAGCCCTCTTCGTCGGCCGGCCGAAGGAAGAGGAAGAAGGAACCCACACAATCCCGCAGCCCGGACAAAACTACCTCCACGCAGGGAGGGGCCTTTAGCCGGCCAAGCGGGGAGGGGAAGAAGTAGGCTAGAAGCTTCAATGATTGTCGGAGTCGATTCTGTCCCTTCTCAGGAATAGAGGATAGACAGTCGGTGTCGACACCGCTGTGGCTACTCCCGGACTCAGATTTTGATGAAACCAGTGGCCAACTCCTCATAATTGGACCAGGGTCTTGGATGATTTTTTTGGAATTCCCAAGTTATCGGGGCCAGTCAGGGAAGAACCACGAACAGGGCCTCTACTTCCTGGTTCTGACTGCTACAGAACCGCAGCAGTAGGAAGTCAAGGCTGCCACGAACACTCCCGGACTCAAAATTGAGCGTGGCAGGTAGAGTTGGAACCGTTGACAAGTCGCCGTCGAAACGTGACCCACGGGGGCACTAGCCGATGTCGGAGTAGGCCGGGGCAGACTGGTGAGTGACAGGGTGTCTGCTCAGTCCCAGAGGGGACAGAGCAGCGCACTGAGAGGAGAAAATTTGGAAGTTATTGCTCCGGTCGCCGAATGGAGTCTCGCTTCTTGGAGAAGAAAGAAGACTCGTCGTAGAAGGCCTCGGCCAAGCCCCATCTTCAGATCTTCAGGTGACTGGTCGTGGCAACTTCTGCAAACAGCCTCAGGTTGCTGGCCGGACCTCTTCTGCGCAGTCGGAGTAGATCGCCCCCGAACAGCCACGAATTCGGAAGAGGACGAGATGACCGCCGATGCGAAGAAGACTCGGAGACGCTTCTGTCGGTACCTCTTGAACCTTCAGGAACGTAGGGATGAAGATGCAGTGACCTTTGAGAGTTACTGGTCTTCTGGACTGCGAATAGGCAGACTATATGCTCCCCTCAATAATGCAAGAAGGGGTGGGGACGGGGTTAGTGGTGGAGGGAGGGGATAGAATGACTAGAAGGGGTTGTAGGGGAGGTGTGGAGAGGGCTGGAACAATGGAGGAGGAGGGGAGAAGTGGATGGGATGCAGGAGAGAGAGGGGAGTGGACTGGTTTTCCCTAGAGGGTGAGAGGTGGAGGAAGAAGGAAGAGGGGGTGGAGGAGAGAGGGTGGGGTGGCCTCCCTAATGGCTTCCCCCCTTTTGGGGTGCTCTAGAGGGTGGGGAAGGGTGGAGGGAAATTCAAATGAGTCTTGGGGGGTGGGAGATTTTGTGGGGAAGGGAAAAGATTGTGTGGGAAAGACAAAAGATCTCCTAGGGAGTGGGGGGATTTGGTGGTTGGGGGTTGGATTTTCTTGGAATGGAGAAGATTTGGTGGATGGGGAATTGATGCACCTAGGGAAGGGATGGATTGGGTGGTTGGGAGTTAATGAGGTGGTGAGGTGGAGGAGAGAGAGGGGAGGGCACCCTTTAGAGAGAGAAAGTGGTGGGAAGAGAGAGAGTAGAGAGAGAAGGGGGTGGGATTCTCTCCCAAGGCTTCACACCTCACTATGGATTCTCTCATTTCACCTACATTTCATTAGTGTTTCATTCTACTTAAATTTCACTTTCATTTAACTTGCATTTCATTTCAATTTCCTTTGAATTTAAATTTAGTTTAAGCATTTAATTGAATTTCTTTTCATTTACTAATTCAATTTAACTCATAATAAACTCAATTAATTTCATAAAAATTTTAATTCATATCAAATAATTAATAATTAATCAATTAAAAAAATACGGGGTATTACACACCCCGACTGCAAGTCGTGCCACATGGCACCCAACAACAAGGTTGGGGCCTACCCTAAGATGCTTTCTTCCAACCCTCAAAGGTTAGAGGGAGACCTAACTAAGTCAACCACAGGCTTTGGAGGCCCACAGTATGCATATACAGCTCACACACGTGTGTCTGGCTTTTCCCCGAACACTTGGTGGGCGCATATATCCCAGCCTTTCTATAACAAACCGTGGGTCGACTCACGGCTCCAGCATACCAGTCAGGTTCTACAACAACCCTCAAGCAAGTCGGGCCACCCCCGACCCTCAGACAAGTGGCAATGAGCCACTTATCTTTAGTTCTCAGGCCAACCTGAGGCTACCCTGCCAACCCACCATACAACACGGCACACACCATGAGGTCGGGCCTACATGCCCAAAATGCCTCTTCTCAGCTCGCATGAGCTCATATCCTTAGCCACAGGCCAAATCTGAGGCCCACCCGTCACCTATTCAAGCCGTTTGATAACCCGAGGTGTGCCGAACGTTTGCCCGAACACCTTATGAGCAGCAACGACGGCTTGTCAACAACGGCCCCCACGGGCTAACCCCAGGACCCTCGAGCACTCTATCCTTTAAACGATGACCTTAAATACCCCCAGAAGGTCGTCGGGGCTGACCCCACAGTGACGGCCCGCCCCAGGGCGCCACTGCGCCCCCAGGGACGGTGAACTCCCTGGAGGCGATGCCCTCCTCCCAATTTAGAGGCCCCACGGCCCTCCCTAGTCCCCGCCTCGTGCAAGATTCATCGTGCAAGGTTCGTGCAAGGTTCGTCGGGGTACCTGTATGTGGAAGGAGTTGTAAAGAACGAAGCCTGAAGTCACAACGAAGGACGTGGGTCAACCCTCAGTCCACACCACAAGTATCCACGTATCCTCCCAGTATCCTTGTCCTATTCCTCTTGGTCAAATTAGAAAGAAAATAGAAAAAAACTGGATTTTGTAGAGAGTGGGGACTGCCCTGCCCCTCTCTCTCTCACCCTGATCTGCCTAAACCCCCTGGGGAGGGTTTAGGCAGACCAGCCTCATCCAAGATGGTCTGCCTAAACCTCGGGTTTAGGCGGAGCAACCTCATCAAGGATGGTCTGCCTAAACCCCGGGTTTAGGCAGAAGCCCAACCCCCTGGGCTAGTCCGTCTAAACCCACCCAAGAATTAAAAAAGGTTTTTTAATAAAAAAAACCCTCTATGATGGGTTTAGGCAGACCAGACATGTTCAAGGGACAATTTGCCATATTCTCAACATTTTTCAAGGACATTTTGCACATTTTATGCGATCTCCCTCACTTTATTGGTACGCTGGCCACGTCAACGCCACGCATTGCTCTCCCTCAATTTCGTCCTTCTCTACTTGCAAGGGAGTTATGCTTCATGCCAGATTACTAAGTGGAATTGCCAAATCTCCATGTCTTTGTTCTAGGGGACAAAACTTCGTGGTTTTATGATGTTCATCCGCTAGAGGAGGCATCTGTCCAAGAGTGTCCACCTATTGTCGGCACCGGGTGTCTAGGGGCAACTGCCCCAATGAGGCTGCATGTTCATAATCGGGCCAGGCCATCTGCTAGGTGGATCCATTATTTAAGAAGATGTTACAAATCAAGAAGCCCAAAGGTCTGAGCATGCACCAGGCGGGTCCGTGTTCAAAAGGTGTCTGCTAAGAAGAGGAGGTGGAGCAAGTACAAGGGCCATCAGTTATGCACTCAGAGGTCCACTCCTTCTTATTCTTCCCATTCATCCTTCCTTCTACTCAGCTCCCACCCTTGCGTGGCGTATTTAACCTCATTTAATTCCACATCTGTGATCTTCTCCTCTCTTTCCCAGCCCACGAACCCCCATTTATCTTCTTCTCATCCGGATTCTCTGGATTCTTCTCACACTCACGATCCTAGGCCTCGGCCTATGTCCTTCTCTCACTCCGATTTCGGGACCCCTCTTGATTCTTCCTCTTCTCATTCGGAACCTCCAGATCTTTTCTTCCATCCCGATTTCAGGACATCTTCTAATTCTTCTTCCCCGGGACTCCTGGGTGTTGCTTTTGATTCCTCTTTGACCCTGTCAGATGTCTACAATCCTTCTTCTCCGACCCTGTTAGATGACCACTATTTTCACTCTCCGACCCTGCCGAATGCTACTTCTCCTTCAATGACCATGTCAGATGATCATTCTCCTCCTTCTTCATCATCGTAGTAATCTCCTCATCGTCTTTCCATCCTCTTTATCTCACCCCCTCAGGGTTCTTGCCCTTTTTCATGCTATTTTTGAGATCACCCCTTTAAAAATTTTAACGCAAAAGGATACAGATACTTAGATCATAAAATAATTAGATCTAACGAGAACGATCTAAGAGACACACGAACAAGCACGATCTCTGCACTGAATGAGGACTCGGAGGATAAGGGCAAATCACAGAAGACATGGTGAGGACACCCGAGCCAGAATACAGATCGACTCAGCGAGCCATCGGTACCGGACACGAAGCATAACTCAGTCGACACTGACCTCTTTGTGGCTGGGGGACAGTCTGGAGTCCTCATAGGTGCTTTGACACTATAGCACGTATTTTTATACGTATTTATATTTTGTACGTATTTGGTCGTATCTTGTATTTTATACGTCTTAGGTGTATTTGGCTTGTATTTGGGTTTGCATCCTTTTGGCATTTTAAATTTCAAATGGGTTCAACTTCCCTATAAAAGCCCCCTAGGAGCTCAAGGGAAGAGGAGATACACACAAGGGCATCCAACATACAACACAGCAAGCTTCAAGGTCTTCAGGCGGCAAGCTAAGGAGAATTGTGTGTGGGTGACTCGGTCTTTGGCTAAGGGCGCCGAGGGTATGTCGCTCGTACTCCCCTCGCTCGTTCTTTCGCCATGACACACAAGTCTATGCCCACTATGCGTGAGATGTTACTACAAGCGTGCGACCATGCACGCACGTGACGACACACTTTCCAGTACACACGAGGCCACGTCCGATCGCTCGATCCGAGTCGAGACTAACCCTCGCCCAGACACCGGTCTGATGCACTCGCCATTCATCCAGTCACAAGCCCCTTGTTTTGCGGAGCAAATACGGCATACGTTACGAGAGGAATCCTCTGTAAAATACGCGGATACCCGCTTTGTCACGCATTGACCCGGGGACTGACCATCATGTCAGAATTGTCCCGTGGCTTGCGCCTGTTGAACTTCGGCCACTATGGCCCACTTGTAAAGCCATATAGCTCCCAGTAATTGTACAACCATTTGGACGTATGCACTCGCATCCACGTTCGGGCCCTCAGTCTCCCCCCGTCGTGTCACCTAGCGTGAACCCCTCAGCACCTCCGACCCCAGTCAACCTCGCCTGGTCCAGTGCGAACCTACAGCTGCGAAGTGCTCCCTGCTCTTTACCTAGGACTCTAGGCTTACACAGACCTCTCTTCAATAGTGGAACGAAGGTGTTCAGATTCAATCTAATGTAAATAAACACTGACTGCTCGCGGTCGGTGGGGAAAGACATCCTGTACACGACTCCCCATAGTCGCCTGCGCACTTGCACCTATGGAACCGATCCTCCCCTCCACGTGTCCCTCACCTCCCGAGTCCACGTGCCGCGCCCTGGGGGCGCATCCCCGGTCAGTCTTCGATTCCATGGGTGATTGTCGAGAAATCGACTGGCATACCCGCATCCCAGCCACGTTTTCCTAAAAATCTGGAAACCCCTCGTGCCGTTCAATCTCCTCTCGACTCTCCGTGAAAGGCAAGTGCACGGTGCCGCTTTGAGAAAGTTCTGGCCAAGAGAGGGGGTTCTCGAAGCACACTATATTCTGGTACCTCTCCCATAGTCATATCCGATCCCTCACTCCGATCACCGCACACACTGCGCCCCGACGAACGAAACCCCCCGCACGCCTCACGCGTGAACAATGCGTAGTCAGACGGTGATGATTTTGACGTCCTCTCGATCTTCTCTTCAAGACGCTCCTGTTGACACCCGTTTTTTGCCGATAAGTTGAGTCATTCCTCTTACTCTTATTTATTGATGCCTTGAGTTTTTCGTATTGTGTCAGGATTATTTTCTGGTGATATTCGGGCTTATTTTGTATAAGGCCTCCCTCCCGGGCTGGGTCTAGTTCAGTTCAGGGCTTAATGGGCCTTGGACAGTTCTGACCAGTCTTCACCTGAGGTGGTAGAGGGCTTGTTCTTTCCCTTCTTCATTATTCTGGGCAAGCATTTCTCCCAGGGAGTAGTGTGTGGCTACTGTATACAGAATCAACGGTCATCCTTTCATCGGTGCCCCCAGCACTGGAGGGGTTTTCAGATAATCTTTTAGCTTGTTAAAGGTTATTTGACATTCTTCATCCCAATAGAAGGGAACGTCCTTCATCATCAACTTATGAAAGGAGTGACACCACCCTGACAAGTTGGATATGAACTATCGGATATAAGCCCGATGGCCCTATAGAGATCTCAGCTCGGAGAGGTTCCTTGGTGGAGGTACTCCTGAATGGCCTTGATCTTTACAGGGTCTATCTCAATTCCCCGATATCTGACGATAAAGCCCAAGAATTTACCAGTCGATACTCTGAACGCGCACTTCATGGGGTTCATCTTTTGTTCATATTGCCTGAGCCTCTGGAATATGACTTGGAGGTCCTACAGATGGTCTTCCATTTTCTTGGTCTTGACCACTAGATCATCTATGTAGCACTCAACCTTATGGTAGTGTAGCTCATCAAATATCCTAGTTATCGCCCACTGATAAGTTGCACCGGCATTCTTCAGTCTGAATGGCAACCTTTTGTAGTGGTAGATGCCTTTGTGTGTTCGGAAGGCAATATGGACCCGGCCCTGCTCCGCAATCCATATTTGGTTATATCCAGATGACCCGTCCATAAACGACAGAGCTTCATGGCCAGTTGTGGCATCGACCATGACTTCCGTTATTGGCACCGAAAAGTCATCTTTGGGGCATACTTTATTCAGATCTCGAAAGTCTACACATATCCGGATCTGCCCATTCTTCTTTTTCACAAGCATAATATTAGCCAGCCACGTGGTGTTTGGTTTTCTTCAACGAAATCCACATCAATGAGCTTGTCTACTTGTTTGCATATCTGAGTGATGAGTTCTGGCCTCATGTGTCATGGTGGCTGCTTTACTGGCTGGACCTCAGGGTTTATAGCTAACTTATGTTGGGAAACTGCAGGGTAGAGTCCTGTCATCTCCTTGTAGGTCCAGGCAAAGCAATCCCGATATTCTTGTAGCCGCTGGACATACAACTTCTATTCCCGATATTCTTGTAGCAGCTGGACATACAACTTATATTCTTTAGTAGATAACTAGGCACTGAGGAAGGTCGGCCTAGGATCATCTTCAGTTCCCAAATTGACCTCTATGAGCTCATGGACTATGGTTTGGCCTCTGTCTGCTACTTCCGAAGGTGCTGGCTATAGGTCGACAAAGTCTGGAATACCATCTTTGAGTTCGAGCACCTCAGGCCCTTCATCTTGTTTTGCCAGGACTCTGCCAGGGGTTTCTGATTCAGCTGATGGTGGCTGTATGGATTGTTCCATCAGCCGATCCTCTGTGGCTATGACTTTACCATATGTGCTGGCAACTTCAACCTTTGCTGATGTGTTGACAACCTCAAAGGATTGACAGTTATTTATTGCTGAGCCGGGGGAACAACATTGCAAATTTGTGGTATATTAAGACAATTCTGTCCTTTCACCCTCTTGAATCATTCTTCCTTCAAAGGGGATGACCCGTTCTTTTATAGCAACGGGTACTTCCCGATCAATTTCAGCAGATACTTCCTTGATCGGTATAAGAGGAGATGATATTTTTGCCCGGGCAGAGCTAGAGGAAAAGGATCGGGATGCCACCACTTCCTCGATATCTTCGGCTTTACTACTACTGGTTGTGTCAAATTTGGCATGGAGAGCCATTTCTTCAGGGTAGAACTGCTCCCAGCATCTGCAAGGAGGTATGGGTTCTAATCCCGAGTCTCTCGATCGAGCCGATCTAGTATGTTCAGTTTCCACCGAGTATTCATTAAAGGTTGCCCCTAGTGAGCTGTCTTCTATTCGGTAGAAAGTGGAGATGGTGTCCACATCATAACGCCCATTGTAATAATATTTGTCGAGGGTGAAGCCCAACCCCGGATGTTGAGAAACACATCTCAGCTCCTTGTCCATGCTAGCAGGATACCAGAGCCTTTGGAATGCTTCCTTCTCATTGCGAGGTTGGCCGGAGGGAATATACTGCCTCCAGAACAACTTCACCATTTGGCTTGTTGTGAACGTCAACCATTGAACGGGGACTGATGGGTTCTCTCTATCTTCAGGGAGATGACAGTCAGTGTCCTCCCGCTTAGGGTGCTCTTTAGCCGTATAGAACAAGCTACTGGGGCCTCCAGACTTTGACACCTCCCATGCTTTGAAAGGCTCAACAGTGATAGTGTCAAGGCCGAATATTGGCCGGGTAAGACCCTCTGGGATTTTAATATTGCCGTGGTGCTGATCGACCTTGGCTTCATTAGCTTCAGGGTAGGTGGCAGGAGGCACTGCTCTGCTTACATCTCCTGTGCTTGCAATATGTGAGACTGTCTTGGGGTTGACATATTCCAGTGGCAGTGGTGGAAACGAATCATCGTTGGAGGTGCTTTTTGACACCCTGGCAGGGGTCTTGGCTTTGGAGGTCTTCTATGATGGCTCCGCATACAGAGAAGCGTCAAGTAGATGACACTCGAACACTTCAAATGGGTCGAGGTCAGCAACTATCCTCTCCTCCTTCCCCTCTTGGTTGTGTTTGATGCATTGATGTAGCGTGGAAGGTACCACCATACTTTAATGTAGCCAGGGGCTGCCGAGCATTGCCTTGTACGAGGTACTAAAGTTGATGACATGAAATTGCACCCTGGTAATGAAATCTACCATGGTGAGCGTGAATTATGCCACTCCCAGCGGCACTTCAAACTTCTCATTGAAGCCAACAATACGCATATCTCTGACTTTGTCAAGGCGCACATTGAAGTAGTACCTCTAGTATATTCTATATGGCAGGATATTGACTACTGCTCCAGGATCTACTAGAATTCTGTTCAGCTCCCAACCATTTAGCTGCCCCTTCATGTACAACGGTCTATTGTGGCTGGCCATAGTGAGTAACATATCCTCTTGAGTGAAGGTCACATTGGCCTTCAGTAGCGTTTCAGCCAAACAGGCCTCATATTGAGCAGGCGTCTGTAGAGTAGTGATAATCACCTGTCGGGTCTTTTCACTTAGGGAGAGGATTTCCAAGATAGTGAACCTTGCCAAAAGCTTTTTAAGTAGCTTCATTATTCTGCTTCTAGCTTGGACATTAGACAACTTCATTTCTTCTGCCCACTTGGGCTTGGAAGAGCCTTGAACTGTGGCCCCTGACGGACCTGCTTCATTGAACTCTGAGTCTGCACCTTTCTGCTTGGTGTCATCCCCTTGCTGTCCCTTGCTGCCAGTCGTCGGGCAGGTCTCATCTTCATCTGGAGCATCAGAAGGCTACTAAGGGTGCAGGTGAGTACCCCTAGCTGCAGGGTCGGCATCTTGGCATAGTTGCTTGCCCTTTGTCATATTTAGGAATTCCAAGAAGGAAGGAGCGGCAGAGTCACCCCCACTATAATTGTACAAACCTGAAGGCGGAGGTATTTGGAATCCCTTGACCTCTGGAGGGGATATCTTATAGCGTTGCTCTCCCCTGAAGATAATATTGTGATTGGTGGGCGGCTGGCGCCCCCATCTTCGGCCTGACGGTGTTGCATGTGTAGCGGTTGCAGCTTCGGCTTGACTTGCCCCGACACCAGGCGTAAAGCATATTTCCTCTTCATCTTCCTCATTGGGAAGGTTGAAGAGAGCAGAGAGGGTATTGGCCATTTCCCTCTTGTCCTTATAGGCTCTTCTTTTCTTCTTCTACTTTTTCTTCTTCTCTTTGGCTACTGCTTGCCCCCAGAACAAGTAGATTTTCTATAAATATCAACCTTTTCCTTTTTCTTTTTCATTCTTCTTCTTCCTCCTTCTTCTTCCTCCCGTGACTGCGCCCCTCTCCCCCTCTCTCTCCCATTCGACCGCGGTGAGCCCCCTTCTGGCTACAGATGGCTGCGACGCGACGACGCGACAACGTGGGCGACGATGAGGTGATCGCGTGGGCGTGCGGCGGGCGTGGGAAGCGTGAAGGAACGAGGGTTTTAAAGCGTTCTTCACGATTTCGGCGTCAATTTGGTGGAGCATTCACTCCATTGAGGTAGGGTGACGATCCCTAGCTCCCCGCGTTCCATTTTCGCGATTTGTAGGCCATGACGAGGCCATGGGATGGGGTTTTCATGCTGGGGAGGGTTTTTCATGATTTGGGGAGAGTTCGCCCGATCTATGATTTTAGGCCGCGAATCGGTGTTTTGATGACTTAGATGCATGCTAGGGGTCCCAAGGGAGCTTCCCCCTTGATTTTTCCCTCTCCTGTGGAGGTATGGGGGCGTGGTTGACATTTTTAGGTTGTATTCGCCATTTCGCCGTCGGGACGACATAGCGGCCGTTCCAGAAACCGTCATGAGTATAACGCGCCCATGTAGGTGCGTTATGCTTCGTAAGATTTGAGTCTAGCCGTCGAGGGTTTAACGGCCCCTCGACTAACCGCCATGTCAGGCATGACGTGCCGGTACTGGTGCGTCATGGTTTCCGACCATTGGTTTTTGACCGTTGGTTGTGACCGTTGGGGTCCTGGTCACATAACGCGCCTGGGGAGGCCCATTATGTACCATAGCTCCCCGGGAAAGGTGCAGTATGCTTAACGCCCTTGCCTTCCACTTAATGCGTCAGAGCTGGTCTGTTAAGGCCCATAACGCCCCTTGAGGAGTGCGTTATGGTCTGATTTGCTCCGTGACATAACGCACCATGTCTGGTCCGTTATGTACATAACGCCCCTGTAGGAGTGCGTTATGTTCGCTTTCGTGACTTGGGGCTTAGCGCACCTCTGTTGGTCCGTTAAGCACTACAACGCACCTGGGAAGGTGCGTTATGGTCTGTTTTTCATTGGGAGTGGCGGACGGCTAGGTTGGACCATCCATTCTCCCCCGCACGACTGTGAGTTAGCCGTGCATCCGTGAGTGGCCAATGATTGACCGTTCATCGTCTGAGGCCTAGTCGGTGATTTTTCGTGCCGATTCGAGTGCCGGGTGAGTAGACCTCGATCCACGTGTTGACCCATGGTCTGACCGATGCTGGACATCATGTGGGGACCAAGTGTGGGGTGCCATGAGGGGTCCCGATATGTGGCATTTTCGACATATGTCACCATGAGTCGGTGTTGTACGAGGAGCGATCCTTGTACTCGTTTACTTTCGGAGTTAGTTTCTGTGACTTGAGAGTCTACCTTCCAGTGACCTGTCCACTAGTCGTAGCTTCCTGCGCACGCAGGTGCGGACCCATTCTCAGCTGATAGTCCGACAGGTCCTTGGTATCTACGACGTACAGAAGTCAGAGCTGGTCCCGTACCATGCCGTCGTCACTCGACTCACCCAGAAGTTCTCTTTCTTCGAAATAGACCACGTTCCCGGAAGTGGCAATCCCCAAGCAGACGCCCTAGCAAAACTGGCTGCGGCCATCAAGCTACCACCTGAGGGTGAAGTTGACATCACAATCAAACACAGAAGGCTAATGCCCAGCTCACTCGAAATCAACTCCGGCCTCAAAGTTTACGAGGTCTAAGGTTGCGACCAGGACACTCCTCCAGAAGAAGAAGATTGGCGTGAGCCTATCATCAAATTCAAGAGGGGATTGCTCCCCTCTGATCGGGCTCAGAAGGCCCGACTACTCTGCCAGGCAACATATACGAGTTGATTGGCGACTCCCTGTACCGACTCATCCACGAGAAGGACAAGTCCATCCTCTTGAGATGCATCTCCCTAGCCGAGGCTCAAGCTATTATGTGTGAAGTTCATTCTGGACTGTGCAGCGCACATCAAGCCAGAGACAGAATGAAGCACAACATCAAACTGAAACGCTTCTATTGGCCTACCATGTACGTAGAGTGCATCTAGTACGCTCACACCTGCCATCAATGCCAAGCCTTCGGCCCAGTACCCAGAAGACCCCCTAACCTACTGCGTCTCATGGCCCCTACCTGGCCGTTCGCCGTATGCGGTATGGACATTGCGGGGCCTTTCCCGCTATCTTCTAAAGGCCACAAGTACATTCTGGCCGCCACCGACTATTTTTCCTTCTGGGCGGAGGCCCTTCCTCTACGGGAGGTCACCGGTGAGGTGGTCCCCCGATTTGTTCGACACAATATCATCTACCGATTCAGCACTCCCAGTCGCATAGTCTCCGACAATGGGACGTCATTCAAGAACAAGGCTGTATACCAGTTGGCAGCCAAGTTCCATATCGACTGGAGAACTTCTTCGGTCTACAACCTACAAGCTGTTGAGTTTCTTTATTATTTTGATGATGCTAGCACTATATAAATCACTGTGCATTTGTTTTTGATTGGACAATATTTCTTCATGAAATTCCTGTCCTCGTGCACAATAGCTTTTACTCAAAGAAGTTATACCTCATGTTGGTTTCAGTCTTACACTTCGTGTTTGTGCCAATGAACCTCGAGTATGAACAGTCTTCATAACTCATGGAGGTTTTCTGAATGACGAGGTTGTGTTCGTGTTACTTTCATTCTCCTTCATGTTTTTGTCGGGCTTATACCTCGTGTCACTTTTGTTAAGTTTTCATACTTCGTGTCATTGTCTCATTTTTCTATACCTCGTGTCGTTCTTCTACTTCGTGCTGTTGTTTATACTTCACGTCGTTCTTGTCTTAGTGTCGATTTTCTACTTAGCATTGTTTTTATACCTCGTGTCATTTCTATACTTTGTGTCAGTTTTTGTACTTCGTGTCCCACCTTCACCCCCTCTGCTATCCCGCCCTCCCCTCTGCTCAGTTCACCCACAGCAACCCCGGAGACTCTCCGTCGTTGCCCTTTCCCTAGTGGAGCAAGAACCTAGTTCTGCTACTCCCAACTACAAGACAGCCCCAGAAGCTCGATTGGTAGACATTCTAGTGGCATCCATAGCGAGAATCAGCTTGAGGTGTCTTCTGAAAAGTCATCCTCCTTCGAGTCTGAAATGCTCCAGAAGTGATCCCGCCTCGTTTCATCATCAGCATCAACCGCAGCAGGCGTTTCCGTGCAACTGCACCAGATTTCGAGGGTCACTTGGCAGTGACTACACCGTCCACCCCTGTGCGAATCGGCCAGAACCCTCTTTAGAAGAGTTCTGCATCTTCGAGCTGCCATCGACCTAGGGGTGGTCCTGCCTTCTTTCGACATCACCTCCGCCTGGAGTGACCATTTTCCCTCGATCGCGCCAGACCCAGAACCCTCTGTCTGCCCCGGACAGACTGCCACTTAGTCGGCCCCGATACTCCATCTTGCGCTCAGTTTCAGGCCGAGTAGTCTTCTACAATGTCTTGAATATCGACGATACGAAGCCTACCCAAGTGGTTTCGTCTCTTTCCAACATCAGCACAGAAGATTCCACCATGGTCATCGTCGACCTATCCTGCTGTTTGCTCAGGAACCAAAAGCTGACCATTTCGGCGACCATGACCGGCACGGTGATTCGAAAGTGGCCAACTTCTGAGGATACGTAGTTCCCTCTATCGTCTACCATGCCAAGTTGGTCCCGCTGCATTTGGAGCTCTACAGCGAGCGTAGTCGTCGCACCTCGACCGCGCCAACCTGTCAGGTGAGATAGACCTGCACAGGCCCTCCACTGTGACCTTCCCCACCTTCCAATGACCTCAGATCGGCGTCCAGATCTCAGGAGTTCTTTGGCATCCACCAGGCTTCGTCCAGGTGCTGACGGCACCTCGTTTGGACGTCGGAGCTAGGCATACAATACGGAACAAGCAGGCGTCATCCCGACAAGGCGGTGCAGATCGGCCATTTGGATTCCCCTCCCCTTGTTCTCCCCTCCTGTGCGAGGGTAGTGCATGTATTAATTGCTCCATCCCCATGTTCCCCCTCCCTGCGTGGAGGCTTTCAATTGGTTGTACACACAGGTCACGGCCAAAGCTACAGCGACGTAGCGTTTGCGCACGCTCCTGGCTCACTCTCGTCTCCAATCGGCGCCGATCTTTTCAGACTCAGCAAGGTATAGATCTGACCCTCGCTCCTTGGGCATTTCTTTCTTAGTATCTGTTCAACGTTCACGCCGAAGGTGAGGAGAGCTCGTTCCAAATTTCCCGAACATTGAGTGCTGACCGTTGCCGTGTGAGAGAGTGTCGTCATACCCGCCCTCGGGCACCGGTTCTACCTCGGTTGAGTCGGGCAACCTTCAGACCTTAGATCTATCCTCACCCAGTCCAACTGGCAAGAGGGGCTTCAGTTGAGGGTAGGGAAGGTTAGAGACTGGGGGTTTGAGGAAATTGGGGGAACGAAAAAAACAACAGTGGTGTTCGGGGGCTTGGGCTCTCAGGGAAGAACAAGGGACTCCCCCCTCATGGCAAGCGGACGAGGGTGACGACCAGAGGTCCCTCAGAGGGGAGCAAACCACTAGTGAACAAAAGGGCCGATGGAAGAGCGCACAGGGAGACCCAATCTGACGCGAGACAACATGAAAACAACAAAAAAATGGATAAAGAGATAGAGAACTACAACAAAGATGGCTTTATTCAAGGCAAATGGGAACCAAAATACATTGAACATAGGAAGAAAGGGGAACAAAGAAAAAGAAGGAAAAAAGGAGGAACGAGGGGTTGAACCGGGGCAATGGCTCTCTGCTCTTCCCTCTTCTCCCTACTACATTTCTCTCTTCCTCTCTCTTACTCTCTTCTTTATTGGTGGCCGCCGAGGGGGGAAAGCCCCTTTCTTCTCTTCTTCTTCTTCTTCTCTTCTCCTTCTTCTCTTCTCTCTGGTCCAGTGGCGGCCTCTTCTCTGTTCTGGAGGGGTACTTCTTCTCTCTTTCTGTCAGTCTCTCTGTGTGTCTGTCTTCCCTCTTCTATGGAATGCTTCCTCTCCGTGTTCTCTCTCCCTATCTGTCTCTCTTTTTCTTTCTCTGTCTCCATCTCCCTCTATCTGTGTCCATCGGAGAAGACGCCTTTTATATTCCCAGTGGCGGGGAGCCTTTGGACGCGACCGATGGGGGCGGGAGCATGGGGCATTGATGAAGATTTGACTTGGGCGTCCTCAGTGGTAGGGGGTAGCCAGCATTCCACCACCTCCATTCAACACCTCAGCGTATCTGTTGTGCGCCAAAAATCTATAGGGGGATGGCGTAAGATCTCCCTTGTTGGACACGCCGTTGGAGGGAAGCCAGGGCGTGCCATGGAAGGCATGCATGGGTGTACCACTGAAGCACCCAAAGAGGGCATGCCACTGAAGGGGCGCAAGGGCGTGCCGCTGAAGGCCCATATGGGCGTGTCGCTGAAGGCCTTGCAGGGTGTGCCATTGAAGATTTCGCATGGGCATGCCGTGGAAGTGGATTTGGGCCCGTTTTGTGCCCTATTGACAATCCACTTAGTTATCTTCGACACCCGCGAGTTGTGAGCCCCTCAGGGGTTGGTTCCTCTTCGCTATCGTGACTCCGGGAGTGGCTTCACGATAGTGTATTGTTCATTCAGAGGGTCTGGACGGGACGTGTTCTCTGCAATCCCTTCAGTTGGAGTTGTTTATTGATGCTGGATTGGTCACGGACATGCAATTTTACACATCCACAGCTCTTTCCTTGTGCCCGGATCGGGTCACGGGATAGGTTTCTCTCTCTCTCTCACTCTCTCTCTCTCTCTCTCTCTCTCTCTCTCTCTCTCTCTCTCTCTCTCTCTCTCTCACATGCATGGACTCATGTTGTGCAAATGCTTGGCAACCAAGTAAACAAAAACATGCATGGACTAGGAATGCCTAAGATAGACTATGTAAATGTGCACGAACCTAGACATGCACGGACTCACTATGATGAGCAAAACACAATGCACACAGACTGTTCGATAAAGAGACATGCACACTGGAGGCAGATGCAAAGCATGATCTACTACACTAAACAGGATGTAGCAAAGCACATATTAAAGTACGCTCAAACAGCACAGACTCATGGTTTTTGCTAACATCAAAGCACATGATCATTATTGAATCATGGTAAGCATTATGACTCATAATATTTGCTATCATCAAAACATAGTTTGCTATCATCAAAACACAGGGACACAACAAATGTAGGGTCATTCTCTTGCAATTTGACTATGTCCTCAATCAATGTAGGTTGAGACCTTATATTGACAATTATACATCCATCTCCTTCCCTGTCAATATCAAGGTTTAAGTGAGAAAGATCTTCAATAAGACAAGTCATACCTTTCCTGAGGCTTGCTAGAGTTGCCCTTGGTCTTCTACTAAGAGCATCAGCCACAACATTTACTTTCCCTGGATGATACTGAATTGTAAAGTCGAAGTCCTTGAGATACTCCAACCATCTACATTGTCACATATTTAATTCCTTCTGGGTGAAAAGATATTTTAGTCTTTTATGATATGAGAATATAGTGAATTTCTCCCCATAAAGGTAATGTCCCCAAATCTTCAAGGCGAAAATAACCGCAGCTAATTCTAGATCATGCACATGGTAATTCTCTTCGTGACGCTTCAACTATCTTGAGGTATAACAAATCACCTTCCCATTTTGCATAAGAATGCATCCTAAGCCAATGTCAGATGCATCTGTATAGACATCAAATCCACCACCCTCAACGGGCAATGTCAGAATAGGGGCTGTAGTGAGGTGATCTTTAAGAGTTAGAAAACTCTTCTCGTAGTCCTTCGACCATATAAAAGGATTTTTCTTTCTTGTAAGTCTGGTCAAAGGAACAGCGATCTTGGAGAAATTCTTAATAAATCTCCTGTAATAGTTAGCTAGGCCTAGAAAACTTCTTACTTCCGACACAGTCGTTTGCCGGCTCCAGTTCTTAACGGTTTCCACCTTAGAAGGATCGACAATGATACCTTCCTTTGAAATAATATAGCCGAGGAATGAGACTTCCTTAAGTCAGAACTCGCACTTGCTAAGTTTTGCATAGAGTTTGTGTTCTTTTAGTGTCTGTAAGGCTATTTTTAAGTGCTCTTCATGTTCTTCCCTTGCTTTGGAGTATATAAGAATGGCATCAATAAAGACTACTACAAACTGGTCAAGATAAGGCTGGAAAATATTATTCATAAGTTGCATGAATGCTGCCGGAGCATTAGTTAACCCGAACGGTATTACTACAAATTCATAGTGGCCATAATGGCTCTGAAAGGTAGTCCTAAACTAGCAAATGAACGCCAAGAAGTTAGACCATTACCTCCACGCACCCGGCGTGGGGAAGACGATCCCGGCCAAGTACGGACTCCCGGTTAACAATTAATACAGCAGTACAAAGGATTTTCACCCACTCCACACAGGGAGGTAACAGGTCATAAGTGGGGCCCGGGAGTCACGCGGGTTGGGTTGACGGGCAGCATCCTGATGTCACCTCCGTCGGTGCCGAACCCGCGCTTCTGTGCTGTCCGGACAGCGCGATCAATGGGGTCGTGGGGCCCACGGGCCACTCTGTCCTCCAGGCTGCTGTGGTGGATCCCAAGGTGATGGGACCCCTGGTGGCGCACCTCCACGGACGGCGGTCGGGCGGGAGTCACTGGTCGGAGGCCGATCGGCTCCGAACTCCAAGGCTTGGAATTACTGCCCACAGACTTGAGCTTCTGTTTTCAGACGCGTGCCTCGGCGAGAATCGTCGCTGTGGCCACTCTCGATGTCGGATCGATGCCCATGAGGTACCGTTGGAAAGCTCACTTGAAGAGCTTCAACAAAGGGTCAGAGATCAGAGATGGATCTGGACGGATCTATCTTTTACCAATTTTTGAACCTGCTGCTAGAGTGTGCCTGAAACCTCAGATCTGCAGAAAGGTTTCCTGAGAACTGTCGTTGACCACAGGGTAGACCTCCGATTCAGCATTTGAGCTCTTCATCAAAGTTGTAGGGGTCGGAGCTAGGAAAATGGAAATATTTTTTGTGAAAGGATGGGATATTGCGACGAATTGTTATGAAATTTACACTTACTGGGGGTCGGATCTGAAAATGGGTGGACAGCACTATAGATGAATCTGAAATAGATTTTTAGAAAATAGGTAGAGACCTGATCAAAAATCAAGAAAATTTGTGGATGGAGGTTTGGTGGGTGGTACTCACAGTAAATTTGGGGATTCTAGGAAAAATCAAGAGGTTAGTATAATGGGGGGACTTCTAGGGTTCTATCACAGGTGACAGAAACCAGACAGATCTGGTGGAGGGACTTGGATAAAAATGAAAAAATATAAAACGAAAGGTGGATGGGGTAAAATTTTTTGTGGGATGTGGGGGAGAACTCTGAAACTTACAAAAAAAAATTCAGCTCAAGAAGAGCTCGGACCTGAGAGCTAAAATTCGGGGATGGCCTTGCTGTGACTGGTGGCAGAATTCCGGCGAGGTGGAGATGGCGGCGCGGTGGCGGCATGAAGGCGGCGGCGGTGATCATCGGACCGATAGTTGAGGCTTCACACCTCTGAAGGCAGCCTTCCCAGCTGCAATGGGGGAGAGAGGAGGGAGAGAGGAGGGCGCCCAAGGCTCTTCTCAAGAAATTTCTTCACCAAATGATTCATTAATTTCAGAAAATGGAAAATACAAGCCTTTATAGTCCCATGTCCAAATACAATATCAACCATTGGATCTAGGGCTAGGGATTGAAGGGCCTATCGTGTCGTCTCTCCCGTAGAGTCGGCGTGCCTCTCTCCTCTCGCGTCGTCTCTCCCATAGGGTCGGTGTGCCTCCCTCTTCTTACGTCATCTCTCCCGCAGAGTCGGCGTGCCTCTCTCCTCTCGCGTCGTCTCTCCCGCAGGGTCGGCATGCCTCTCTCCTCTCGCATCGTCTCTCCCACAGGGTCGACGTGCCTCTCTCCTCTCGCATCATCTCTCCCGCAGGGTCGGCATGCCTCTCTCCTCTCACGTCGTCTCTCTCGCGGGGTCAGCGTGCCTCTCTCCTCTCACGTTGTCTCTCTCAGAGTTGGCGTGCCTCTCCCCTCTCATGTCGTCTCTCCCGTGAAGTCGGCGTGCCTCGCCTCCCTCGTGTGTCCCACCTATAAGTCGTCGTCTCTCTCCTCTCACCTGTCTCCCACAGTCCAAGAGTTTGCATTTCATACATTCATGCATAACACAAGAAAATCAACAAAAAAGGAGAAAAGAAAAATGAACTAGGTCACTATCATATCATATCATGTACAAGTGCCAGGAGTACAAAATAAAATCAGGCCGCCCCCTCTGGCCTGTCACTGTCACCTCCTCCCTCCTGCCTCTTCGATGGCGGGCCCATCGGAGAGGTCGCACCCTCCTCCCTCTCTCGTCACCGGTGTCGGTCCTCCTCCTCATTCCTCTGACGCTGAGAGGAAGTCGCAAGGTAACGCCTGACAGAGCCGTGAGTAGCCTGACTCCCGCCCGGGGCCGCACGGCTACCACTCATCCCGCTGTGAGATCGGCTCATCTCCTTATATGCTCGCAACTCACCGCACAGCTCGAACGCCTCCCGCCGGTACTGCTCCAGCTCCAAGGCTGCAGCTCGGAGTCGCTCTACCTCTACTCGAAGGAGTGCCGTCTCCACTGAGTCGAACGGTCCGGCCTGTGCTAGCCGCTACCGAAGGCGGGCTGCGTCCTCCTGCGCCTCAACCTGGCCTCACTCCGCCTCCTCCCTCGAGCGAACGCTCTGCTCCAGCTCGGCCCATAGGCGCTCCATCTCCTCCCCTGAGTGAACGCTCAGCTCCAGCTCACCCCGTAGGTGGGTCGCCTTCTCTCTCAGGCAATAGCTCTACGCCAGCGCCTCCCACAGACGGGCGGGCTCACCCTGGGCCAATACGAGCTCCTCTCGCAACTTGTCACCCTCGCCTATGGCGGCGATCAGCTCCATCACCTGCATACATGCATTCACCATTAGTCAATTGCATTTTAGTATAGAAGCATAATTCACAAGGGAAAGTGTAGGGCATACCCGCTTGAAGAGTGCTGCCTCGGCCGCCTTGGCCCGCTCCACCATCCGCTGAAACTCTACCTCCCGCTCTGCTCGGTCGGCGGGAGTCTGGGCTAAAGAAGTAGACAGAGCATCGGCCCCCTGTCTCTGGGCCTCCTCCCCCCACTGCAATCGAAACTCCAGGTCAGTCATGTCTCAGCATAAACGACTTACACTGCGTCTCAGGCAACTCACGCGTCAGAGAGACACAACGTGTGAGAGCGTAAACATAATCCTTTCGAAAATCAGTCAGAGTGACACTCGTCAGCATCAGTTCTAGCCTCTGACTCTGTGTGCACACACCAACCCGTGCCGAGGGTCGGGCCTCTAGCTAGTCCCCCCCCCGTAGGACGCTACGGTAACCGCGGGGGCCCATGGCAACTAGCCTACAAACCGTCAGTCGGGAAGTACCCCTCCACCTCTCCCAGGTGGGCCAACACTAAGGTCGCTGGGCTACGATTAGTAGCTCCATCACGAGGAAAGAGAAAGTAATTTCACTGGGACTAAAAGATACATGTTCATTCATAAAAAAACTTAAACTGGGCAGAACATGCACTAGAATATCAATTCATTACCTTTGGGGATAGCAGAGAGAATAACGGACTGGAGATGTCCCGTTATGATGCATAACGGATCAGTCCTAGGCCGTTAAGAGCATAACGGATCTCATGGCGTACGTTATACAATATTTGGCGCACCTCCACTAAGCAGTTACGTCCTCTTGTAGAATCCCAAGCTCAAAGGCTATAACAGATCACTGGGGGTGCGTCATGCGATACATGGCACATCTCCACTGGTCCGCTATATTCACCCGAATATGTATTTTACAGAAATTAAATTCTCAGAAACTATAGCGGTCTACCTCGGGTGCGTTAAAGTCACCCGAACATGAAAATTTCTCAGAAAACCTAGACCATGGCGGTCGATCGCGGGTGCGTTATGCTACCGGTTAATCTACGGTTCTAACAAGCATAACGGACCTCTAGTGGTCCGCTATAGTACTATAACGCACCTTCATTGGTGCATTATGCTCATGACGGTCTCTGGTAGGACCGCCATATGAGCTGGGCGACGAATGGGTTTCACTTGAAACCGCGCCGCCTCCCGGTCGATCGAATCTACGGGTTAAGCTTACAAAACCTGTAAAAACTCATAACCTGCCAATCCCACGTCGCATGCAAGCCCATAAAAGTTTAAACGATCAATTAAAATGCAATTAAACCATTAAAAATCACATTTTAACCTATTATAGCGCAAAGCCTAACAATGGTCATAACTAGGCCAAACGGCCTTGCATGGACGTGCATGAGCTATGAAAATGATCCTAACGAGGAAGCGGATCCATCCCCCTACCTCGATCGTCCCGAAACTAGCGATTCAGCCGCATGCGGGCGACGAAGGCTCCGGGCTCCACTCGCTCCTACTCGCTCCACCGTCCACCGAATCGCGCGATGGAGGGCGCCAATGCGATCCTCTCGCCGCACTGGTCCCCGCAGTGCCTCCCGCGTCACGGTCCGGCCCTGAAACGGTGAAATCGGAATGAATGGGGGAGTGGGCGCGCGTGGGAGAGAGAGAGAGTGAGGGTTGGAGAGAGAGAGGGAAAACGTGGGAGAGAGAGAGAGTGGGGAGAACATTACAATGGTTTATTGTGGTCGATACAACTAGGGCGTCATCGTGCGGGGTTGTTAACCCTTCCAGGTCTTGGTCGGAGAACACCAAGGCCTGTTGTTCGCTCACCTGCGGGGCCTTAGGGGGCTCGGAGGCCTGGCTCGCCGGCTTGACGTGACACTTCCTTCCTCGACTGTTGTCTCCACCTGATGTCACGCCGCCAGCAATGACGTTGATGTGGACCCCGTGGGGGATATTGTCGATCTCCTCGGGGGTGACAGCGTCCTTTTTATGTTCAGACACATACCGGGATAAATGCCCCTGGTGGACGAGGTGCTCGATCTCATTATGCAGTTGATGACAATCACCGGTGTGGTGTCCGTGGTCATTGTGGAACAGATAGTGCTTTTGGCGGTTACGGTGCTTTGCCTTCATGGGCTCGAGTTGGCAGAGAAGGCCCGAGCCCTTGATATCTTTGTAAATTTTGTGGACGGGGGCAGTCAAGGGGGTGTACCGCTCATACCTCTGAGAGGGCTCTTTGTGGTCCCCGTCCCAGTTCTACCTTTTTCCTTATCTAGAGCCTTGCTCGAACTGTCTCTTCTTGTTCCCCTCCCGACCTGGGCCCGTTGCGCCGCGACAGGCGGTGAGGACTTCTTCACACTCGGCGTGGCGTAGGGCTAGGGTGACAAGCTCGGTGAGGGAGGTGGGAGGATGAAGGACCAGCTCGCGTCGCAGGTTCTCATCACGGGTGCCCCCGGTCAGTGTGGTTATGGCCGAGGTAACACCTAGGCAGGGGATACGCACGGCCTCTGATTTAAATCGGTTAATATAGGCCCAGAGCCTTTCCCCCTATTCCTGTTTGAGGGCCAACAGCCCCACTGCAGACCATGGAGGACCGCTACTGGTGAACCTCTCCTTGAATACTCGCCTGAATTGTTGAAAATCACGGATGTTCCCCGGGGTGTGTGCTCGGAACCATCCTTGAGCACCCTGGACCCGGGTGGTCACGAACGCTCGGCACTTGATGGCATCGGACACCCCATGCAAGGTCATCAGGGCGTCATAACTGTCGTAATGGTCGATCAGGTCTCCCTGGCCATTGCATGCTTTGAAGGTCGGCAGCGAGATCCTGGGGGAGATCTCGGCCTTCAAGATGAGGTCAGAGAATGGGGATTGCTCCTCGTCCTCTACAGCGGAGGTCTTTGGTAGGGCGCGGAGGGTGCACTCTTGCTCTGCAAAATGCCTCTCAAAGTCTCACAGTTGGAAAGACAGGTACAGTCATCGCTGGGTCGAGGGGCTATTGGGGCGCTCTTGCACGTTGCCTCAACAGCCCTCGAAGGCCTCCGTCTCCAGAGGTAGCCAACGCGCTCCAGACTTCTCTCTCCTTGGGGTGGAGGAGGCTTCTTGCTCCGGGGGAGGGGCTTGTGATGGCCCACCTGACCTGTTGCGGATTATCCACCATCCCCGAAGGATGAAACAACAGTTTGAATTTAAATTTTCTATAAATAGGGGCATTTCTTTAATCCTTTTCACCTTTCTCTTCTTCATCATCTTTCTTCCTTCTCCTCCACCGTGAGCACCCCCTCCTCTCTCCCTTCGACCGGCGACGATCGTGGCGCGTCCCCTCCTGCTGCAGACGGCGCAGGGCGGCAGCGTGGTGACGACGGCGATGGTGTGACGTTCGAGGTGGCGTAGAACTCGTGGGGTTTCGTGAAGGTTCAAGGGTTCTAAAAACATTCTTTATGATTTTGGCATCGATTCGGCGGAGCTTTCACTCCATTAAAGTAGGGGGACGAATCCCTATGCTCATCCCGTCATCCCCCGTGATTTGTAAGCCGAATGGGAGCCGAGAGGAGTGTTTTTGAGCGGGTTAGGGCAAAATCATATTTTGGGGAGAGTTATCCCGATCTATGGATTGGAGCCGCGATTCGACGTTTTGATGGCCTAGAATCATGCTAGGGGTCCCCGGGGGGCTTCCCCTTTGATTTCCCCATCTCCCGTGGAGGTATGGGGGTGTGGTTGTAATTTTTGTGTTAAGTTTGCCATTTCACCGCCAGGACGCTGTGGCGGTCGTTCCAGTGACCGCCATAGTGTGTAACGCGCCTGGGCAAGTGCGTTACACTCCCTTTGTTTTGGGCATTAGCGTTCGTGGGCCTGACGGTCCCACGATAGACTGCCAGGTGACTGTGATGCGCCTGTGTTGGTCCGTCACAGTGTTTCAACCGTTGGTTTTTGACCGTTGGGGGTCATAGTCGCCTGACACGCCTGGGGTGGGGCGTCAGGATGGTGTGACACCCCTAGGAAGGCGCGTTAGAGCTAACACATCCAACCTTCCACCTAACGCACCTGAGATGGTCCGTTAGGTACTGTAACACCCCTGGAGGAGCGCGTTACAGCCAACTTGGTCCCATGGCCTAGCGCACCTGTGTTAGTCCGTTAGGTGACGTAATGCCCCTGGAGGAGCGCGTTACGTTCTGTGTTTGCTCCTGACCGTGACACACCTGTGTTGGTCCGTCAGGTGCTGTGACGCATCAGCGTAGGTGCATTACAGTTCGTTTCACACCGAGTGTCTGACGCGCCTGAGTTGGTCCGTCAGGTTATTGTGACGCACTAGGGTTGGTCCGTTATAGCCTGTGGCACACCAGGGTTGGCGCGCCATAGTGCGTTTTGCACCGTTGGCCTGACGCCCTTGTGTTGGGCCGTCAGACCGCTGTGACAGCCCAGCAGTAGACCGTCAGAGCTTGCGGTGCGCCTGGTAGGTCCACCAGGCTCTGGACTGCACCGGGTGGTTTGCAGTCCCGCTTCTTCTCCGACTGTGGTCACCGTGCGACGGTGCTGGGTGGGACGGTCCCCATACTTCTTTGGATTCGGACGCTATTTTTCGTGGCTTGAGAGTCTACTCCTTCAAAGACACTCCACTAGTCGTAGCCCGCCAGTACGCGTGTGCTGGTATGCTTTCTGTGGTTTGTTTCTGCTTCCGTCTGTCTTCGTTTAGATGCTTGCATAGGCTCGCTTAGATCATCTCGATCCATTCATCTCCTTAGATCTTGAATTGTTTCCATTCCACTGCGAATTGATTTTTTAATAGGTCAATAGATCAACCTATTCACCCCCTCCCCCTCTAGATTGATCTCCGGTCTCCCAACAAAGACACTATCTGCAACCACGACGTGCAAGATAGAACCATCGTCTCCCAGCTTTCTCAACCTAACGACCTATCCAATGATTAGACACATGCTCTTAGATCATCATCGTTTTTGTTATAGGGGAACATCAGATCCTGGAACACGTAAATGACCAACCAATTCTCGAGATAATATAGCATAGATATCATATGATAATGCATTAAGGACAAAAAGGGTACGGAATACTTACCTGACTTACCTGACCTAGATGAGAAAGTGGAGCGATGCTGCAAGAGATCATGAAGAGTGTTTTGCAATCATGTATATCATGAAACAATGCAATTCAAGCCAAAATATTAGCAATTAAACACATAATGCAGCAAGAATAAGGCTTAAAAGGTCATTCATCAATTCAGCATATACATGGTCAACTTCAGACCGCCAAAAGATATAAACGATCCCGTTAGGGCCGCAAGGGAAATGAGGTTTTGAATCTCATCGCGGTATTAACACGGCCCTTTGGAAGGCCGTCAGATATGTACACGGTCATAGATAGGCCGCCTGGATGCATATGGGGCGTCACTCGAAAATGGTCTATTCCTTGACCGCCTAAACACTAAAAATGGTCTATCGATAGACTGCGTTTAGACCGTCGGTTTCAAAAAAATGAACCGACGCCTCCATCTTCTTCCTTCATTCTTCTCTCCCATTCCCTCTCTCTATTGCACCCAGCACTGTAGCTCACGGTTCCCCCCTCCCTTCTCTAGCCCTCACAAGCTCACCCCCTCTCTATTCCATCTCCTTCTCTGCTCTCCCATGCGCTTCAAGAGGCAAGTCTTGAAGCACTTAGCCCATCGAATGGCCGGAGGGAATGCCCAGCCACCGCCGTCGGTGAACCCCGCGGAGGAGATGGCGCCGCCGCCAGAGGCGGCCATGGAGGAACCCCCACCTCCTGCTGTCGAGGGTGAAGCAGTGGCGATCGTTGCCAGGATGGTGGAGGACGCAAGAGCGCCGCCAGAGGCGACGACTGCGGTGGTGGAGAGGCCGGCGAGGACCTCCGAGGTAGGCCCCCACCCCCATTCTAATGCATGCATGTAGACTAAGAGGGATGGGAAGGGGCATACGTAGTGGGGATACCGGGCCCACTACCGGTACTGGACCCACTACTCAGAGCCAACGCCGCACCGCCCCGACCGCACCTAGCTTATGGCTCAGAGGTTTATTTGAAAACTCGGTGTCCTGAGTACGTATCTGTATGTATTGTGTCTGTATTATATTTGTATGTATTTTACAGATTTGTTTGTATAAGCCTTCTACTTTTTCTTCTGCTGCGTCCACGCAGCTACCCAACGGCGTTGACGCACTAGAAGAGATTTGTTTGTATAAGCCTTCTACTTTTTCTTCTGCTGCGTCCACGCAGCTACCCAACGGCGTTGACGCACTAGAACAAACTGATGGCTCAACCTTCAAGTGTTTTTTGCACAACTGCGTCCACGCAGCCAAGCTGCTGCGTTGACGCCTTGGCATAGCAAGAGCCACAGCAACATCGACCCTTGTCCTTAGCAGCGTCGACCTTTAACTGGCTTAGCATCGACCTTAGTGCAGCAAGGTCGACCTTTGTACTGAATTCAATGAAGATTGCGTTGACGCAGTATGTCCACGGCGTTGACGCATTGGTGTCTTCTTCGTTGCTGTCTTTGAGACTATGAAGACTTTGTCCATCTGCGTCGACACCGTCGTTCAGCAGCGTTGACGCAGTGATGTTTTACTTCATACTTCAACTGTAGTTTAGCTAGTTTGAAGGCTTGAAAGTGTTGTTCAGTTGCATCCACGTTGCTGAACTCCAGTGTTGACGCATCATTCCATCAGAAGCTGTCTTCCTGTACACAACAACTGCGTCCACCCTGGAGCCGGCAGCGTGGACTCAGCCTGATGGATACCTTCATTAGGTCTTGAAGTATATACAAGACTGCGTTGACCCTTGGAGAATGTGGCGTCTACGCAGGCCTTGGAAAAACCTTGTTACTTCACTCAACAGACTGCAGTCTTCTGGCAGTGCTACAGCGTTGACCTTGCACAAGGGAAAACTAGTTAAGATATGTGTTGCTATCATCAAAACAAAATAAAATGTTGACTTGAGTCCTAGGGGACATAACATCAATGACAAAGTAAATGAGAATTCATCATTTGCACATATTAATATACAATATAATTTGACTCTTAACAATAGAGTGATTCCAATACTAGACGGAGTAGTCTCACGCAGAGTGAAAGGATCCAAACAGACTTAATCTGTCCTTTTCCAAATCACCATTCGATATAGTGGAGATTCATTAACAGTAAATATTTACAGTGTAATAATAGTAAAATTACAACAACAATTTAGTACGCAGTAACACTAATTTCAATATCAGTTCAATGAGCAGTAACAGTAGTTTCAATATCGATTCAGTGAATAGTAATAACAGTTCTAATGTCAATTCAGTAAGCAGTAATAGTCGTTTCAATATCGATTCAGTGATCAGTAATAGCAGTTCTAATATCAATTCAGTGAGTAGTAACAGTCATTTCAATAATGACTCAGTGAACAGTAGCAGTAGTTTCAATTTCAGTTTAGTGAGCAGTAACAGTCATTTCAATAATGACTCGGTGAACAGTAGCAGTAGTTTCAATTTCAGTTCAGTGAGTAGTAATAGCCATTTCAATAATGACTCAGTGAACAGTAGCAGTAGTTTCAATTTCAGTTCAGTGAGTAGTAAGGGAAAATTGTCTCATCTCATCCTCACGCTCCCAAGTAGCTTCATGACCTGAGTGACACTGCCAAACAACTTTTGCCAGAGAAATAACCTTATCTCTCAACCGCTATTCCCGACGGTCTTCAATTCTGATAAGGAACTCTTGCGTAGACAAATCAGCTGTCACTTCTGGCCAAACAGAGTCATCTAGAACGTGGGACAGATCAAAAACATATTTTCTCAACTGGGAGACATGGAATACATCGTGAATAGCTTGCATAGCCACCGGTAACTGTAGTCGATATGCTGCCTGGCCTATGTGCTCCAAAATAAGAAAAGGGCCAACGTACCGCAGCCTAAGCTACCATGTTTCCCAAACCTGGATACACCTTTCATGGGAGATACCTTTACAAACATCTGATCTCCGGGCTCAAATTAAAGTGGACGTCTGCGCTGATCTGCATAACTTTTTTGTCGACTCTGAGCTGCCATCAATCTCTGTCGGATCAGACGAACCACATCCGTACACTGCTGTATCATATCTGGTCCTGTCAAAAGCCTATCACCAGCATCCAACCAGTTTGAAGGAGTATGACAAGGACGATCGTACAGCGCTTCATATGGAGCCATGCTGATGCTAGAGTGAAAACTATTATTATAAGCAAACTCAACCAGTGGCAAGTGTTGACTCCACGAACCCTGCCAATCAAGGCAACAAGATCTCAGCATATCTTCCAAGGTCTGAATAGTCCTTTCTGACTGACCATCTGACCGAGGGTGATATGCTGAAGAAAAAGTAAGCTCAGTGCCCAAAGCTTTCTGGAAACTACGCCAGAAGTCGAAAGTGAAACATGGGTCGCGATCTGACACTAGTGAGACAGGAATACCGTGCAGCGGCACAATCTTTTCAACATAGAGTTCTGCCAACCTCTGCACACTCCAAGAAATCTTTATCGGCAATAATCTAGCTATTTTAGTTAATCTATCAACAAGCAGACAGATAGCATCAAAACCTTGCGAAGTCTGAGGTAAGGCTACTATGAAAATAGTCGCAACGTGATCCCATTTCCACATCAAAATTTCCAAGGGCTGAAGCACTCCACCTGACTTCTGATGTTCAGCTTTGACCTGCTAGCAAATTAGACAACGGGAAACAAAAGCTGCAACATCCTTCTTCATGCCTGGCCACCAAAACTGTTGTTTCAAATTCTGATACATCTTGGTGGTGCCTGGGTGAATCGCAAATCGGGATCCGTGGGCTTCACACAGAATCGCTTGCCTTAACACATCAGCAGCAGGAATATACAACCTGCCTCGAAAATTGACAACTAGCTCGTCATTGAACTCAACATCATGCATCATTACAATACGTGACAATTCAGGATCAGCTTGTTGAGCTTCTTTTATTTGCTGATATAGAGCTGAAGTCAAAGCCAAACTGGCACAAACTGTCGACATCGGATCTGTAGGAATCTCCATACTGACTGGGAGAGACCGAAGAACAAACTTCCTCTCAGACAATTACTCGAACACTTTTCCCACAACTCTGTCTTTCTCTTCTCTTTCTCTTCTCTCTAGATCGTACAGGCTCTCTCTGCTTCTGCTCTTCTGATTTCGAATTACGATCACTCTTCTCTAGATGGAGAAGTCTCTCTTTTATAGCAGTAGCGGCAGCAGATAGGTGGGCGCGTGTCTTCCACAAATTCCTGCCCCAACGCCTTGACCACATTGCAGCATGTCAGCTTACTGCACTCCACATGTCACAATCCTAGCACATCCTCCAACTTTGGATCACGTACCATCCTTATTCTCCACGAAAAGATATCTATCATAATAGAAACAAATATCAGTTCAGGACAGAAATATACTATGAACAGAAAGAAAATTGCATGGAGTTGTTATGTCATTGGAACTAAAGTACACGGACTTGCTCCAATTATGCTCGGACTTGATGTGGACATGCATTGCCTTTGCTGCAGTGTATGCTCAGACCTTAATATGCAAAGAGCAAAAGTGCACAGACCTGATATGGACATGCACTGCCTTTGCTACAGTGTATGCTCAGACCTTAACACGGAAAGAGCAAACAGTGCACAGACTTGATATGGACATGCACTGCCTTTGCTACAGTGTATGCTCGGACCTTAACACGCAATGAGCAAAAAGTGCACGGACTTGATAATAGGCAAAACGTGTAAGGATAAAAATATGCATGGACTTAAATGCGAGAGAAACATGAACGGACTTTATAACCACAAATGCAAAACCTGCATAGACTTCATAAATGTGCAAATGTGTAAATGTGCAAATCATGCAACATGAACGGACTTGGTGGTCAAACAACAACATGCACGGACTTGGTGGTCAATTCCAGAACATGCACGGACTTTGGTATTCACACCAAACATGCACAGACTCAATGAAGCAAAACATGCAGATGCAAAATGTTCACGGACTCAACTTGAGTACGTGCAACATGCATAGACTTTGGTGTTCACACCAAACATGCACGGACTTCGTTTGAATAAGAGACATGTGCACGAACTCATAGTGCACGGACTTTGGTTGTCAAACGAAAACATGCACGAACTCATAGTGCATGGACTTTGGTTGTCAAACCAAAACATGCATGGACTCATAGTGCACGGAATTTAGTTCGGAAGAAATGTGCACGGACTTTGTTGGAAAAGTGTGCATGGGCTCTACTTGAACAGAAACGTGCACGGACCTTATATGCACGGACTTGTCTGTAGTTCCACAAGAACTTGCACAGACCTTATATGCACGGACTTATGTGCTTTCAACGCAAACTAAAATGTGCATGGACTTATGTGATCAACATGAAAACCTGCACAGACTCAATAATGCATGGACATTATGTTTGCAGTTTATGCATGGACACAACATGCACGGACTTTAACGCACAGGGAGACAACCTGCACGGACTTCATAGCTATATGATCATGCTACCATGTTTACATAGTCACATATTCATGATGTTCACTTGATTGGCACATTATGTTATCACTTATACACAAATGCTTGTTCATATTACTTGCGATGCCACGTTCCATATTTCTACACCCACAGTAGGCACCACTTGTCACTGGAGCGGCTAGGTGCTATTGAGACTGGAGCGGTTGGACGGCGTGAGCATCCCCATGACTGGAGCGACCAAAAGTCATTGAGCTCAAAATTATCGGGTGTCGTGGGCATCGGTGGGACTAGAGTTGTTGGTCGTCATCGGAGCTAGAATGGCCCGACGCTATCTGGACCAAACATTTGGATGCCGGGGGTGCCGTCATGACTGGAGTTGTTGAGCGATCGGGCGTCGTGAACCCCTATGTGATTGGAGTAACTGGCAGTCATGTGCCGGGGGCACCGCTGCGACTGAGGCAACTGAGTAGTTGGGCGTAGCGGGCCATGATGTGGCTGGCAGTTAGGTGCCCGGGGCACCATTGTGATTGAGGTTGTTGAGTGGTCGGGCATCGCTGGCCCCGACGTGACTAGAGTAGCATGCAGTTGGGTGCCGAGGGCACCGTTGTGACTGAAGGAGCTGAGTAGTTGGGTGCCGTAAGCCCCGACGTGGCTGGAGTAGCTGGCAGTCGGGTGCTGAGGCACCGTTGTGACTGAAGTAGCTGAGTGGTCAGGCGCCGCGGGGCCCGATGTGACTGGAGTAGCTGCCAGTCAGGTGCAGAGGGCACCGTTGTGACTCAAGTAGCTGAGTGTTTGGGCGTCGCGGGCCCGAACATAACTGGAGTAGCTATCAGTCGGGTGCCGAGGGCACCGTTGTGACTGAAGGAGCTGAGTGGTCAGGCGCTGCGGGCCCCGACGTGACTGGAGTTGCTGGCAGTCAGGTGCCTAGGGCACCATTGTGACTGAAAGAGTTGAGTGGTTGGGCGCCGTGGCTCCCGACATGACTGGAGTAGTTGGTAGTCGGGTGCCGAGGGCACCATTATGACTGAAGGAGCTAAGCAGTCAGGTGTCGCGGGCCTCGACGAGACTGGAGTAGCTGGCGGTCGTGTGCCGAGGCACCATTGTGACTGAAGTAGCAGAGTGGTCAGGCATCACAAGTGTTGGTTTTAATTGGTTCCTTTTAATGATGTGATGAGATATGAACAAGGTAATATGAATGATTAACCCAACTGTGATCAAGTATATCACCTACTCAAGGAATTAGCATGAACTAAGAACACATGGGCATGTTGTCTTCATGAAAATTAAGCAAAGGAAAAAGAAAAACACACGTCGGGGCATTGAGCAAAGGAATAAATGAAAACACACACCAAAGGTGTGGAGCAAGCAAAATAAAGCAAGCAAAGAAAGATATGAGAGAGAGCGGAAAGACAATAACCCAAACTAAGGAAATGTGATCGCCACCAAGGTAATTAAACCAGCAAAGCTAAGAAAAATACCTGCTGGGGGGTCATTGTGGGACCCAATTGAGGTGCTGGAACCATGGGTCGGCCCATGGCTTGGTGTAGAAGGGCTGGAACATACGCGCCCACAAGGTGTTCGACGAAATGCCGAACATGCCCGTGTGAGCCGTACATGCATGTGGCGGGCCTCCAAAGCCCGTGGTTGACTTAGTTAGGTCTCCCTTTGACCTTGGATTGAAAGAGGTTCTTTTGGGCGGATCCCTTGGCCCTTTTTACTGGGTGCCACGTGGCGTGGCTTGACGTCGGGGCGTCCCCGGGTTGGCCCGGGCAGCGACGCAGGATATGGGCAAGGCCCGTATGTGAGTGGCCAGAGTTGACTCCGGGGAGTTGCTTGTGTCGTCGTGCATCACGGCAAGCCAGTCAGGGCCGTTGTAGGGACCCATGGGATTGTAGAAAGAGCTGACTAGCCCGTGCCTGGAGGGTGTTCGGTGAAATGCATGAACCCTTATTTCTTGTGATTTTGTCGGGAAATAGTCCGGGTACAACAGCTGGCAATGGACCCACGAGGGGACATGTACGGCAAGGCTTTCAGATCTGGTTTCCAATAGAGGTTATTTCCCTATAGACAACTCCCTCCATCCAATCTAGAAGACCTTACTGTCAACCTGTCATTCCCATGCCATTCCTGCCACTGAAGAGAAGGTTGTCCGTGCCTTTCTCTTCTTCACCTGCAGAAGAGAGATCTTACTCTTTTCTCTTCACGTGCAGGCTACGTACCACATCCTGTGGCTGAGAGCTTGGCTGCGGAGAATGTGGAGGGCTAGGATTATTCTATTCTACTAGTATACCTCGTCAACCGCACCAACAGGTAGGTGTTCTCAAGATCTGGCTTAACTAGTAGTTAATATAGGTTAACATGCATGCTAGTTAAACCTTTCATAGCCACAATCTGGTCATTTAAGTCAGGGGTATATCAAAAGACTTAGTGGGAAGGTTAGGCTACGCCTATCTGAAACACTAACTCTTGCGTGAGGAGATCCTCTGCCAAGTACCCCATGTACAGCATACGGATTTGTTAATACTCATAACCTGTCCCAATTTCTTACAAATTGATCCATATTTAAAAATTAAAATCTATGAAATTAAACTCAAAAATTATTGCACGAGCATGATCTTGTAATTCTGCTATTTTTCCATGTCTATCTATGTGTCTATTTCATGATTATGTGAATATGTTATAAATCATGAATAGTAAGATCACGTAATTAGTAGCCACATTATTTCAGGAATTTATATCTATAGAACCAAGTCATGAAACTCCTGCATGAGCATGATTCTGGAAACCTCAGAGTTTTCTCTATTTAACCATGTCCTTAGATCCTGAATTACTGAAACTTTTAATGATGAACAGTATTTTGTGACACAAAAATGCCCTGAGAGAAGGGCGCCCCTCACTGGGGCGCCATTCACTGAAGGAAGGCACCATCTCAGGCGCCATTTAATGCGAGTGCACGGTGCCGCTTTGAGACGGATACGGTCACGAGAGGGGGTGCCCGAGGCCCCTTATCTTCTGGCATCTCTCCCATAGCTATATCCTACCCTTAACTCCGGTCACCGCACACACTACTCTGCCGGCCCGTCGGCACGCACGCGCACGCCGATGAACTCCCGAGGCCGAACAAAATGGATGGCACGCCCGGTGGGATGTCTCCCGCCTTCCTTCTTTTTGCTGAAGCAAAAGCCCGTGCCAGCCCTAAAGTTCAGGTGCCCTTTTCTTGTCCTTGTAGGAGAGGTAGCAGAAAAGCACCTATTCGCACTTCCCAGCGGCTTCCAGTTCATCTCCCAGTTGCCGAATCATGTTCAACGACCGCTCGCGGCCGTCGCCTCTGCTCATCCAGTACTTCACCAACTATGGAGGTCATTAGCTACGGTCCCATCGTCATCACCACCCACGCACGGGTGGGCTACTTGGTAGTGCCGACTGCTTTCGGCAGCTTTGCCCCAGTCATCGGATCACCCAACTTCTTGGGTGTGGTCCCCGTGGCAGCTCCACCGCCACCGCCAGTTCCTGTCTCCCCTGGCGCCATCAATGTGCCACACCAACCACCAGTCTTGACAGCCAGGCCGAGCATCAGGCTCGGCTCTCCTGCCACCGGTGCCCGTAGGGGTTCTGGACCAGTCCTAGCCCGGGCAGACATCAGTCCCCGGGCCCAGTCTCGACTAGCTTCTGATGCCAACCTCGCATCCCAGATTTTGGTCCCAAGTCCTACAATTTGCTCGGGTCTCCAACCCTGAGCCCCAGCCAAGTCGACATCTGGTGTGGGCCTCCACCCCAGAGTGTTCAGCTTCTCAGCACCTAGCTCGGGCCGTCAACCCCGAGCTCCAACGGAGCCAGCTCCCTGCACGGGCTTCCTAGCCTGGGGGCAGGGCTCCCCAGCATCCCGTTCGGGCCTTCCGACTCGAAACCCAGAAGAGCGACCGCCTCACCCGGGTCCCCAATCCCTAGTACGAGGCGTCCTGGCATCCAGACTGGACGTACAACTGCGGGGTTTCCCGCAGATGACGTCTGGTACGAATGGTTCACGTCAGGCCCCGAATCCCTTGGCTCTACCTCGGGAGCATCCCTAATGCCACCTGACAACGCCGATCCCCAGTGTGGGTCTACCTTTGGGGGACACTGCGACCTCGGTACAGAATGAGCGCCCTCTGTCGCGCCAGCAGGTCCTGCCAGCTTCCAGTTCAGGCTCAAGGCCTCGGGTCACCAGCATCTCGGTACCCCCTGCAGTGACAACTCCGTGTGCAAGCACATCACTGCGAGCATCCGCAACGCTACTGTCGGCTCGGGCAAAGGCCTACACTCGAGCCCCATGGCCGACGGCCTTCACTACAGGCCTCGCGTCTTGGGGGCCCATCCCGGTATTCCCGATGAATGGCCTTGTGCCGCCAGCACCCGCAGGCTGGGTTTTCTACTCCCTCTCTCTCCTCACTCTCTCGACTTCTCTCTCTCTCCTCTCTCTCTCCCTCACACGTTCTCTCTCCTCTCTCTCCCTTTCACTCGGTTCGCGATCCAAACGGACCCCGGTCGAAGCGTGGGAGGTACCGACGGGACGGGCTCGGCGCGAGGATCGCGTCGGTACCCTTCATCTCTCGGATCGTGGAGCGTGGAGACGCGTGCGAGCGGAAGGACGACGTGGCCCCTGTCGCCCGATCTGCACCGATTCGCGGTCTTCGCCGCGCAAGAGGTAGGGGAACGAACTCCTCTTCTCGCCAGGAATCCGTTGACACCTCATGCGTCACCATCCGTCGCCATCTTCATCATTTTTCGTGTAAATCTTATTTTGGGTGATTTTAGGCTAAATTCTCGATTTGTGTTCCTCTCTCGATTTCTGGTCCAGACGACTGCTGATCGAAGCCAGGGAGGTGCCATTGGATTGGTCGCGTTGTGAGGATCACGTCGACGCCCGTCTTCCCTCGATCTGCGGAGCGTGGAGCCGAGCTGGGCCGGGAGGCGTCGCGTCGCCCTCTCGTCGGATCAGCATCGAATCGCCATTTTCATTGTAATCCAGGTAGGGGGATGAAATCTTTACCTCATTAGAACACCGTCCGTACCACTTGCGTCGTGGTCCGACGCCCTTTGCCTCATTTTTCGTGTATGTTCCTATTTAGTTCATTTTAATTCTTAAATGTTTGAAATCATTTCCATGGGCGTCGTCTTTCAATTCTAGTGGCATGCGTAGACTTGGAATGATGGTATGGCTTAGCAGGATGGTTTGATTTTGTGTTTCCCCGCGTCCCCCGTCGATTTTGGTCGATCAGGAGGGGGTTTCGGTTCCGACCTCCAGAGTCTCGAAACCCAAGTGACAATACGCGCCTGCCCCGGTGCATTATAGTCATTTAACGCACCCTTAGAGGTGCGTTATATCGTGCATGAACTGTTAGTTTTTTGTGGATTTTCGAGTTCGAGTGGCTTTAACACACCTCGTCTGGTGCGTTATAGTGCTTGCTTGTTGAGTTGAAGGCCTGTTGCCTTTAACGCCCTTGTCCATACGCGTTACATTCATATGACACCCCTGGTTAGGTGCATTAAATCCCGAGTTTAACTATAGATTCTGATCGTTCTGGTGGGCATAACGGCCCATGGGAGGTGCGTTATGTTCCTATAACGCCCTACCCTTGGTGCGTTATATCCCTTGTTAGTGTGTTGTATGCCTGTTGACTTTAACGCCCCTTCTCTCATGCGTTATAGTCCTATAGCGCGCCTGCCCTGGTGCATTATAGTTCTGTTTAACTATGGATTTTATGAGTTCTGTTAAGCATAGTGGTCCTGCCCTGGTCCGTTATGGTGTTTAACGGGGTGGTTCTAGTCCGTTATAGACCTGGAGATTTCAAAAGTATGCATATGTAATTTCTAATGTAATTCATGTTCCATACACATACCCCTGCTTTACATGTCCTTAAAAAGGTGGAGGACGCTCAATCTATTCCCCGGAATATCTCCTCTAGAGGAAGAATCCCGACGCAAGAAAATTCTGCCATGTCGCGCAGTCAGTTCCTCTGTTCCTCGAGGCACGTCAGCTCAGACGTCACAGACGCCATCTCGACTCTGGCAACAGCAAGCTCCTCGGTCTCTTTGACCATAGCCGCCTCGGCTTCAACCAGCTCGGCCTCGGCTGCAGCAAGATAGCCCGTCAACTTTTCTATTCTACATGTGGGGGCGCCTACGTGACGATGGCTTTCGTCCAGGGCCTTTTTGTGCTGCTCTTCATTGACTTTTCGCACGTCTAGGGCACGCAGGTACCCATCTTCCTGAGCACTGATGGCGATAAATTCGCTGGGAGCCTAGGCCTCAAGGAACTCGTGGCAGTTGATGTATTTTAGTAGCAGCAGGACTCACCACGACCATTCCTCTAGAGGGCAGCCCAACATCGACAGTGCCCCGGCCAACTGTGCCACCACGGTGTGTACCCCCCGATATGTAAGGGAAGGATCGGCAAAGATCATCGACTGTAATGCCAGCAACTTCTGTCAGACCGGCGCATCCAAGGTGGCGTGGCCAATGGAAGACACTGTCGGGGGGTCAAACTCGACCAAGCTATCCACAACTGCCCATAAATTCACGTCCACCATGCCCGAGGAAGACGGAAGAGTGGAGGCCAGGTAGCTCGAGTACCCGACCTTGACAAATGACTCCCGGTCGGCCATCGCTAGAGGAGCCGGTAGAGCTGCGACCGAACTACCCGACTCCGTCGTCGCAAGGGGCTGCTCCATCCTGCTCTCGATTGGAGGAAGGGCGTAGAGCGGAGCTAAATCAGACGTTACTACTGAAGGTCCTGCGGCCCTTTTTGCTTGTGCTCCCCCCTCCCAGGAAACTGTGAGGCTTGTCAGCATCTTCCCCAGAAGCTGGTCCTCCTCGGGTGTCATGAGCAGCAGGGGAGATGAAAGAGGAACCACGAGTTTCAGCCTGTTCCCTAACTGCAGGAAGGACACCAGGCACTCCACCTCTGATTCTGAGAGCAGTTGCGGCTCACCTACCCCTGTGTGGCTGACTAGTTCCCTCTGCTTTGCAACAGCCTTGCGGGCTCTAGCAGTGCGCGCCTCGGGGAGCCTTGCCTCCTCCTGAAACACAGAAAATGGGGTTAGCCTTCCATCGATCGAGGTGAGCTGCCCCAAATCTTGAAGAGCTGCAAGAGAGGTCCCGGAGGCCCCACGTTTACCTCAGTCACCGGAACTATGCTACTTTCCGGTGCTATTTCTCCCTCCTCCAGAGCCTCACCCCTTGGTATCGTGGTCTCCATGGCTGCTTCTTGCCACAAGACCTCAAACAAGGCCGCCAGTTTCTCCAAGCCGGCATCGCCTCCCCCGGGTTGCTCTACTGGTACATCTGGGATAGGCACCTCCAAAAATATTTAATTTTTTTAGATTTTGAAAATATTTGATTTTTTTGTTGGATTTTGGCAACCAGTGCCTCCCTAGCAGCACGGGTTCTCCCTAGTTCCATTGAGAGTTCCCCGAGGTCGAGGTGCTTTTGAAGTGACAACCCCTAGCCAGGGCCAACTGCATGACGATGCTTCTACCGAGGCCATACCCAGGGTATTGTGTAGTCCTAAAAAGAAAAATAGAAATACTGGGATAAGCTTAGGCTAGGTATAGAGGTTCTTCCCAGGTTTTGAGCTCCTCTCTAGACAGCCCATTAGAGACTTGATCTATTACGCCGGGGCTTTGTGTCCATCATCGAACCTTTGTCCACCCTAGGCACACATACGACCAGGCTCATAATGTCCCGTGGGAAAACTGTACTGCCACTCTTGTCATACCTAGTTCATATATCTTTTTCTGGAGTTTTTGGGATTCGAATTGCGACTTCTTGATATGGAATTTTTGCTTTGTCATGATGATTGCTCCTTTACTTTTTTTTTCTTTCTTCTTTTTATTGATATGGCATCAGGTCATAACGGACTACCCCTGTTTCAGACCTCCTCTCGTCAGGGTGTCTAGATTAGTGATCGCCCCCTTATTTACCTCTTGCCCCTAGATTTGGCCGAGGAGAGAAATAGACAGTGACTTTGGCTTTCCCCCAAGTATGGCCAAGGAGAAACGGTGTCTACAAATTGGAAACTCGACCAGGGATGACGTGTAGTATGTGATTGCCGTACTCGGGGTCTTCTTTCATGGCGAAAGGAAAAACACCTTGCTACCGGGGTGGCATTGGTTTGACTTTTAAGGAAAGAAACACTTAAGATATAACCCATTCCAAGCATGAGCGAGCTCCTCACCTTCTACATTGACTAAATGATAAGAATTCCTTGGATAATCCTCTTTAACGACAAATGGGCCTTCCCAGTTAGGTTGTAATTTAGACCTAGGACCTGCAGACCGAATGAACTAGCATTTCAAAACCATATCACCCGTTTGAAATTTACGCTCAATTACCTTCTTTTGAAAATAACGTGAAACTCTCTTTTGATAGACGGTCACATGATCGGCCGCATTCATCCTTTTCTCATCTAAGAGTTCCATCTGGACCAGCAACGCCTCTCGACGTTCATCGAGATTAAGTTCCTTATCAAGCTGCACCCTTAGGGAAGGGATCAGGATTTCGTATGGGAGCACCACCTCCATTCCGTATGTTAGAGCATAGGGGGTTTGCCTCGTAGGAGTACAGACGGAGGTGCGGTAAGCCCATAGAGCTTCCACTAACCTTTCTGACCAATCAGAGAATTTGTGAGATTCGCATGTTTTCCTTATGATCTTGAGAAGAGTTTTATTAGTGGCTTTGGCTTGGCCGTTGCCTTGAGAATAATAAGGAGATAAATGATGCAATGTAATATTGAACTTCTTACATAGATCCTGGAGCTCTTGAGAGATAAACTGGGGTCCATTGTCAGTGACGATACTGCTTGGCACTCCGAATCGCGAAATGACGTTCTTCATGATGAAGCGGCACACCGTGGTTGCTTTAACCTCCGTGTACACTTTGGCTTCAACCCACTTGGTAAAGTACTCAGTGGCAGTAAGGATGAAGGATTTTTGCTTGGTCTGAGAGTTGGGATCACCGAGTGGGCTGACAATGTCGAAAGCCCACATGGAGAACGGCCAAGGAGCAGAAAGAGGATGAAGCAGGAGCATGGATTTTGTCAGTGTGGAGTTGGCACTTAAGACACCTTCGGACATAGAGGGAGCAATCTTTCTCTAAAGTGGGCCAATAATAACCCTACCTAAGGATCTTCTTCACTAGAGCCTGGCCATTAACATGACCTCTACAGTCACTAGAATGGGCTGCTTCGGCCACCTTCCATGCTTCGTCGTCATCTAGGCATCTCATGAGCATTCCGTTGAGTGTGCGCCTATATAGTTCTCCAGCAATGATAGTGTACTTTGAGGCGGCTCTTCTGATCGCCTTACGTTGCTTGGTGTTCACCACTTCTGGGAACGATCCATCTCTACAATACAGCTCGATTTCATGATACCAGGGTAATTCTTCTTCTTCCAAGATCTCTTCTAATTCTGTCAAAGATACTTCCTTTAGATCTTCCTTCTCAGCCCTCGCCTCTATAGTTTTCCTAAGATTGGCATACCATGGATCCTGGAGAGAGGGTGCGTCCAATCTCTGAACGACGATAGTCTCAGTGCTCTGACTGAGAGGGAAAGATAAAGAAGAAACGATTGATGCTAAAGCATCAGCGAGAATGTTCTGAGATCGGGGGGGTGTGGATGTAGATCAACTTGCGGAATTGCCTAGCTAGGAGGGTGACCAAATCCTGATATGGCTTGAGCTTCGGGTCACGGGTGCGATAAGTGGACAAAACCTATTGCAGGACGAGCTGAGAGTCTCCTATGATCTTTAAGTGGCATGCACCTAAGAGGTAGGTGTGCTTCAAACCTGCTAGGAGTGTAGCAACCCTAAATTTTTGAAAGAAATAAAGTTTAAATAAAATTATAAATAGTGACTTACACCAAGTCACCATTTTATTAAATAATACCCCTTTTAATAGGCGTCCCTTTACCAACCAATGACCCTCTATAAGGCGTCACTTATTTTTCGAACAATGGTAGGAATCCTTCTCGGAATAAAAGAGATAATCAACGCCCTCAATAAAGGCACTAATTAATAAAATGAAGACTTATACGAAGGTGCCAATTTAGTAACGAACGCCCTATTACAAGGCGTTATTTCTCTGAGGATCGTAAAATGGAAACCTCCTGCCGTGTTCTGTTCGAACCAGGAAACTGAAATAAGATACGGAACTATATGGATAACAATCAAACTGGGAAAGGATTAGGATGGGAAAATAACTGTTCTAATAAGATTCCTAGACTCTTTAGCCTATAAATACCCCTGCCTTGACCCTTAAAACTTTTTGATCGTAAATTACTGCCCAGGGTCAAGGTAAGGTCTTCTTTGATAAGTTCTCTTCTCCTTCTTCTTCCTAATTCTGGTCCCTTACGTGATACAGGAGCAATAGAAGAAGAGAGGAATTGAACTCCCTGCCCATCAACCTCTGCCAGTCACGGTAAGGAACAATGTTGTTTTCTTACTGATTACATATAGTCTCTTTTATCTCGTTCTTTTTATGGCGTTCCTACAGAAACCAAGCCAGTTGCCCCTTGCTGTCTTCTTCCCACTGCTGTTCCGTGTTGCTGCAGCAAGAAGTCATCCTGCTGTTGCTGTTGCTACTCTGTTCATAACAGAGTACTCCTTCTTCTTCCCCTAGCACCCGGATCGACACCCATCACAAAGGTAGGACTATTTCTCAAATTCCAGATTAAACTATAAACTATTAAAAGCATGCATGCATATAGAATACTATGATTCTGTTACGTTTTTTTTAGTTTTCTGATTCACAGAGTAATAGCGACCCGATCAGAGGTGCTATTTCTGTTATTCACGCCTTTCATCAAGGCGTCAGTTAAGAGACGACTTCTTTAAAGTCGTTATTTACAACAGTATTTAATAAATCAACACATGATCAAAATTAAATAACTTGAATCCCTGCTAGTTTAATCCCTGCATGAATATAGTCCCGATATCATGTGATTTTTCTCTACCTGATCATGTTCCTAGAATCCTTGATTTGTTCCTGTAAAATTATTGATACTATTCCATGACCATTCACTGTGTAAACTGAAATAATGCCCTGACCTAAGGCGTTACTTTCAAATTAAATGCCCTGATCAAAAGCGTCAAATGATAAATAATGCCTTGATAATTGTCGTCATTTTGCTATGATACTTGAACCCAAACCGAATTTTTTTAAATTTCAACCCAAACCAAATCGAACCAAATCTATCGGTTCGGTTTAGTTTCGGGTTGAACCCGAATAATGATCACCCCTAGCCTGGGGAGCATACTTGACATCCTGCTTCCTGGCCTTGCCTTCATGGTCTAGCTGAGGGCGTGGTTGGACGCCTGATGGTGTCTTGGGGCATTGCTACCCCTGACAGATGTCTTGATTTCACATGTCGAATGGTTGTCGTAATGACACACCCGACTCGCGAACACCTGGGAGGATGTGGCCCGATCAAGCTGGGGCCTCGCCCTGCTTTTGCTTCCCCTTCCTATCCTAGGGTGTCAAAGACAGAGGTAGGGTAGGGAGAGGGCTTGAGGAGCCCGTCGTCGTCCCGCCCACCAGAACATTCTTACGGCCAAGAAGGACTCGGAGAAGCCTGGCAGTGTCTTCTCTAGAGAAGGGAATGGACTCTAACTCTTGCCATGGCCGCCATTGCACGATCGAAACGGTAGGGGCCGACTGACTGACCGATGGTGCCAGGGAGTCGGGAGAGGATGGAGGAGTAGGAGGGTGGATGACGTTGACCGAAAAGGTGCTCGGCGTCATCTCCGAACTGGTGTCTTGCTCCTGGCGCCTCTACAATCACTCGAGTGCTTCACAGTTGTCGGTTCGGAACTTGAGCCACTCTGGGGTATGCTGGTAAGGCAGCCCGTGCCCATTTTCTTGGGGAGGATCTGGCTGCTCTGGTGCATTTTTGGCGATGCTAAGAGTTTCTTCGATGGCTCGCCGAAGCCTGATGAGCGCCATAGAATTCCCCTCGGCATCGATGTGCTCCAACTAGATCTGTTCCTAGATGAGGTACTGGACTTCCTCATAAGACTCGATCACATGGCAGATTCGTGCATGGAAAGGGCAGTACTGGGGGTGGCTGAAGTCCCAGTGAGTGTAATCTACCGGCGGGTCGTGGGGCATGATTTGTCCCCTCTCAACGAGAACGTCGAAGAGTCACCGGGTTCTCTCTCTCGGGAAGGAGAGGGGTCTGTGATCATGCCAGGGACTCCAGCCTAGGTACCAAAGTGAATGCTCCCTTCGGCCAACACTAGGCTCTTCTGATTCGTCATCAGAAAGAGAAAATGCCGCCATCATGTGGATCACATTAGTCGGATAGTGAACCACTCGGGCTGCTTTGGCTGGTCTGGATCACGTGTGTGGTTGCGGAGGATCGACAAGACCACTCTTCATTTGGACAAGGTCATCTCGGATCAGCTTCTGTGCCTGAGTCTTGAAGACGTAGCAGTCCTCAATTGGATGACCCAGCATGCCGTGGTATGGGCAGTAGATGGGATCGTCAGTTTTCTGAGCCTCATCTGGCTAGCGGACTTCGGGCAACTTGACGATCTTTTGGGCCATACAAAGGTCGAAGAGCATCTTCGTGTGTTCCTTCTTGAAGGAGAAGGGTGTCTTCATACCATCACCCCTTGCTGTATTTCACCCCACTCCTACTCCATTTAGCATCACCAAGTTGCAGATCCTATAGCAGCTCACAGGCAGCAGAGAAGCTGCTGATTGCAGAGGCTGTCCTACCATCTCCACGAGGAACCTGGTGGTAAATCATATATTTCTATAAAGATCATAAAGTCAGCTTAGCAACAGAGGTGGTCTCGCCATCTTCTGACCTCGGGGATCACCGGTGGAGCCATCTTCGCCAGACTGCGCAGTTACTCCCAGGCAGCCATTTAGAAGCAGCTTGTAGAAGCTCCCATGGCCTGATTTCTTTGCTTCTTGGGACGCCACTTGGCTGAGGGCTTCTCCTTCAAGTCCCCTTCCATCTCCAAGAAGAAGAACCATTTCTGGACCCCGAAGTCAGGAGTTCTATATTTTCTCCCCAAGGTTCGCCAGGTCAGTTCCCCTGAGCCAGTTCCGACACCCCTCCACTATTATAGTCTTCGCGGTCAGCTCTGACCTCCGACGATGGTCCTGTTGGTCCCGGCTCGAAGAGGCTCATCCGCGATCGCAGCAGTTCCAGTCACGCATTATTCGAAGCCCGGGAGTGTTCGTGGTGCCTTCATCTTCCAGCAGCAGCAACCTGAGAGTAGTCAGAACCAGAGCAGTTCGGCCCTAGTCCAGGTCTTGCCCCAGCCATGAACGACGTCAGGAAATTCCTCAGAAATTCAGATACCCTCCTGGGCCAACCTAGGGGATTTTGGTGCTGATTTTGTCCCCATCAGAGTTTGGGAGGGCCCGTGGCAGTGCTGATAGTGACTGCCTATCAAGCTGTTCCTGAGAGCTGACAGAACCTGCGAACTTCATCCACTCGGCTTTTGCTTAATTCCCCATCCCCGCCTGGCCGGCTTACAGCCCCTCCCTGCGCGGAGGTAGTGTTTGCTTGTAATATGAAATTAACTCCCACCTCGAGATCCCCCTCCTGCGAGAGGCGTAGTGGTGTATCATTCTGAAATTTCAGGTTCGAGCTACACCGGCGCACCGTGCAGGTTCTACCCACGCTTCCCCGCTCACCTCGTCTCCGGTCGGGATCGACGTTTTCACGCCGATCAGGTGGGCAACTGAACACCCCTCTCTGCTAGAATTACATTTGCTTGCTCAGTGTCGCATCTTAGTGCCGTCAGCGGTAAGAGAGTGCCTGATCCAATTTCAAACTAATTAAGCGACCACCGCAGGCGAGTTGCGAGAGCTATCCTACATCCCACACCCTTGGCGTGACGGCCGCACGTGAATTGGGCATCCCTGGCCCATTGGGGTCCTCCCCGAGCTAGCCATACCCCTGGAACAGTGAGGTCCCACCTCGGACCCTTCCCACCATCGCTGGTTTGCCTACGAGTGATCGTGAACGCTATGCGAGTCGGTCCGCTAGAGTGAGTCCGCCGCTCAAGGTTGATTGCTTGCAAGTCTAGGTCCAAGGTGCATCGGTCTAGTAATATCCTCTCCTCCTTCCCCTCTTGGTTGTATTTGATACACTGATGCAGTGTGGAGGGTACCACCATATTTTCATGTAGCTAGGGGTGGCCAAGCAGTGCCTTGTACGAGGTGCTGGAGTTGATAACATAAAATTGCACCCTCGTGGTAAAATCTACCATAGTGAGTGTGAATTCTGCTACTCCCAGCAGCACTTCAAACTTTTGGTTGAAGCCGACGATACTCATATCTCTGACTTTGTCGAGGTGCACATTAAAATAGTACCTCTGGTATATTCTGTACGGCAGGATGTCGACGACTGCTTCGGGATCTACCAGGATTCTGTTCAGCTCCCGACCATTCAACTGCCCCTTCATGTACAGCGGTCTGTTGTGGCTGATAGTAGGGAGTAACATGTCCTCCTGAGTGAAAGTCGCATTAGCCTCTGGTAATGTTTCGGCCAAACATGTCTCATATTGGGCAGGCGTCTGTAGAGCAGTGATGATCATCTATCGGGTCTCTTCACTCAAGGAGAGGATCTCCCAGATAGTGAACCTTGTCGGAAGCTTTTTAAGTAGTTTCATTATCCTACTCCCAGCTCGAAAGTTGGATAACTTCATGTCTTCTGCCCATTTCGGCTTGGAAAAGCCTTGTACTACGGCCCCTGATGGACCTGCTTCATCGGACTCTGAGTCTGCGCCTTCCTGTTGGGTGTCATCCTCTTGCTGTCCCTTGCTGCCTGCCATTTGGCTAGCCTTGTCTTCATCTGGAGCACCAGAAGGTTGTTGAAGCTGTGGGTGGGTGCCCCTGGCCATAGGACTGGCATCCTGACACGGGTGCTTGCCCTTTGTCATTTTCAGAAATTCAAGGAAGGAAGGGACGGCGGTGCTGCCCCCACTCTGAGTGTACAACCCTGAAGGAGGAGGGATTTGGACACCCTTGACCTCCGGAGGGTGTATCTTCTGGGGATGCTCTCCCATGAAGATGATGCTGTGGTTGACGGGTGGCTGGCACCCCCACTTTCGGCCTGACCGGGTTGCATGAGTAGCGGTCACGGCTTTGGCCTTGCTTGCCCCGACAGTGGGTGTAAAGAATATTTCCTCCTTTTCTTCCTCATTGGGTAGATTGAAGAGGGTAGAGAGGGTATTGCAGGAGAGCACTGTCTCCCTCTTGGCCTTGCAGGCTCTTCTTTTCTTCCTTTGCTTCTTCTTCTTATCTTTGGCTGGCGCTTGCCCCCAGAACAGGCTGTCATCCTTTTCTAGCGCTTTGTTAGCCTCTCATTTTTTTTCCAGGGAGAGCTGCTCCAGTTCTTGCCATGGGACATTTATGGGGACATCACCCATGATTCCCTCTGGCTCGGCACCTCTCTCCCTCCTGGAGAAGGGTAGGATGCAGTTCAACGACTGGATGGGTCCGCTCCGACACTTGGACTAGCCATTGGGGCATCTTAGCATATTTCTCCTTTTTATTTGAGTCATTCTGATGTTAATAGTTTCAATTTAACAATTATATATACCAGAGTCCAGTCCCAGAAATTAAATGTAAGTACAGTCGACGAAAAGGAAAGACGTACACTGAGGTCAGGGGAAGCCCGATGCAGGTACCAGCTGGCCTCTACGAACTCGTACACCAGGAACTGCGGGAGCAGAATGACGCCACCCACCTGAAAAGCAGGGGTGTCACTGGCTCATTAGGGGTCACGTGGATCCCCACTGGAAAACACACAGTAACATGAAACAAGCGAAACAATTGGTAGTAAAGTAGGAAAACTACACTAGAAAGCTATAAAAGAAAAGGAAGCAGGAGTAAGGAGCAGGTAAGGACGAGGGGAATAACCCGTACCAAACAAAGGGCTGCTGAACTAACCTCAGCACCCGACGCTATTCCTAATAACAATAGAAAGGCGAACTCTGAACTAGCGAAGTTAAAAGTTACCGACCTAGACAGACACAGACCCAATGTGACTAGAATGTCGTGCCCACGACACAACACTGACCTCGAGCAGAGCCATAAGAGGGCTAACCCAGACAGGTCACGATACTCAAGAAACACGAGAGTCATGCGGAAGTCATGTGTCACATGTCTAAAGTACTCCCCTTACTAGAAGAATAGCCAGCTGCGTCCCCTGACGTCTTATGCTGCGCCTACAAGTATCTCGTCTACGCTGTCGCCAACTAGGGCACGACAGAGGCTAAGACACCATGAAAACTAGAATAGAACTATAGTCACGAGTAACTAGACAAGGTGGCACCCACCGGTGTCAGTCCAAGCCCCTGACCACGTGTGCATACACTGACTCATCGCCCTGAGCCAGGCCTCTAGCTAATTTTTCCCCTCAGTAGGACGCTACCGCCAAGGGAGGAGGCCGACGAAAACTAGCTTAAAAACTGTCTGAGTCGGGAACTGCCCCGCCACCACTCCCAGGTGGGTCGACACTCGAGGTCGTCAGGCTATGACTAGTGGAGGATCATGAGACACAGACTCTAAAGCGCGAGTGCCGAAGTACAAACAGGCTTAATCATGCACTGTCACCCGTACTACAAAGCACCAAAGGCAGCACCGAAAACTACCGACAGACTCAAGACAAGGCAACTAGACCTAATAGCACAATGATCCCCGAGTCGCCGAACACTAGGTCAAGATTATTGCTCACAGCGGAACAACTGCCAATCGGTCTAATCCTAAGCTAGGGAAAATGACTCACCATAGGAAATGACTCACGGAGACCTGAGGGGGCACCGACAACCCTCAATAGACCTGTCAACCACTGGGTCACACCGGGTTGACCAGAACCAAACAACGACACACACATAGACACAGAATAGAACAATGGCCATCACGGCCAATAACAAGACTGTAACGCACCACTATAGGTGTGTTACCTGCTCTGATGCACCAGGATAGGGGTGTCAGGGCAACCAGACCACAACACAAATAAAGGGGCATGTAACCAAGCAGTATTCCCAGAACGCACACCCGGTTTTGTACTTGATGCACTTGCTCGTGTTCCTCTTTGGAAGATTGGACTTGATTATCGTCATGGTAACGTTCTCACTTTTTTTTTTCATAGTATGACCTCTTTTGGCATGCTAGAGTCTCATCTCATGTTGTTTCTAAGTGATTGTACAATTTATATTGTTATGCGAATTCTCTGTGCTTCTCTTAGGGACTGGGCATGGTGTAGGAGCCGCACTTAATGTCCATGAAGGGCCACAAAGCATTAGTTTCAGATTTGGAAATATGACTTCTTTACAGAAAGGGATGGTTGTCAGTAATGAACCTGGCTATTACGAAGACCATTCTTTTGGCATTCGGATTGAGGTACTGCAATGACAAATATGGCGGCAGAATATGCTAACCATTTATCATCATTCTATAAATCTTTGCTGGGAATATGTGCATTCTGTGTTCATAGATGCGTATGTTATGTTGCCTGCATCTTCTATTTCCATGCATGCAAATATTTGTCCTTGCTGATGCATATTCAGATAATGTTTCAAATGAAGCTCTAATGTACACATGCTTCATTTGACTGATGTCCTATTGATAAAACAGTAGGGTTTTTGTTGGTGTGCCCCCATATTTTGGTTGAAACATTAGCTTTCTGTCCATGTCAACCATGTTGAACTTGCATGCATAGCATTTACCTGGCTTTGCCCTATGCCATATTTTACCTTCATTTCATCCCTTCTCTCTTTATGTTTTTTTATCAGGAAAATTACTGGAAAGGGCAATTTTTTTTTGCAAAATATCTAATAAGGGCACTGTTGCACCCGTGGTTTTATCTCAGAAATTCCGAGGTATTACCCTCATGTTGGATGAGACCTACATTCGGCGTATCGCCGCTTCGTGGAATACTCCTATGTGGGGTTCTATACTTGGCGTATCGCCGCTCCGTGGAATATTCCCACATTTAGGGTTTCATAGCCCACATGCTACTACACGCTATAGACCCTCCCCCGTAGCAAACGAGGTGGTCGAAGGCCAGATTCAATCTACGACGGTTGTCAGGATCGCGTAGTTCCGGTAAAATCTCTAAGGGATAAAGTCTCCCTCCTTTGAACGTGTGACTACGGGCAAGGGAAGCTTCTACAAGAACAAAGGAGACACAAAAAGAGGTCTACGTACCAAGAACGAAGTCCCTCGCACGTGTACCACGGAGTATGGGAAATAACAAGTCTTCCCGTCGCGGCCTATGGCGCAAGGAAAACGACGAACGAACAAGGAGAAGCGCGCCTTCCCTTCTCCGGCAAGCAAACAAGCCTCCAAAGCCCCCCAAGACCCTTATTTATTGAAATCGGACGAGGGAGAGACCTGTCCGGGGTCGGAGGGACCCGTACGGGGTCTCCCACCCCGGGACGGGCCCCCCGCGGGGCCGCGGGCAGGGGGGCGGGGCCCGCCAGGGGCCGCGCGACCACCACTCGGTAGGGGCCTTCCCAGTTAGGGGCTAGCTTGCCCACCGCCTCCAGTGGTCGAGAGGCTTCGACTTTTCTTAGGATGAAGTCTCCTGGCTGGAAGTGTCTATCTCAGACTCTAACATTGTAGTACTGGGTGAGGCGCCGCTGGTATTCTGTGGCTCGGATGCTTTCAATCTCTCGGATCTTGCTCGCCAAATCAAGGTTCTCCAGTAATTTTTACTCATTCACCTCAAGCGATAAGTTGGTGATTCGGAGAGATGGGTTGCTGATCTCCAACGGGATGACAGCTTTAGTGCCATACACCAGTTGAAAGGTGGTTTCACCGGTGGCCGTTCTTAGAGTAGTTTGGTGTGACCATAATATGCTCGGTAATTCCTCCAGCCAGCTTCCCTTGGCCTTGTCAAGCCTAGTTTTTAGGGCTTTTAAGATAGCCCTGTTGGCATTTTCAACCAACCCATTGGCCTGAGGGTGGGCCACCAAAGTGAAGTGGTTGTGAATATTGAGGTCGGCACATCTGTCTCTAAAGTAGTGAGAATTAAATTGCTGACCGTTATCGCTCACAATCACTTAGGGGATACCAAAATGACAAATGATTGACTTCGACACGAAACTCCAAATGACTGATTTGGTGATCCTGGTAGTGGCCTCAGCTTCAATCCACTTTGTAAAGTAGTCGATGGTGACAATGACGAACTTCTTCTGGGCTTGAGCCGTAGGGAATGGCCCCAAGAGGTCGATTCCCCACCGAGTAAATGGATATGGCTCGGTAAGGGTGACGAGCTCCGAGGTAGGCTGGTGGACCAGATGGTCGAAGCGTTGACATCGGTCACATTTCTGCACGTAGGTCGAACAGTCACGCTGGAGGGTAGGCCACCAGTAACCTCACCGAAGCAAGATCCTGCAAGTGATCTTCCTCCTTGGTGCACGCCGCAGATGCCTTCGTGAACTTCTTGAGTTGCTTGGCCGGCTTTGTCGGTGCTAAGGCACTAAAGGAGGGGACCAGAGAAAGACCTTCAGTACAAGGCATCACCTATGATGACAAAGCACTGGGCTTGGTACTTCAATCTCCGAGGTTCCCAAGGGTCAGAAGGCGCCTGGGAGTCTCCGAGCCAGGAGACGTAAGGGGTCCGCCAGTCGCTCGGGGCAGTCGAGTCAATGGCCATGAGCTCGGCATCGAAGCTTGGTCATTCTAGCTCTTCGAGGAAGAGCGAACGGGTACCTTCCGGGCCAAGGGAGGAGGCCAGGCGAGAGAGGGCATCCGCTCGGGAGTTTTTCTCCTGAGCTATTCAGACTACCTCAAAACACTCGAATAGCTGGGCTGACCCTTGGACCATTTGAAGGTACTTAACCATAGGTTCTTCCCAAGCTTCGTAGTCATCGTTGACCTGGCTGGCGACCAGTTGGGAGTCAGTGTGAATCCTGACTCACTCGGCCCCTAGTCACCGTGCCATCTTGGCCCCCAAGGAATGCAACTACTGATGAGGTGGAATGATCCTATGCGCACCGGAGTGCATGCAAAGTCTAGCCTAAATCTAGCAATTAAATGGCAAAATCAAGTAAACATGAAATCATACAAATGAAACAAGGCCTGAAAAAAAAATAACTGGGGAGATATCAATCAGCAATCGTCAACGGCGAACAACTAATATGTAATAATGCAAAGAATGGTGGGGGACGGGGACACTGTAGCAGTAAAAACGGTCTCTGTGAGACCGCTCAGGAGGTGAGACGGTCGAAAATAGACCGCTCAATCAGCAGGGAGCAGGACGACAAGAAAGAGGGCAATCATAAAACGGTCTATCGATAGACCGTTTAATATAAAAAGGTCCTACAAAAATCGTGCAATAGACAGTATGCCCATAAGAGAGGATATGAAGGTATACCTGGATGCGCTGGATATAGAACGGTCTAAGATGTGCCGCTTACTCCATTGGACGGTCCACAGGGGACCGTTCTTCTGTTGATCACAACAACCTGAGACAACCTGAAAAACTTCAACCAGGAATGGCACTAACACAGAAGGGGGGTCAGCAAACTTCCAGCACGACGGGCACTAGGTGTCCCACCGTGATCACCAGATATTTCTGTTGGCAGGAAAATGCCTCCTTTCTACTTTTTACCTCTCTTTTTTGGTCTCTCCTCTTCAATCCTCTTGCTTATGCTATTAAAATGCAAATATGAAAGATAGCAAATAAACAAGATCGAGAGGAAAAACTGACCGTGATCGCCACCCAGACGCCAGGATGTGAAAGGACATGCCCACGCCTGAGAAAAAGGGAGAGACACTCGCCAAATGAGCACAGGGAATGGGACGGTTGAAACAGGACCGCTCTATGATTAAACGATCTGTCGAGGGGCCGTTCCACTGTGCTGGAGTGAACGCGGGAAGAAGGATTGGGCTCTATAAACGGTCTTTAAGGAGCCGCCTAGTCAACTGAACGGTCTGTATAGAATCGCCCAAAGAACCAAACGGACAGAAGAAGACCGTCCTGCTCCGCCACCCTCCAAGTCGGGGTTCTCAACCTCCACCCTTTCCCGCCGGCCAGAAAGGATGGGCCTCGTGCTGGATGGTTGCTGACCTGCGAAACAAAGGTGTAAACCACAAAACAGACCCAAATTAGAACTTTTAGAGTGTAGTAAATGCAAAGAAAGACGGAATTAAGACTAAATAACATGAACGAGGATTCACCTGGGAGTTTTTAAACCCCTAGGGCACCAAAATGTGGGTGAGGTGTGTGAATGATAATGAAAATGAAAATGAACAGGTGACAATGAAGAAAATGACAAGCATGCAATGAAATGAGAAGACGACTAGAACGAGGAATGAAATGATTAGGACGACGCTACTCCCTGGACCGGTGGCCTATGTGGACATGGAAGGCCTCCCTTCTTGGCTACAGGTCACTCGGCAATTCAGCAGGGCTTCACGGTCGTCCCGCCGGCAAAGAGGAAAAGGGGCCAAGACCGGGATGTGGGTTTCCATGCCCTAAAATTTTAATTTTGATTTTTTCAATGTGAATGAATGTTAGTGGGAAGGGTATAGAATGAGTCCAGGGACTCATTGGGAGATTTGTAGGCCTTTTAGGCCAATTTCATGGGTTCAAGAAACAGGATGGCCCACGCCATATGCGTTGGGAGCATAACGGCTCTACCAGTAGCCGTTATGCCCTTAACGTATCAGGACAGGTGCGTTAAGTGCAACAGAACAGGAAAGTGGTTTTTCTGATTTTTTGATTTTTATGATTTTTTTGTTGTTTTAAATATAATGAATGCAATGGAATGATTTTCTATGATTATATAACTAACCCTAGGACTTATTTGTGCAGGGGAAAAGACAGACACGAATTACGTGGCTTCAAGTCCGGGCCGTTTACCTTGCGTTGTCGGAGTACCAACGTGAACGCCTGGCAGCCATGGGCTTTGGAGAATTACTGAGGATTAAAGTGGCCCGGGTGGATACGGCGCTTCTGCTTGCTCTGCACGAGAGATGGGACCCGGTGAGCTGGGCTTTCATATTCCCATGGGGGCATATGACACCGACTTTAGAGGACATGGCCCGGATCAGTGGCCTACGAGGGCATGGGAAAGCTGTGACCGGATGGGCATACGTTGACTACTGGGAGTTGGCTCAGGAGCTCATTGGCTTGGATCTAATGAGGCCAGGGCACCCCTCATCCCAATTGTCACGGTCAGTGCTCCAAGAGAGCTTGGGACTCCGGCGAGCAGCGGTAGCAGTGGGTGAGTTACCAGAGCAGCACATCGATCGGGTGATCGAGCAGGCCCGTCCGAGTGTGGCGGCAGAGCCTGGGCCGGATGGTGACAGAGTTCTGAGATGCTTCCTGATGCTGCTATTCAGGAAGCTACTATTTGCGACACGAGCCGACATCATCAGCTGCTGGCTCCTCCCTCTGTTGACCGATCTGAGCCGAGTGCGGAAATATGCATGGGGAGTGGCGGTGTTAGCCTTCTTATTCCATTCTCTCGGCGCCACGGACCGGGTGACCATGCTTGGCGGCTTCTCGCCCTTTTTGCAGGTAAATGCCTTAAATGCCCTTCCCATGCTTTCTAATATGCTTCTTAAAATGCTGACACTTCTTAAAAATGCAGTTTTGGGCCTTTCTCTATTTGCCAGGGATTGGGCGTGGAGTGGAGCTACACCCGGGACGATTTCCCATTGCGAGGCGGTGGAGCATCGCCCAGAGCACAGGGTCGATCGAGCGGTCGAATCGGGCGATCCAAGAGGATCTCAACTCAGTCCCGCATGCATCGGTAAGTAGCCCGCTTTCTACATGCTTTTCTATATGCTGCTATATGCTTTTTAAATGCTAACCAATGCTGATACAAATGCATGAATGACCCTTTACAGGTGCGGTGGACACCGTATCGGGATGAGTCGGACACTGTCGATTGACCAAAACCACAGAAGTGAGAAAACCCTGACAACCCGCATCAAGCAAATGACGAGCCCTAATAGTCAAAATAAGAAAGCGGGAAGAGGAAGACTGAATACCTCGGTAACAGAAGGTGGGCCACGAAGCTGTCAGAAGTAGACCTTCTTCGAGCCGCAATCCACCAAAGCATGATGAGACTCGAGCCAATCCATGTCCAAAATCACATCAAAGTCCTGAAGCGATAACACGTAGAGTCTGACCGGCAAGTTCCGCCCTTTCACCCACACATGCACCTTCTCAAAGCAATACCGGGTGTACATGAAATCATCGGTAGGTAACTCCACCGCCATATCACAGGACATCTCAGCCACCGGGTCCTCCACACTCTGAGTAAAGTCCTCTGAAATAAACGAATGTGAAGCTCCCGAATCGAATAAAACGCGAGCCGCTCAACCCAAAATTGAAACAGTACCTTCTACCAACTGCGACACCTCAGCCTCTGCTCGGGTCATGTGGGTCACCCTGCCTTGGGATCTCTGCCTCCCTACGGTAGCTAACCGAGTCAACTGAGAAAACTGCTCCCACTGTTGGTATTGCTGCGACTGTGATGACATCTGCTGGGGTTGAAACTGCTACTGTTACTGAAACTCGAGCGACTGACGCGGCCTCTGCGGACAGTCACGTGCCATGTGCCCCTGCTGGTCGCACCTGAAGCAAATCACGGGCGCTGAACACGACCTGCCTGGATGAGAACCGCCGCACTTGGAACAACCGCCCCGAGAACCAGTCACCGAACCTTGGCGCTAAAAAGCTACTGGCTGCTGAACACTGCCCAATGACTCCTGCTGCGGCTGCCCCTTACGACCCCGACGCTTCCTGCCAAAGCCTGCTTCCTTGAGCAGCTTCTTGAGCTTCGAGCTAAAGGATGATGACTCCGACACGGGAGCCACAGACTGCACTACCACAGAACCACTTGTTGAGAGCTGGATAGTACTCCGCTACTGTGCCTCCATCGGCTGGCTGAATCCTGCCTGCACCTGACTAGCACTGCCCTGCCCTTGAACCTTCTGCAAATCTCTCTCCAGCGCTGATGCTGCCTTGCACGTCGCATCCAAAGTGGTCAAACCCGACGCAAGAAGATGGTGCCTCAACTCTAGCCTCAGACCACCAACAAACTACTCGATCTTTGCCTCCTCATCTGCCATGATGTGCGAAGCATAACGACCCAACTCGATAAACCTGACGCAGTACTGCATCACCCTAGGTCAGCTCCAGAAACTCACTCTACCTATGCGACCTGACAAAAGATGGACAGAAGGCACACTCGAAAGCCGTGATAAACTCCTGCCACGCGATCTACCAAAGAGGACGGGATTGGAACGCTACACCCCACTCTGACGTCCATGAAGAATGGGCCGCTCCCTGAAGCTGATGCGTGGCTAACACCACCTGCTCCTCCTCAGCACAGGGCCCCACGAGTACTAGCACGTGCCACCGTCAAAGCGGCCCCGAGTGCTGCCCGTCAACCCGAACGCGTTACTCCCAGATCTCGTGTGTAGCCCTTTACCTCCCTGCGTGGAGTGGGTAGAAATCATCACCTCTGTAATTATTATTAATTATTGTACCGAGAGTATGGGTTCGACCGGGATCATCTTCCCCACGCCTGGCACGTGGAGGTACACCCGCATCTCCACTTTAGTTGCTTGCTTTTCTAGTAGAGGCTCTGGATGTCACTGCTTGTGAGTATGTTAGGCACCTAGATCGCTGTACTTAATCACCACTGTGAGTTGTGAGTGCGAGACCCATCCCGTGACTCGTTCTGAGCATGAGAGTGAGCCGACCACCTAAGACTCAATGTCGATTTCTCAACCGTGCAGATCGACTCGTTTCCCTCGCCGAGGATGACCGTGAGTGAGTGCTTCTTATTTTGGGGCATCTTCGTCCCTTCGGGAGCCACGTTAGGTGATGACTTGGTCGTGTAGTTGCTGGTTGCGTCGTCTAGTGAGTCGCGTCGTATCATCTAGGTCATAGGACGTGTTCACATACCAAGTCTCATAGTCGTCCCCCATCAAATAGTGATGGGGTTGCCGTGTCCCCATCACTCCTCCTACTCCCCTAGAGGCGGCCGTCGCCAAGAAACAGGAGAGGAACATAAGGAAGAATCTCAAGAGGCGGCTCAAGAAACAGGCCGAACAAGTGGCCGCCTTGCAATCCCCAGTAGAGATAACGCCTCTCCAGAGGTTATAGCGACTCATCGCCAATTTGGAGGAAGACATTCCTCTTTGCCCTATCGGGCCTATCCCACTCGATAACTACATCCCATGGGAAGAAATGTAGAAACGAGCTCACCTTAGAAATTGGGTCCAGGAAATGATCAAGAAAGTTAAGGAAGGCGAAGCCCTCCGCATTCCAGAACAACCCTCTTTGTTCTATAAGGACAAAAAGATCACGGTGGAACAGCTAGAATAGATACTTCATAGCTGTACTTGCAACATGGTGGCTATTCCACCTCCAGATAACATCAACGCCTCCCGGCGAGGCGAGCCGGTAGCAGCCAGAACCCAACAAAGGATTGCAACTCCACTCAGACTACAGCCAGTCTCAGAACACACCGGTCGTGGCCGGGGTCGCGGTTGTGGACGCGGTAGAGGCCACGGAAGAGTCCCTGAGCTACCTCTTCACCCATCCGCCTTCGATCCAGAATGGGTTATCCTCTTTCAAGGAGAAAAATCTGCCCCGATCCCACCAGTGGAGATCCGGGGGGAACCCAGCATCTTCGATCCTGCTGGCTCCGAAAAGATCACCGCCAGCATTCCAGTCCTGGCACCAGTTATGACCTGTCCTACAGAACAATCAGGGCTGTCCGGCAAGGACGGGCCAACCCTTCAGCCTTCCTCAGAAGAGCCGTCATTGGCCTCCCTCTTCCAAGAGTCTGCGGGTGGCCAGAGTCAGCCCGATCCCAGTAACAAAGACAAGGTGGTGCAACTCCCCGACGAGGAGCAACGCGACAACTCACAACAGATCCATCCTGACATACTACCGTCACTGGAGGACGCTCGAGCTCGAGCTGACTGAAAGGTTCTCCACAAGATGAAGCGCTTCCTTGCCAGCATCACGATCGGGGAAGCCATTGCTGGGAGTAAAGATTTGAGGGAAACCCTTATCAAGATACTTCAAGAGTCAAAAGTCTATGAAGCACACACAACAGAAATAAAAGCTGCCACGTACAAGGCTTTCACGGCCGCTGTCACCTTCACGGAGAAAGACTTTTTACTCTCTCCTCTGTGCCATAATCGACCCCTCTATATGAAGGGAAAAATCAATGGGCATGAAGTAAACCGGATCCTGGTAGATACTGGCGTGACTGTCAACATCATGCCCCTCAAAACATTCAAGACTTTATATCTGAACCCCTACCTCCAAAAGGTCCAGGTAGTCAAGATATCTGACTTCAATCAGACTACCGAGGAGGTCCTCGGCAGGGTGGATGTTGACTTGGTACTTGATGATTTCGCCTCTAAGGTGACCTTCTACATCATCGACTCTAGCACATCCTACAAAGTGTTGTTGGGTAGGCCCTGGCTCCACGAAAATTAGGTCATCCCCTCAACTCTCCATCAATGCATCAAATATATTAAGGACGGGGAACAACGTGCAGTCTTCATAGACCTGTCTCCATTCACTCCAGCAGAATGCAACCTGGCCGATGCGGCTCTCTACTTCAAGGGAATCAATCCTTAACCTGTGATCAAGAGCAAAAGTAATGGCTGGCTCTCAGAAGAAGAAGGGGATGACCTCTTCTCCGTTGATGAGGAGAAGGCCAAGCTTCACCGGTTACGCCTTAGTGCCAAGTCAACCACAGACCGCTCGGAGAGGAGCAAAGTTGATTTTGAGGCTAATCATATTAGCTGAGCGATCGACAAAAGCATATGCCTGCCACCAAACTGCATTCAGCTCGTGTGTGTCTCAGATGAGCACAGGGTCGAGCAGCTCACGACATTCATCATCACTTACAAACTACAACACCGATCCAGGAAAAGGGCTAGAAGGGACAAGTCCATCATTTTCCACAAAGGAGATATGGTCTCTCCAACCCCACCAGAAGATGATTTCGGCTGGTCCAGGTGAGCCGACAAGGCCCCTGAAGCCGTCCAAATTTTGGATGACCTATCACCTTGCATCTGGGAGATGTGCCTCAAGCAGCATATCCCCCAGTGGTAGAGCTCCGCACAGCAGAGGTATTTCCAGAATCTCTGGACACCCTCACAAGTCCGGGGACAACCCCCATTCTCCCAAAAGGACCCCAGAGGTCTTGGTTATGACCAAGACCCAGACTTCTGTGTCTACCATGCTGTCCACATTGTGGGACCGATGCAGCCAGCTACGGACCCGGTTGTCGCCAACACCAAGTTCGACAGTTCGGGAGATGAGGGAGAGGAGATTTTAATCCCACTTCCCACCAGAACTAGTACCCTAGTTCCAGCACCTGATGAGGCTTCCTCATCCGTTCACGGGGATGTTGAGATGGACAAGACCCCTGCGGCCTCCCAGCCAATGGAAGAACTTAGTTCGCCACACTTTCCCCATGGTCCCCAGACCAAAGATCGTGAGACGTCACCGACATTAGCAGACAACCTCAGCCAAGCCTCCGGGATACTAGCCGACCGCTGTCAGCCCAACATGGATGGTGGGGGGAAACCTCAAGCCGGGTCTAACAGCGATAACCTTCCAGTTCCACCAACTTCTACTGTTGGCTTCAAGGACCCACGGGTTGACAATGCCGACACCGACGATGAAGATTTCGTCGACTTCCAGCCAGCACCCCCCGAGCTGGAGGACAGTGGCCAGGCGACCGTCGATGAGCTCGTCGAGATTAATCTGGGTGAAGATGAAGCCCCTAAGTCAACATTCCTCAGTGCTCTCCTCACCGAAGCAGAGAGACAGGACTACAAGCAACTCCTGCTCAAATACAAAAACTACTTCGCCTGGACATACAAAGAGATGCCAGGGTTAAGTCCCTCCGTAGCGGAGCATGACCTGGCAATATCTCCCTCGACCACGCTAGTCAAACAACCCCAATGGCGCATACGCCATGAGCTAGAACTTCAAGTCGTGGCCGAGGTCAATAAGATGGCAGAGGTCGATTTCATCGAGCCATGCATCTACCCGATTTGGCTCGCCAACATTGTCTAAGTCAAAAAGAAAAATGGTCAAGTCCACATCTGCATCGACTTCTGAGACCTCAATAAGGCTTGTCCGAAGGATGACTTCCCAGTTCCGATCACAGAAACAATGGTCGACCCCCAAGCTTAAACTTCTACAAAGAAACTTACCTCTTCCTAGATCACCGAGCGGTGCTTGCTCCCACAAAAGGTAAATCACGATGACGACGGCAAAAGAAAGCCCGCAAATAAGATAGAGAAAATAAAGGAACAAGAATATAAGGAAAGTCACGACCACGGGGATCGGGAGAGAGATTCATTGCAAGAACAAGACCATTCGCGAGGGTTTATTATTCTCATTCATTAATTGCAACAAAATGATAAAAACCAAATACATGAGAAGAAAAGAAATGAAAAATACAAAGAGGGGGAGAAATGAAGTACTAGCTCTTTCCCCCCTTCCTCATCTGTCTCTTTTCTCTTTCCTTTCCTTCGCCCTTAGCTTCTCGCCATCTAGACGCTCCTTCTTTTTGTTCTCTCTTCTCCACTAGATGGATACCTAGATTGGGGTCCTCTATCTCTCTTTTTCTTCTCTTCTGTCTACCCTTCTTCTGCCCCAGGGGAGAGGTAGTCTTGGAGAGCCTGCCAGAGATCCGCTAGAGCCCCCTTTTCTTCTCCCCTGTAGCCCCTTATATAGGGGTGTAGGGAGGATGAGGTGACCGTTCGATGCTCCAACGTGCTATCGATCAAAGAGTAAATGAGCTGCCAGATGGCTCAAACGACGCATGCCGGTCGAGCATTTAATGTGTTTCCAGTTGAGCATGAATGCTGCCAGATGGGCACTTGGAGGGCTACCAGTTGAGTGCTTAAAGACCTGCCGATGCCAGCCTTGTTGTGCTGCCGGATAGGTGCCGCAAGGGATACTGGATGAGCTTCAAAGGGGAGCTGGCTCTGAGGGCATGACGGTTCAATGCTCATGCAGGGGCTACCGAATGAGGAGGGGGGAACTCGTGTCGGTTCATTGTCCTATTTGGTGGATCAGCACGAGCCAGCATGAGATGGCTTGGCGGCGCCGTTCGAGGCACTTTGGGACATGTCGGATGTGCCATACAAGGGGCCCTATCGGTTCAGGGTGAATGGCTTGCCAGATGAGGAGTTGATGGGCTACTATTCGATGCTCCAACGCATTGCCGGATGAGGCCGCCATGTTCTACCAGATGGGCATTAAGGAGCTATCGGATGGGGGCTCGAATGAGAGCTGCCGGTCCAAGAGTCATGTAGGGCCTACCAGATGGGGGCTTCAGTGGCTGCCGAATGAAGCATCGTCATGCTGCCGGATGAAGCTTAGATGGGCTGCTGGTTCAGCATGTGGTATGCTGCCGGATGGGGCCGTGGCCCGCTGCCGATTGAGCTTTCATGATTCCATCGTTCAGGGAATGGAGGCTACAGGATGGATGCCTAATGGGCTGCCGTATGGGGTATAAAACCCACTAAATGGGGCTGCCGAATGAGGGCATGGAGGGCTTCCAGCTTAGCATTTAATGTGCTTTCGGTTCAGCACATGGATGGCTGCCGGTTCAGTAGCCCCCTCCCCTTTTCTTCTTAGTCTACAACAATGATGTACAATTGACACTGGCATTGGATACCATGTTTTTTTGTTGACCTTGCCATTTTCGTGTTTTCTGTCTTTTGCTTCAGGAGCGAGCATGGTGCTGAGGCAGAGGACTCGCTCTCAGCAGGGATAGTCGGCAGAGGTTCATGAGATCCAGTCAGAGGATCAGCAAGAGCAAGAGGAGTAGAGCAGAGTGCCACCAGCGGCCACCGAGGCAGCGGATACTGCGAGGGTTCCGGGGGCCGAGGATTTCTTCTGTGGCATGTACCAGCTTATGTCGTAGCAGTTCGATGGAGAGGCTGGTGAGGGCTCATTGACCAGGGGTGGGCCAGGCCAAGCAGTGAGGGATTTCATGCAGTTCCATCCACCTTACTATGATGGCCAGCTAGACCCTGATGTGGCTCGGAGATGGCTCGACGAGATGGAGTGGGTGTTCAGTTCCATGCGGTGTACTGCAGAGGACAAGGTGATGTTGGCCTGCAAACAGTTGCAGGGCACGGCTCGAGAGTGGTGGGCTTCCGAGTGGAAGATGTCTTTTTAGTCTCGCCCCCTTGAGCAGATCTTGTGGAGTGACTTCGTTAGTGCTTTCGAGCGTGCTTATTGCCCAGAGTATGTTGCCACGTAGACGATGCATCAATTTTTGGAGCTGGTACAGGGTGACATGTCCATGTTGCAGTACAGGGCCCGATTTGTTGTGCTGGGTTGTTATACACCTCATATCATGGAGCATGAGACGGTGAAGACCGAGCAGTTCATCCAGGGCTTGAGGCAGGAGCTGAGGCACCATTTGATCGCAAACGTTGCCACTGATTTGGAGATGGCTTCTTGTATAGCGGCATCTTTGGAGCTAGATATGCAGAGGACACGAGGACCGATTAGCCAGGGGCAGTCCTTGTCAGGCCACAGCCAGCAGACGACTACCCAGTAGCAAAGCACGTTCCAGCTTCCTTCTGGTAGTTCGGGAGCTTCGACTCCGGCAGCTCCAGCAGCGGATTCTGCATCTTTCAACATCAAGATCAAGAGGTTCTTCAGGAAGGGTTTCCAGAAGAAGAAGAAGGAGGGACGAGAGCAGTGGCAAGCTTCTTTGGGCAGTGTTCAGCAGCCGGCACCTTTGTAGCGACAGGGGTCAGTCGGTGGTTCTCGTGTGAGGTGTCCCCGTTGTGGCGAGTCGCATCTAGGCAGGCAGTGCACGGCACTGTTTTAGATGTGATCAGTCAGGACACATGGCGCGTGACTGTCCGCAGCGGCTGCGTCAGCCACCCCAATTTCCTCAGTAGTAGCAGCAGTACCCACAGCAGTAGTTTCAACAGCAGGGGCATTATCCGCCACTACCACGGTCAGCGAGTGTGGGTAGGCAGAGAGCTCGAGGCCAGATTTTTCACATGACCAGGGCAGAGGCAGAGTCGTCGCAGCTTGTGGAAGGTACTATTATGATTTTGGGTTGTGCAGTGCGAGTTCACTAGAAGAACGACCGGATGCATCCCCTGACGTCTTACACCGCGTCACAAGTGTCTAGCTACAACGCCCCGGGCGCAAGACTCAGACACACTCAGTAACCAGGAACTCACAACAAGGATTAGTTGGGGTCGCACTCGTCAGCGCGTGTCCTCTGCCCCCAACTACGTGTGCACACACAGACCATCTGCTCTAGGTCGAGTCCTCTAGCTAATTTTCCCCCCCGCCGGACTCTGGCGGCAAAGGCAAGGGGCCCTATGGTAACCAGCCTAAAAATCGTCTCACTCGGGTCACGCTCTCCACCACTCCCAGGTGGGTCCGCAGCCACGTGCGCAGGAAGCTACGACTAGTGGGGGTTCACTAAACGTGGATACTGAAAACCACGCACACACCCATTGAGAGTAACGCGGAGTAATAAGTGACCCGAGGCCACCAGACTCTGGACAACCCACTAGACCTACTAAACTCAACGATCCTTGAGTCATGAGACTCAGGGTCAAGATCGTTGCATGTGACAGCACTACACCGTCAATTTGGCCTAATCCCTAGGTTCAAAACCACGATGACACGCGAAAAATTCCTAGCCCCAGGCTAGTCAACTGGACTCACAGTCTAAGGCCATACACATGGCCCGCACGGATACTCGGAGCACACACATGGGGTTACCCGGACCCCAAGACTCACGAGCACGCCAATCGACATAATGCGGCACCTTCGGACACCCCTAAAATACAAACATAGGTTTCACGGTGTTCGGGACATTTACGAGGCCGAAGGTCAACCACTGGGTCACAACCAGGTCGACCGGAGACCAACACAACGAGCAACAACATGGTAAACACGGAGAATATCCTGGCGGTCCAAGCTTGGAGCGCCACAAGCTCTGGCAGTCCAACCTTGGAGCGCCACAGGCTCTGGTGGTCCAACTCTGGTCCACCACAGGACTCTAGCGGTCTAACCTTGGAGTGCTAGAAGAGAAGGTCACACTGGCTCTGGCGCACCTACCTCAGGCCGCCACAACGCTTTAGCGGACCAACCCTGGTACGCTAGAAGACAGATCACGTTAACGCTGGCGCCCCACTCTCAGGCCGCCACAGCGCTCTAGCGCTCGTACCTACGGCCGCTAAAGGCTCAAGACCCCAACGATCAAAAATCAACGGTCAACTTACCCCTCTGGTGGTCAAACTGATGGGAATCGACACCGAGTACTAACATTTTATTTTGTATTTGTATCTTTTAGTTTACTTTTATATCATTGAGAAAGTATGTTTGCAATTGCAAGGCTTTATAAGCCAATGTGTCATTTCCTAAGGATCTTTGAGTTTTTGTGTAAAATATCAGTAGGTCCAATAAGGGGGCCCCCACTCCTTCCCCATTGGTCCACCTAAGTCCTAGGGGTCCATGTGGGGCTGGTCAAATGCCAAGGTGGCTTCTAGAAGGATTCTTTCCTTCTTGGACAAGTCAAGGATCCACCCCTACTACACCTATCACCATCTTGCACACCCAGTTCGCAGGCAGTAGAAGAAGCCCAGCTTGTCGAGTCTGCCCCGGGGCCATCTGGCATCTTCTGGAGGTGTACCATACATCGGCGGAAAGATCTTCAAGTCATCTTCGACAGCAAGGTGATCCCACCTTCATCCGAGCTCGGGGCTGTTCGGAAGATCCATTTTCGTCAAAGTGCGCATCTGGCATCCGAGGGAAGACCAGAGCACTGGTGTAGAAGCTTCTACTTCCACACCTAAGCTCCCCTTGGTGCGCTGTTTGTCTGGGACGTTCCTATACCAGTCTTCTATCCAACGCAGCTGGCGGAGCCTCTTTTGGAGTCCGGAGCTATCCGTTCCGAATTTTCTTCCCCAGGTGCGCAGGTCAGTCCACTCAAAAGTAGAGCAGACACCCCTCCACTCTACGTCCTCTATCTCCCTACTCCAACCTCCCCTGGTGGCCCTCCTGGTTGGAGATCAAAGACGACTCATAAACGGAAGCGTCCATTTTGGTCCTGCACCATTTCAACGACGGGAGTGATCGTGACGGTGCCGCCTTCCTGAGAGTCGATCTCCACAGACTGTGCAGAACCAGTCTGGCCTACAACCTGAGGCAGCTTACAGAAGCTCCAACGACCACACCACGACTCCCCTTGGCACGCCACTTATCCAGAGGGGATTTCCACCAGTCACCTGTCCAACGCAACAAGCGGGGTGCCGATTGAGGCTCAGAGCAGCTCGTTCTGATTTTTCTACCCCAAGATAGCAGGCAAGGTCAGTCAGGACCTGCCCAGACCCTCTCCCACTCTTCTGGACATATCTCTCGGCCCCGGCCTCCTATAGTGTCCTTCCTAGTCGGAGATCGAAGAAGACTCGACCACGGTCGTCCTCGACTTGGTCCTGCAACGATCAGACTTCGTGAGTGGCCGTGATGACTTCAACCAGTTGCTGCTGCACCCCAGGACTAGTCTGAGCCAGAGTGCAGAGGTCCAGGACCTGAACCCGCCCTGGCCGGTGACGACGACAGGGCCACCCACAGAAATTTGTAGGCGTACCAGGCCCTGTCAGTGACGTTTTGGCACCAGCCACGGTGACTTCCAAGCTCGGGAGAGTGCGTGGCAACGTCTACAGCAACCACCTATCTGGCAGTTTTAGACCCGGGTAGAACTGCGGGTTCTCTTCTACGTCAATTTTTTCCCTCCCCTCGCTTGGCCAGCTGAAGGCCCCTCCCTGTGCGGAGGTAGTTTTGGGTGTAATTTCAATTAATCCCCACCCCGAGATCCCCCTCCTGTGAGAGGTGCAGTGTTGTACTTTTCTAATTTTCAGGTTAGAGCTACACCGGCGCAGCGTGCGGGCGCGTACCCACGCTTCCCTGCTCGCCTCGTCTCCGACCGGGATCGGTGTATTCACACCGATCAGGTGAGCTCCGGGCCACATCCTTTGCTGGTTTTCGCTATCCCTCGCTTGGGACGACGAGTGAGCTTGCGTTTCTATTAGCGACGTATAGCCCATAGGAACTCTTAGTGTCAGGCCAAGGCGTCTCTAGTGTCCAAGTGTTACTGGTCACGTCTCCATCTAGAGTCCGAGGTTCGCATCACCTAGCGTCAGTCCCTTAGTCCGTCCCGCATCAACGGATGACCGACACGGATGACGGACAACATAACAAGGACGTCGTGCACATTGCCACATGCATGACAAGAATGTCACGCATGCGACAGGACACCGACCTTGAGTACAGCCACAAAAGGGCTAACCCAGAAGATCATGACGCATGAGAAACATTGAGAGTCACACAACACGTGACTCGAAAGAGGAACGGTCAGCTGCGTCCACTGACGTCTTACACTGCACCACAACTCGCTCCACAAGTGCCTCGACTACCAGCTGAATGTGGTCTACCATAGCTAAGGCCGAGTCACAGGCCCATGTGGAAACCACCACTGCAAGGACTAGTCAGGGTCACCCCCGTCGACGTGAGTCCCAAGCCCCTGACCCCGTGTGCACACACTGGCTGTAGACCATTAAACTAGGCCTCTAACTAGTATTCTCTGCCCGGACACTAAGATAAGGTCAGGAGCCCACAGAACTAGCTTAAAAATCATGTCTCGAGAAAAGTGCCCTACTACAAGTGCTGCCACGCCAAAGCGTGTCGTAAGGCACCAACCAAAGAGGAGCCACAAAACTCGAAGACTCTGAAACACAAGTGTCGAAGTACAGACAAGTCGTACTATGCGCACCACGGCAGTACAAGAAACTGCCGACCACTCAGGGCAAGCCAAACTAGACCTACAACTACAACGATCCCTGAGTCCTATGACTCTGAGTCAGGATCGTCGCACACAGCGGAACAAAATCGCCAATCAGTCTAATCCTAATCTAGGGAAAATAACACTCTAGGAAAATGACACACGGAGACCTGAGGGGGCACCGAGAACCCTCAACACACTAGGACATGCAAATCGAGGTAGAACAGTACCCCGAGACATCCAGAACCAATGTCTCAAATTGGGCAAAGTCACCGAGACACAACAAGACTTCCAGTCGACTACTAGGTAACCCGGGGTTGACCGGAACCAGACACGACACCGACACACCAACACATCAACCGCCACAGCAACACATACAAACAGAACCAACAGGAACAAGAGCGGTGGATGTCGACAGCACTCTGGGCAGAGCAACCTGTCAATCAACTGCTAGGGGAAACCCAGCAGTCAAGAGATAGCCGCTACACGACCAGAGACAAGGATAATAGCAACTTCTAGATTGAATCATTAGGGTACTATCGTAGTCTAGGAAAGACCATAGCCAGTCACCTAAACCAACCAATCCAGACAACAACCAACAAACAGACACCACCCTGAACAAGGACCTCAGACAGACGGACACACAATACAGAACTAACCAACGGTCATCGTCCAAGGGATAAGCGCTCCTTCCATTGTGGACAGTCGATACGCTCCTTTCCCGAGCATCTCAACCACTCGGTAGGGGCCTTCCCAGTTGGGGGTTAGCTTTCCCCCCGCCTCCAATGGTCAAGAGGCTTCGGCTTTCCTTAGGATGAAATCTCCCACTTGGAAGTGTCTGTCTCAGACTTTAGTGTTGTAATATCGAGTGAGGCGCTGCTGATATTCCGTGGCTCGGATGCCTGCAATCTCTCGGATCTCGCTCACCATATCGAGGTTTTCGAGTAGTTTCTGCTCGTTTGCCTCGGGTGAGAAATTGATGACACGGAGAGATGGGCTGCCGACCTCCAAAGGAATCACGGCATCTGTGCCATACACCAGTTGGAAAGGGGTCTCACCGATGGTGGTTCTCAGAGTGGTTCAGTACGACCATAGTACGCTTGGCAATTCCTTGAGCCAACTACCCTTGGCTTTGCTGAGCCTAGCATTAATGCCTTTCAATATAGTTTTGTTGGCATTTTCGACTAGCCCGTTGGCCAGGGGATAGGCTACTGAAGTGAAGTGGTTGCGAATATGTAGGTCGGCACATTTGTTCTTAAAATAATGAGAATGAATTACCGACCATTATCGCTCACAATCACTCGGGGGATACCAAAATGACAAATGATCGACTTCCAAACAAAACTCCATATGATTGACTCGGTGATCCTAGCAGTGGCTTCGGCTTTGATCCACTTGGTAAAATAGTCGATGGCGACGATGATGAACTTCTTCTGGGCCTGAGCCGCAAGAAATGGCCCAAGGATGTCGATCCCCCACCGGGCAAAGGGGTATGGCTCGTTAAGGGTGATGAGCTCTGAGACAGGCTGATGGACCAGGTGGTTGAAACGTTGGCATCGGTCACACTTTTGAACATAGGCTGCACAGTCGCATTGGAGTGTGGGCCACTAGTAGCCTTGCCGCAGCAAGATACTGGTGAGCCATCTTCCTCCTTGATGCGCACCGCAAGTACCTTCGTGGGCCTCTTGAATTACTCGACGGGCTTCATCGGTATCGAGGCATTTAAGGAGGGGACCAGATAATGACCTTCGGTACAAGGCTCCATCCAAGATGATGAAACATCGAGCTTGATACTTCAGTCTCCGAGCTTCTTAAGGGTCGGGCTCTTGAGAGTCTCGGAGCCAGGATATATAGGGGGTCTGCTAGTCGCTCGGTAATGCCTAGTCGACAATCATGAGCTCTGCTTCTATGCTCGGTCGTTCTAGCTCTTCAAGGAAGACCGATCGAGTACATTTTGGGCCAATGGAGGAGGCCAGTCGAGAGAGAGCATCTGCCCGAGAGTTCTCCTCCCGAGCTATCCGGATGACCTGAAAACTCTCAAAAAGTGGGACTATATTCCTCTTACCAGTTGAAGGCATTTGATCATCGGTGCTTCCCGAGCTTCATAGTCACCGCTGACTTGGCTGGCGACCAGCGCCAAGGTGTTGCTTAGCCTAGTCCCTGCCTTGATGAAAGCACCCTGCCCCTTGCCTAGATGTTTCCTTGATGAACGCGGCCACCCAAAAGACCACGTTTAGGACCAGCATGACCCCTTTGCAACCTTTGACTTGTAAAACACCATGGGAAGGCCAAAAGTCACCAAGGCTTCATCCAGTTGAGCCCCATAGTCTATAGGCAACTTGCAGGCTTCCCTCGATGAGGGCAGTGATCCAGCTTTGGTTTGCTGGTCTTGTGCTCAGCAACTACATGCCGAGGGCCTATCGCATGATCACCCCTTATATGACATTTGAGCCAAGACACAAACCTCCACGTTGGACTCTCCGACTAACATTATAAAATGACAATTTAGTGAACCTACGATGAGGGAGATGATCCAACCTACATCAGCTTTGTGACCAGCGAGTACACGCCAAGGGCACGTTCACAAGTCTTGATGTGAGACAAGACGTGGGGTCACTGTCCAGTCCTAACAGTGCCTGACTGTCACTATCTCAATGATGCTTAACTACACTAGTCACAACGGTGCCCACGGCTCCTGACTGCCCCAATCCTATAGGTGCTCGATTGTCCCAATCTTAAAGGCGCCTAATTCCTCCACTCACAATGGTGCCCACGGCACCTGACTGTGCATTTCTGATAGCCCATGACTTCCCAAGTCTCAATGGACCCCAATTGTTCCACTCACAATGATGCCCACAGCACCTGATTGTCCCAGTCTCAATGGTGCTCAACTGTTCCAGTCACAACAGTACCCTCGACACCCAGCACCTCCAGTCACAATAATGCCCATGGCACCAGACTGCCATAGCCTCAACAACGCCTGGCTACTCCAGCCTCAACAACCCCAAACCACTCCAGTTATAGCGGTGCTTATGGAACTTGGCCGCTCCAGCAACGGTGTCCACGGCACCCAACTACCCTATTTTCAATGATGCCCTGTCACCCCAATCATAGCGGTGCCCACGGCACCCGACTACTCCAATTACAACCACGCTAATGGCACCTGTCACTCTAGTCACAATGGTGCCTACGGCCCAGATTGCCCCAGTCACAATGGGGTTCATGGCACTCGACTATTCCAATTTTAATGGCATCTAGTTGCTCTAGTCATGGCGGTGCCATGTCACTCAACTACCTCGATCTCAATAGTGCCTAGTCACAACGGTGCCCACGCCATCCAGCCACCCAGATTCAACAACGCCCGATCGCTCCAGTCACAATGGTGCCCATGGCACCCCAACTTCCCCCATCTCGATGGTATCCAGCTTTCCTAGTCATAGCCATGCTTGACTGAACGTGCCCTACTCAGTCCCTCCCTTAATGAACGCACCTTGCGGTGATGTCAATTTGATGAACATGCCTTGCCAAGGTGTTGCTTAGCCTAGTCCCTGCCTTGATGAAAGCACCCTGCCCCTTGCCTAGATGTTTCCTTGATGAACGCTCGCTTGGCCTCCTCCATCAGCCCAGAGGGCACCCGGTCGGTCCTCCTTGAGGAATTAGAATGACCGAGCGTGGAAACCGAGCTCGTGGTCGTTGTACAAGTATCTTCTGGTGACTGGCGGACTCCATATATATCCTGGCTCTGGGACTCCCAAGAGCCTCCCAACCCTTGGGAAGCTCAGAGACTGAAGTATCAAGCTCGATGTTTCGTCCTCCTAGACGAGACCCTATATCGAAGATCCTTTGCCGATCCCCTCCTCAAGTGCCTCGATGCCCCGGAAGCTCACCGAGCGATTGAAGAAGTCTACGAAGGCATCTGTGGCGCGCACTAGGGGGGGAGGTCGATTGCAAGGATCTTGCTATGGCAAGGCTACTGGTGGCCCACTCTCCAGTGCGATTGCTCGACTTACGTTCGGAGATGCGATCGATGCCAGCGGTTCGACCACCTAGTCCACCAGTTGACCTCGGAACTCGTGACCCTAATCGAGCCTTATCCTTTCGCTCGATGGGGAATCGACATCCTGGGCCCATTTCCTGTGGCGCAGGCTCAAAAGAACTTTGTCATCGTCGCCATCGACTACTTTTCCAAGTGGATCAAGGCTGAAGTCACCGCCAAAATCACCAAAGGAGTCACTGGAGTTTCGTTTGGAGGTCGATCATCTGTCGCTTTGGCATCCCCTGAGTGATCGTGAGCGATAAAGGTCGGCAATTTTACTCCACTTATTTTGAGAATAAGTGCGCCGACCTACACATCCGCAATCACTTCGCTTCGGTAGCCCACCCCCAGGCTAACGCACTGGTTGAAAATACCAACAAAACTATCCTCAAAGGCGTAATGACTAGGCTCGGGAAGGCCAAGGGTAACTGGCTCGAGAAATTGCCAAACGTACCATGGTCGTACCGAACAACCCCAAGAGCTGCTACCAGTGAGACTCCTTTCCAACTGGTGTATGGCGCGGAGATTGTGATTCCCTTGGAGATCGGCAACCCTTCCCTCTGAGTTATCAACTTCTCGCCCGAGCTGAATGGGCAGAAGTTGTTAGAAAACTTGGAACTTGTAGACGAGGTACGCAAGGTCGCGAGGATCCAAGCTACGGAATACCAACGGTGCATGACTCGGTACTACAACGCCAAAGTCCGAGACAGACAATTCCAACTGATAGATTTCGTTCTAAGAAAGGTCGAAGCCTCTCGACCACTGGAGGCGGTGGGGAAGCTGGCCCCTAATTGGGAAGGCCCCTACCGAGTGGTCGAGACGCTAGGAAAAGGAGCGTACCGGTGATCTACCATGGATCCGCCCATCCCTCGGACTTGGAACGCGGCGACACTACGAAAATTTTATTTTGAGCTCCTTCCCATACATGTAAGAGACAAATTACGATAATAACTCTCTTTTTTATTGCATCAACATCTTTGTACATCAGATAGGCCATAGCCAGTATAATATGCAAAAAGAAAAAGAAAAAGCATTAGTTCTACAATGGAGGGGGTGGATTCCTATTTATAATATAGGCACCTAACTTTTTCCATGATCAAACTACCCCTAACAACATTACAAATGACCAAACCTATCCCATAGAGTAGACTATAGGCCCAACTAATGGACTAATTGAGGCCTAATTGACATAACACTTAAATAAATAAATCTCTAACCTAGGTACTTGACTAAATAAAAGTAAAATTTACATAGATATGACTCCAAATTGAAAAGAAAAAATATAAAATGTGACTAGAAAAGTTGATGAGCTCAAATTCTTATTGCCGATGATCATCCGAGTCTCGAGCAAGAGGGAATTGAGGAAGATGTCCCCATCATACCCCTGGGGTGCAAGGAACTCAACTCCGTCGAGTAGAGGTGTGCTACCATGATGGTAGATCTGCCTGTCCCACGTCAAGCTATAGTAGGGTCTCCAATGGAGGTCGGTCCTTCCGCCCAACGAGGTAGTGCTCCTATGCCCTATCCTAGTAATGGTACCCTATTCATCTAGTGTCATCTCATGTTAGTCACGCTGGGTACTCAAGGCTGAAGTGGATCCCTCAGGATTTGGTTCACTCACAAGGTGCAGATTAGGCTCAATTTCCTCACTAGGTACCATCGTGGAGCTCGTATGGGGTACGGTGTCTACCGCATTGCCAACGGTGTAATCTTCTTGATCCATGGGAAGATCTCACTCGTGGTTGCCATTATGCCTCAAGACCTTGAAGGGTCTGCTACCTCAGACTCTCATCGCTGAGGACACCTCCGAGAAGGGTCTCTTAGTCCTCACCATACTAGAGTCATCCTCATGGAACTCTTGGGGGTGCTCAAGGGAACTGACCTGCCTTTTTGAGTTTCGTCTGACCTCACCAAAGTGCTTGCGGTGTGTGGAATGCAAGGGTGAAATGAGATGCATGGTTTCTATGGGTAGGCCGGGGCAACCAATTTGATCCTGTCACGCATTGAGTTCTCATTGACTTTGACTGACATAGGAGGGCCAGGACATCCGCATGTGAGCCTATCGTGCAAGAGCTTGACAAGTGCTGGGGGACTAGGACACCTACATACGAGCCTATTATGCATGTGGTCCCCATCAACTTTGTTTGTCCTAGGTGGACCTGGCCATCCAAAGGTGATTTTATCAATCATGACTATCACAGGAGGACCTGGGCATCCATATGTGAGCCTACTATGCAAGAGCTTGACTAGTGTCGGGGGGCCATGACACCCATGTGTGGACCTATCATGCGAAAGTTGGACAAATGTCGGGGGACTAGGACATCTTTGTGTATATCTATTATGTAGAGACTCAATTGGGACGGGGGGACTTGGGCATCCGAACTTGTTAACTTTCTTACCCTTTGGACTCATGATTACATGCATTGTGATCCATATGGGTCTCATGCTCCTAAGGGTGGGTGTATGCGGGGGAGGGATTTGTGCCATCCTTGTGCTGAGTGCAAGTCGTCCAACGACGAAGCTAACAATCACGCACGCGACGAACTCCACTCGGGGCACGTAATGACGGTTTGGTGAGCTGTGGCTCGCGACGGGGTCGGACACGGTCCGAGTAGCGTGGATGGTGGTGGTGAGCCACCCGGGGACAAGTGATGGGCTCCGATTTCAACCAGGTGGACCGATACCGAGGGGATCGATTCTGGTGTGCACTCTCTCACCGGCAGCAAGAACTCTCATATCGTGAAATTTTGGCCGGGCACTCCTCATGTGGCGCAACAGTCGGAGCTAATACTAAGCAAGCAGGTGGAGTGGCGAACGCACATACCTAGCCGTCCGAAGGATCAGCTCCGGTCAGAGACGATGGCGAGCCGGGGAGCGTGCGCACCTGGATGGGGGTAAGCAACGGTTGCCCGTAAGCCGGGCTTGGGCGTCCACTCACGATGCAGCTAACTCCTGGATGATGACCGGAGGATGCTGACGGACGCCTGGAAGTCGGGCGGTGAGCTGACGGCGCTGGATGGGGGCGGCGGTGGCTGCAGCAGGTCGGTGCAGTTCTGCTCGGATGGACTGGTCAGCGCAGATGTGGTGCGATGGCTGGTACGGGCTCTGTAGAACTCCAATCGTGGCGGGACCAGGTCGGGGACGTTGCTGACTGGGAGTTCTACAAGCCCTCTACAGGGGGTGGCCATCCGATCACCTCACTGGGCGTGGTCGCAGGGACAGCCGGCGTTGGGTTTCTGGGTGAACAGCAGGATAGGACATCAAAGATCGGGGCAGAACTCCTGGTGCCGACGTCAGAACGTGACGAAACCACTTGCGTTGGTTTTTTTACGTCGGGGGATGAAACTTTGATGCAGATATAATGAACTGAAACTGACAGGAAGAAGGGGTGTCGGGGCTGACTTGACAGCAGTCTGTCCTGGGCGAATAGGGGCTCCAGGTCTGGCGCGCCTGTGGGAGTTTGGACGCCACGGACAGAGACGTTGTCTAATGCAGGCAGTACCACCTCTGGTGCGTCGGTGCTTCAGAGGATCAGGACTCTCGTGAAGAGAGCTCAGGCTGAATCATGCCGGGGCGGGCTGTGGAGCTGCTACCATTTGGGACTCAGGTTCGGACTTGAGCTTGGTGTAGTTTCACGAGAACGGGCGGTACGTGCAGTGCCGAGGTCAGATCGCTGCGGGATTGCTTTTGGAACGAAGCTAACTTGACGACGTACGAATTCCCAGAAGGAATCTTTGGCTGGTTTGCACTGTGGAGGCCGGAGTAGTCTCTGCAAACTTGACCTCTACTGCAGGTGGGTTGCAGAGGACAGCAGCAAGGCCTTCTCGATCCGCGGGACGGCGTAGCGATGACGGGGTGACACTGGGGCGCCGTGGACACCGGGAGCTGGGGAGGGTGGACCTGAGTTGTAGTAGGAGAGGGGGCTGGGGCGTGGGAGGCTGGTGGCTAGGGTTAGGGTTCCCCCCTGAACCAAAACTTCTCAAGTCTGAAGGTGAATCTCCTATCCTGCACTTGATTGATCTTTAAGTACGACTTTGATAACTGAACAAGGACGGGTTAGGGTGAGTTATTCCGTCTATCCGCCCTTAACCGAGTTTGGTAGCAAGATTATCGTACCCAGAGACGGTTAGGGTTAAGACCCTTATTATGGGGTTGACTCATTCGACCATCTTACACGAAATACCCTACCCAACCCCGGTTAGAGTAAATTACCAAATCAAAAATCTGAAAATTTAAGGAATAACCCACCCGAGCCTACCCAAGTTAACTTTTACTAACTTGTTATCAAAGTCACCCTAAAAGGATTGGTTTGTGGTCCAACATAGATCTAGCCAACGGAAGCAACTGCACATGAGGGTAGTGATCCTCCCAATCAACAGAAACCAAAAATCTGTCAAGCATGAAACATTAGCTCTCATGTTGGACGAGGTGAAGTGACCATGTGCCATGCCGATGTCCACCAAGGCCGCCTCCTTAATGACCGCAGTGAAGTCTTCCATGCCTCATGAATAAGCACTCTCCCCCGACCTCTCCCAAGGGGCAGCCACCACATTAAAGACCCCGCCAACACACCACTGCCTGCCCGAGGAAAGGTGAAGGCTGACTAACTCCTCCCACAATAGTTGCTTCTCCTCCCTGAATTGTGGGCCATACACCCCGAAGAAGTCCCACGAGAAGCCATCCCTCACATTAGTGAAGTGAAGGGGTATAACCCACCTGCTCACATGCATGTCAAGAACCACCTCATCAACTTTATAGGGATTCCAGGGGATCATAATCCCCCCAAAACTTCCCTCCGTCGGGGACACAATACCCATGGTAAGTCTAACACCCCCAAACTCTCTCATGAGGGACACACCATCCCCATCACACTTGGTCCCTTAGATACAAAAGATATCAATCTTGCATCTTCTGATCAACTCCCTGCCCGTCCTCCTCTTCTCTACACCCCCTAGTCCCCTCCCGTTCCATGATACAATCCCCATGCGGACAAAGAGATAGTCCTCACCTCCCCTTCACCTTCTCCCTCCCTCACTCCTCTTTCTTGAGCCCTCTCCTCCTACAAAATAGAAGCACACCACCTCTTACTGATTTTGTGAATGCCCCTTTCACATCTTTGTCAGCCCCCGCTTCAAAAAAGATGTATATCTTGTCAGCCAGCTCCCTCACCTGCTCCTCCATCATTTTCTCTATCACCCCCACCATTTCCCTCACTTCCTCTCTACTCAGGCAGTTCCTCCCCTTCAGCTCATCTCCTGCAGTAAGCAGAGCCATAGGACCCCCCCAGTAAAACCAGAAGAGCTTCCTCACCCTCAGACAGAACCTCCTCCTCTATCTCCAGATCCGCAGACCCCTGGAGAGGTTCCCCCTATCCTAGGCCCAATGTCCCAATAATAAGGTGTCTATGGCCTGAAGAAGCTCTAGCATCATCAGGAATCACTGGCACCAAAGAACAAAGAAGCTACTGCTCCACCTCCGGCCCCTTCAGTTTCAGCTTGGCCCCCTTCCTGAGAATTAACAGGTTGCAACTCTAATGGGGGAGACGACGGGACATGCTCCGATCCCAACAAGAGGGCCTTGGGGATACCGCCTGGCCGAATGAGCACCATCCCTATGGCAGATTGCCCAACGGCTGTCGGGCAGGGGCCTGTCACAGAGGTAGACCCCTCCTACCAAGACGGAGCTCCTTCTAGGAGGAACAACAGAACCCTAGCCATTAAGAGAGGGCCATTTGACGCAGCCACGACCGTCGAAGATGCAGCCGTAGAACCCACACCTGGATAGCCTCCGTCGGAGCGCCGCCTGTTCCCGAGAGAGGCAGCTGGAGCATTGCCAACACGAGGGGCGGAAGTCAAGCGAAGAAGGGGAACAAAATCACGTCTCATAGACCCGTTATCGCTAACTGCTTCGGATACGGGTAAGTCACGAGTCAGATCCGGACCCAGACTACCACCCATCTGCCCTGGACCCATCAGCCCAATCGACGACCCACGACCCAACCTGCCACCAAATCCACAATTTTGAAATTTGAAAGTTAAAAGGTCGTACCCTTCTTCCACCTCGAGCCTCACCGGAACCCTACGATTCACCACCGGCCGCATAGTCGTCCGGATCAGCAGGCAACGGCCACCAACATCCGCCACAATGACTGTTGGAATGGACTTCAGATAGCTCATGACGATTTCCACCTCCAAAACATTCACATCGCCACCGCTAAGACCTTCACCACGCCCGAGACAACCCTCCCAAACTTCCAGGCCAACGGAGCCACTTCGAGCTCGTCGCTAAAGAGCAGGGGAACACCGACCAGGCACAGGATCACCCGAAAGCCGATAAGTTCCAGGTGACTCCCTCGAAAGAGGCCTCATCGCTCCACCTTCAGTAGAGAACCATCAGCAAGGATGAACCCGGCCTTTACAACCTCATCCGCCTCCACCGCGATGGGAGCGACCGCCAAAAGGCCTCCCCTCTACATTCTCATGATCGATCCCCCCCGGCACCTTTCCCAAGCATGCGCTGGACCACCACCTCCGACAATGTGCCCTCGACACCTTGCCCTCCACGGGCTAAACCCAGACGCACCTCCTCGCCCAGTCCAATTGAGCTTGCAGGATGTCTATCGGGAGGGGGAGCTGCGTCGATGCAGCCCCTGCCCGTATCCCTTGCAGCACGGCCCGCCTAATCACCTCAGATGATGTTTGTGTACGACCGTCGGCGCCCCTGTCTCCCGTCCCCTACGTCCCCCCCCTAAACCCCGCAGCGGGGTCAGAGCATTCCTTGCGGAGGTGGCCAAGAGCTCCACACCGCAAGCATCTCCGTTGCACAGCCATGTACCCACCGCCAACCCCCGCCGAGGTCCCTCCCCGCCGCATTATCAGCTCGCACCCCCACGGAATACCTAGAGCTTCTCTCTCTAGAACAGTCTACGAACTGTGCAGCCTTTCTTTTGTTTGTACTAAAGTGAGGAAATGGGTAGAATTGCTTTGTAACATCAATGCCTTCAACTCCCCTCTTTTTGTTTTCTCGGGGGTTAGCTTGTCACACACTACCTTGATGAGGTCTTTTGTACAAGGTCTATTTTTTAGAGTTTTTTACTACACTCGTATACCAACTTTTTCATTTTATACAAACAGTGGTACTACTTTCAAAAAAAAGAAATGTGCAACCTTTAGCGTTCTTCCGTGGAGACATATTTTAACTCTGCAAGTTCAGTGAGCCAGGTAACCATAGTGTCTGCAATTCTTGTAGACCAATATGAGAAAGCTTCAGATAAATGATAGCGCTTACATCTATGACAAAAGAAATAAATGGATTTGAAGATGGCGGTTGAGAGAAGTAAGCTTGACACAGAGTAGCAAAGGCAACCAGACGCTGACTGGGCTTGAGCATCTTCTTATCCTGAACACAGAAATTTCTTGTTAAAATATGCAAAAGATAAAGAGGAAAAGATGAAAAAATAAGAAGAACAAGACGATGCAAAAAACTGAGTCACATGAGAACATCCTGCCATCCTTCAAAACACAGACAAGAGTTACATCCAGCAAACAGTAATGGTAATCAGAATCGAAAAACCTTTTAAAAAGATCAAATACACCAAAAATGGCTACCATCTGGACATACCAGATTGGTATATTCAATAATAATCTAGATCCTAAATTATTTTTTAAATCATAAAAGGTAACCAAGGTGCATCAGTAGATACCAGCAATCTATCCAACGGCAGAATTTATTAATAAAATAGAGACGTACATCAACTTACTCGTGGGCCAAATATTAAATAAAGGCATGCACCTTTAAACATGTGCACTTAGATCTTCATCATTTTTGGTAAAGGGGAACATTAGATCCCAGAACACATGAATGACCAGCCCATTCTCGAGGTAAAATATCATAGATACCATATAATAATGCATTAAGGGACTAGGGAATTGAGATACTTACCTGACTTACCTGCCGGTGAGCGGATGGAGTGTGCAATGACTGTCATGATTTTTGCCATAAGAAGGGTTAGCCATGAACAAAATATTCAATTATGATCAAAAATAGCCATGAAGCACATAATGAGGCATGAAATATATCCACGAAGCATTGCAACTCCTCAAGTCATTCAAGCCACAAATGGTCTAAAGAACAACCGCTAGAACAGAATTAACGGTCTATTAATGGACCGCCAACAGACGTCGGTTCACATCCTTCAAGGAAGATGACCTTGGGAACAAACGGTTGAAGGAAGGACCGCCAAAAAGGGTGAAACGGTCTTACGATAGACCACCAATTTTCTTGGGTTTTCAAAAAAATAAACCGATCATTTCATTCCCTCCCCACTCAAACACATTCAAACCAAAACATCTGAAGCCCCGGTGACTCCGACAATCCCAGTGACCACCGAGGCGAGCCCTCACTATCGACGACCACTGCGGCCACCCCCATTCCACCGAGATGGCGAAGAAGAGGGTGATCAAGCGCCTCCAATGCCATTTGGACGATGACGACCCCTCCCCGGTGGTGACACAAATGGAGGAAGAAGGAGGCTCAATGGTGGCTGTCCAAACGGAGGAAGCCCCTCCACCGACCGTGGAAGGTGCTGAAGAGATCGTGTAAGAAGGAGAAGAAGCCTAGGAGGACGGGGAAGCACCGGCGGTGGTGACCAACCGACGGTCCTCCGAGGTAGGCCGAGCGTTAAAAAAAAGCATTTTTGATTTGTTTATGCACGTGCATGTATGTAGGATCAGGTGAAAATGGGTCTAGGGACCCATTAGGAATTATTGTAGGCCTCATTGGCCCATTTCCATGACCTGGGGAAATGGGGAGAAGAACTCCCCATCGATGGGAGCGTAGCGGTCGCTCTAGTGACCGCTACATCCTCAAAGGGTCCAAAAGGGAGCCACTAGAGGACTCAAACGGCTCAAGCTATGGCCGCCAGAGGAACCAGAGACAGAATTGTGATTTTTGTGTTTTAATTTATTTGATTTTTTTGTTGTTTTTGTTGATATAAAATGCAATGAATTTAATACGTAATGACTAACTCAATGTCCTAAATGCATGCAGGTGAAGAGACGGACCCAGATTTTGTCACTGCGAGTCCGGGTAGTGTACCGGGCCCTACCCGACTACCAGAGAGAGAGACGGGCAGCTATGGGCTTCGGGGAGGTGCTGTGATGGAGGCATCACCGCTACTTCGCTTTGGCTCGGGTCATCCACACACCCGAGATTGGATTGAGTTCGAGCATCATGACCATGTGGGTCCTTTTATCTAGTAAGGAGCATACTGGTTATCTACCATGGAAGGAACACTCATCCCTCAAACGTAGATTGTCGCAACGTTACGAAAATTCTATTTCTGAGCCCCTTCCAACATGTAAGAAATTAATTATGAAAGCAACTCTCACTTTTATTTCACCAATATTTCATACATCAGATAGGCCATAGTTGGTACAATGTGCATAAAAGAAAAAAAGAACGACTGATACAACATCGGTTGATAGCTCAGTGTGGACAAGGTTAACAGCTTCAAACCGAGCCACTGACTCCGCCAAGTGTGAAAACTAGCTTAGGTAGCAAGGCGGTTAACCAATCTGCTCGAGTAGTCTGGAAGAGATTGTATCAGTAAATATGAAAAAAAGGAGGGTATGCCCGACCACCAACTTCGTAGGAAACAAGAAAAAGCTCCCTCTAGAATTGAGGGTGAGGGCAAGAAGGAGAGGGAAAAAAAGAAAAGAAGAAGAACAGAAAAGGGAGAAAGATTTGAACACTCCTTTGGCATGTAGGGAGTGGGAGAGGAGTAGCGAGGATGAGAGAGAGGGAAGCAAATGGTGTTGAATGTCTTCCTCTCTCGAGTCATCCCCCCTCCTGGTGTGGGCGACGGCCTGGAAGTCATAGGAGAGCACCTCGTCATGCGTTATCTATTCTTCCACGTCGTCCACCCAGCCGCTATCTATTCTTCCATGCTGAAACAGCCTGGGCGACCCAGCTGCCGCTAAAACCTATTGTGCCTCTGTGATTTTGATGATGTCAATCTTTATGTCTCATTATCTTTTAACCTTGATGCATGCATTATTGATCTCATCACATACATAGATGCATGAAAAAAAAAGGGCAACGTAGAAAAATGACAAGTCAACATAGGTCAACGCCACTGTTCAAGAACTGACAACAAGTCAACTGTTCAAAATTGTGAGTCAGCTCTTTGACAGGTATGGTCAATGCATGTCTAAGTCATTAGAAGGTCTATGCACATTACTGTTCCTTCATAGGAGGTTGGTGCACATTTTTGTCTAAGTCATATAAGGTCTGTGCACATTACTGTTCATTCATATAAGGTCAATGCACATTTATGTTTGCTGCATATCAAGGTCGATGCATGTGTACTCATACGGTCTAATAGGTCGATGCACATTTCTGACCATTGCACATAAGGTCGATGCATGTTTGATAGCATAGGGCTAAGGTCGATGCATATTTGCTGGCACGCAGCCAAGGTCAGAGCACCTTTTGCTAGCGCGCAGCCAAGGTTGAAGCACCTTTTGCTAGCACAAGCCAAGGTCAGAGCACCTTTCGCTAGCACGTAGCCAAGGTCGAAGCACATTTTGCTGGCACAGGACTAAGGTCGGTGACACGCCCAAGGGCCACCCTGACACACGGCCTTGGCCAATCCCTCGCCGGTACGCCCCCTTCGGGCTGCCTTCGCCGGCACACAACCCTTGTGCGCTCTCCACCGGCACACCCTCAGTCTCTCTAGACCTACCACCTCCACACTCATGGTGGTCAACATCATCATCCGCCCTCTTGGTGGTCCAGAGGCTAGGGAATGGATTCCTCATATTTTTCCCATCACTCGGGGGTGATTGGGGTATGGAAATGGACTATGGGGTAAAGTCCAGAAGGTTTCTCGCCATTTTCGGTTGATCGACGGGCGCGCTCGATCGACCAAATGGCATTCACCACGAACAGGGCATGTCACCTCAGTTTGGTCAGCCGAACTGCCCAGTTCAGTCGATTGACCAGGGCAGACCACTTGCTGATCGTGGGCTACATCGACGTAGCCCTGTGGCTGCGTCGACCTAGCCCCATTGGTCGACCGACCCTATGCGTTTGGTCAACCGAAATGCCCTGTTTGGCACCGTTTGGCCCCCGGTTCGGTTCGGTTGAGACCCTATGACCGAACATTGGCCCCGTGAATGTCTCGAACACGCCATGGGGACCGTGACCATATTTTTGGGTATCCGGAGGTGTTGTGTTACCTCAATTAGTGTGCCCATGGGTTTTAAGGGTCTGGGTGACCCTCTTATGTTCCAGGCTTTCGTGTTTACGCTTAATCGAGTCGCCGTGGGTCGGCATGAGTGCGGAGGGCTATTCCTGCACGTCGTTGGCTTTTTCGAAAAGTGATTTCTCTTTGGGCCATGCGTATGGCCTTTGAACTGTGAGTCTAGACACCCAGCCAGGGGCTAGAGGCTTTCTTACCTCCCTTTGGAAGGGATTACAGTCAGCGGTCGTGAGCCAGCTTAACAATAATATTATCATGGTTTCTGACTTAGGGATAGGCCAGATTGATGGCATGGAGCTATCCTTGGCAACGACCATAACCCCGAGTCTTGTGACTCAAGGGCCATTGGGCATAATAGGTGTCACACCCCGAGCGCGGAAGGAACCCAGAGAGCGCAACGAGTTTATATCATTCATGTCAATCAGAGCATTAAGAATTTCGACTACGATAGAGTGTGCAATAAATAGACATGGTGACAGTTGACTAATTCCACAAATCCATAATGTCGACAATATCTATCAACTGATACCAATATCATCAAATAACATCAACTATAGTTGACAACTTAACAGCGGAAGACTTAAAAGAAAAAATATCTATCAACCTGAGGACATAAGCCTCTTACATCATGACTCAATTAAATAAAACGATGTCGTCTGACAATGACACCAAAGGAAAGACAAGACGCGGTGGGACTTGGCACGATGCTTGAAGGTTCTACGCTCATCACTCTTGGTCATCCCCATCGCTCATCACTCTTGGTCATCCCCATCTGGTTGCGAGTCAGAGTCCGAGTTGCCTAAAAAATATTGAAAAAATACTTGATGAGCGAACGCTCAGTAGGAATTATATCTGTAGACCCAGACTTGCTTTACATGATTAATACATTATGCAACATGGCATGTTCATGCATGAAGAAAAATATATGTCATGCAATCTGGCTATAGAGTTGATCACCAGTGATTTCTTGCCCACCCCTTATTGTCTTGAAAAGGTACCGATATGGATAGGAGGGTAGAATCTACCAGCTAGACTGTATGCCTTGTAGTTGAAGGATTTTAACATGATTTTGGGGATGAATTGGCTCGAGGCCAACAGTGCAATAGTGGATTGTGACTCGAAGAGGGTTTATTTCCAGCATCCCCAGCGATCCGCGTCTTACTTTCAATGTATTTGGTCTCCCTCTCCCTGTTTCCTTATTTTGGCCATTAAGGCCCGTAGATTGCTTGGCGTGGGATGCTCGGGGTTCCTTGCTTTGGTCGTAGTGGTTGATCGACTGTAGCAGGGAGTGGGGAACATTGCGATGGTGTGTGAGTTTTTCGATGTTTTTTCTGATGATTTTCTAGGGTTACCCCCGCAGCGAGAGATTGATTTCATTATTAAGCTTGTGCCTGGCATGATGCCTATGTCCAAGGTGCCTTATCGCATGGCACCAGCGGAGTTGAGGGATCTAAGGGCTCAGTTGTAGGAGCAACTTGCTAAGGGCTATATCCACCCTAGCTTTTCTCCATGGGGTGCACCTGTGTTGTTTGTGAAGAAGAAGGATGGTAGTCTCAGACTGTGCATAGACTACCGACAGCTAAACTAGGTCATTGTGAAGAACAAGTATCCACTACCCTGGATCGATGATTTCTTTGATCAGCTTTAGTCAGCCCAGGTATTTTCGAGGATCGATTTGTGGTCAGGCTATTACCAGTTGCAGATTAGAGAATCTGATGTGGAGAAGACTACGTTTAGCACGAGATATAGGCATTATGAGTTTCTGGTGATGCCGTTTGGGCTCACCAATGCCCCCGCAACATTTATGGACTTGATGCATAGGGTGTTTCGCCCGTACTTGGACTAGTTCGTGGTCGTGTTTATGGACGACATCCTTGTGTATTCGCGGTCTGCCGAGGAGCATTGGCATCATTTGAGGGTGGTGTTGCAGACCCTGCGCGATCACCAGTGGTATGCCAACTTCAGCAAGTGCGAGTTTTGGCTCCGAGAGGTGCACTTTCTAGGGCATGTGATTTCTGGTGATGGTGTTTCTGTGGACCCGACTAAGGTCGAGGCAGTGGTGCAGTGACCGAGGCCGAGTTCGGTCACGGAGATTCAGAGTTTCTTAGGGCTTGCGGGCTATTATCAACGATTTATCCAGAATTTTACTCGTATTGCGGCCCCGATGACCAGGCTTACACGAAAGAATGTGCCATTCGTTTGGACGGGAGAGTGTGAGTAGAGCTTCATGGAGATGAAGAGATTGCTCACTACTACTCCGGTGTTGGTGTTACCATCTGGATCGGGAGGTTTCATGGTGTGTACGGATGCTTTCGGGGTAGGTCTCGGTGCTGTGCTGATGCAGCATGGGAGAGTTGTGGCGTATGCATCTCGGCAGTTGAAGCCACATGGCTGCGTTAGGAGGAGATAGCAGCCGAGGAAGGAAGCGTCATGCCGAACTGGCGAGCCGAGCCTCTGGGCCCTCTAAGGCCCCACCGACAGGCGAGCCACAGGCCCTGGTATTCTCTGACCAGGACCTGGAAGGGTTAACAACCCCGCACGATGACGCCTAGTTGTACCGGCCATAATAAACCATTGTAATATAGACAGAATCTTAGTCGACAATGGTAGTGCCCCTGATGTACTTTCTTATGATTGTTTCCTCAAGATGTGTGAGAATCCATCTAAACTCCACCCGATCTGAACTTCGCTTTGCTGTTTCAACAGCTTGGGAACCTATCCCGAGAGAGCCCTAAGCCTGCCAGTTACCATCGACACCCTACCCAAAACCATTACGGTTATGGTAGACTTCATCGTGATCAAGGGAATGATAGCATACAACGCTATCTTCGACAGAGGCATCCTCAGCTGAATGAAGGCGGTGCCCTCCACCTATCACCAAAAAATAACGTTTCCTACCAAAAGTGACGTGGGGGAAGTCTGAGGTAACCATGCACTGGCTAGAAGGTGCTATAATATCTCGATCGAAGCCATAGGGCCGGAAGGGAAGAACAAGGGGACGAGGGGAACCGAGGAAGGACCAGCAACGTCGAGCCTGGTGGCAAGTTGCTAATGATCTTCCTGAAAGATAACCCCACCCTAGGAGTCAAGATCAGAGCCGATCTCCAGTCTGATGTTCAAGAGCAATATAAAATTCCTTTCTAAGTACATTCATGCCTTCGCATGTTCTGATGAGCAACTTCGTGGAATTTCTGGAGATATTGTGATGCACAAGCTCAACCTTGACCCCATGGAGAAACCCGTCCAATAGTGTAGAAGAAAGCATGCCCCGGAGAAACAGATGATCATCAAGGAGTAACTCGCCAAGGGGAAGGAGACTGGCCTCTTCCGCACGGTCCTCTACCCGACGTGGCTCGCCAATGTCATTCTAGTACCCAAAGCTTCGGGAAATTGACGAATGTGCATGGACTTCACCGACCTCAACAAGGCCACCCTGAAGGACTGTTACCCGCTGTCGAGCATTGACCAGCTCATCGATTCAACCTCCGACAATGAGCTACTCAACTTCCTAGATGCCTACTCTGGCTACCATTAGATCTGGATGGACCCAGAGGATTTTGAGAAGGTCGCCTTCATCACTGACTCCGGTGTGCACTGTTACACCCGGATGCCTTTCGGGTTAAAGAACGTCAGGGTGACATACCAGAGGCTGGTAAACCAAATCTTTGAGCGACAACTCGGTCGAAATATCAAAGCCTACATCAACGACATGCTCATCAAGATGACAAAGGCCGAGGATCATCTTACCGACCTAGTTGAGACCTTTGGCACCCTCCTTAAGTACAGTATGAAGCTCAACACCGCCAAGTGCGCCGTCGGAGTCAGATCAGGGAAGTTCATTGGCTTCTTGGTGACTATCCCTTCCTAGATCTAAAGTTGGTGAGGAAGACTTAGTTTGCCATACGGTTGCACCCATAGATCCTACCCTCATCCTAGGGGAGTTTCTTCCTAGTGCTAAGGATATCCATACCATAGTCGGCCCACACCACATTCATTTGCTACCTTTAAGCCAGTGGGTCATAGCCCATTGTAAGAACAAGTGTGGGTGGGATGAGACAATAGCCAAAGCCGTCTCTATTTTCCTATGCGGGACCATGCTCTTCCCTACCGCTGATCATCTCTTAGATATACCCAGCTTGAGTATCATTAGTGGGCTATGGCATGGGTTATCCATTTCACAAGCCGTCCTTTCCTACCTGTATGAGGGACTTGGCTTAGCAGCCTTAGGAGGTCCACTCTTTGGCTCCTTGATCCTACTTGAGTGCTGGATGGGGGTTAGGCTGACATTCACACCCAAGGAGGACATCTCTTCTGTTAGCCGCATCTTTGGGAGCCACCCACTCTTCTTTATTGGTGGCGCCTTCAGGTTCCCTCACCAGGTGGAGTGCAGGACTATAGACAAGAAGACTAGGGATGAGTGGCACCTCTACATTAACACTCTGCCCCTGGACCGGCTCGTGATGCGCCCATCTTTCCTTGTTGGCACAACCCTCAGACTTCCTAGGAGGCTTGCGCTTGACTTGAGGCTTGTGGGGAACACCACCTTGGCGATGTACAACCCCTACAGGTGCTTTCTACAGTTTGGACTTCCTCGCACCACGGTTCCAGTGCTACCCCATCTTCCTGCACTACCGACGAGGAGACTGGGGACGGAGGAGGACGAGCAGGCTGTCAGGAGCGCTCTGATCATGTGGGAGGTTTGCAAGATGCGTACTCTACCAGCAGAGGTGACGGAGGAGCGAGAGAGCTACCAGGCGTACTTGAGGGAGTTGCGAGAGATTAGACCTCACAGGTGTAGACACGCTAAATTTGACACTGTGTTGAGTAAATTTCATGTTACAATACGATGCCCCAAGTGGACTTCATCATTGGTTTAATAAATAGGCTTTTCCCATTTTTCATGATTTTCTTGGAAATAGCGACTGACCCTTGGTCGCTTCTCAAAACGCGCTCTTGGCCCTGTCGCCTTTTTGTGAAAGGCACCTGACTAGTAGGCGTGTTCATAAAGCCTTACGAATCCGAGTTAAAATTGATCTAAGAATGTTGCACCCTTGCTTAAGATGCCAATTTCGAAACGCGCCTGTATGTTGGTCGTGTATCACTTTTTAAAATATGGCAAGTCTGAATTTTCAAACCTCAGAGGCGGCTGACCCAGGGGCGCTGTTTGTGAATAGTGGCCGTATGCCGGTCGCGATTTTAGTTTCATGTCCAAATTGCATTCTACCTTCCCAGATAGAGCATTGCTATGTTTTGATCCTATATCCACCTTTGGAAAGGGCTCTCTGGCCCTTCCTCCCTTTGATCTCCCCTTGAACACTATCTTAGAAGCTCAAGGGGCACATACACAGCATATAGAAGAAGCATACACAGCTTCAAGCTTCAAGCGGCTCCAAACAACAAGCTAAGGAGAATTATGCATGGGTGACTTGTTCGTCGGCTTAGTATGTTGGGGGTATGTCATTTGCACTCCCCTCACGCGGTATCTAGTTGTAACACACAAGTCAACACCTACCATGTGTGAGACGCTATGACAAGGGCGAACGTCCCCTCATGTCGGGATTCCCCCTCGCGTGCCTGTCAGTTGCAACCATGCACGCGTCATGATGCCACGCTCTCTCGCAGTCACGAGGCCATGTTCGACCACTCCACTCGAGTCGTGATCGACCCTTGCCCAGATACCAGATCGATGCCCTCTCCAGTTGTATAGTCATAAGGCCCCCCACCTGGCATCGCGACCATGGCCCACGCCATGAGAGGAGCCCCCTGTAAAACACATGTGTCTTCATCTGTCCTGCATCGACCCAGGGACCGATTATCACGTCGGAATTGTCCCGTGGTGTGCACCAGTTATACCTTGGCCACTACAGCCTACCTATAAAGACATGTATCTCTCAGATTTTAAACTGCCAATTGGATGAATGCTCTCGCATCCATGTTCAGGCCCTCAGTCCTCCCTCTATGTCACCTAGTGTGAACCTCCAACACCCCCTGACGTCAGCCAACACCACTAAGTATGAGGCGAACCTACAGCTACAAAGTGCTCCTGGCTCTCCACCTAGGACTTCAGGAATATACGGACTCCTCTTCGGCATGGAACGAAGGTCTTTGGATTCAATCTGATGTAAATAAACACCGACTGCTTGCTGTCAGTGGGGAAAGACAACCTGTACGCGACTCCCCACAGTCGCCTGCGCACTCGCACCCACAGAACCGTCCTTCCCTCCATGTGTCTCTCACCCCTTGAGTCCACGTGCTGCGCCTTGGCGGCGCATCCCCAGTTAAACATTCAATTTCACGGGTGATTATCGAGAAATCGACTGGCACGCCCACATCCCAGCCATGTTTCCCCCCAAACCCAGAAACCTCCTGTGCCACTCGGTCTCCCCTCGACTCTCTATAAAAGGCGAGGGCACGGTGCCGCTCTGAGAAAGATATGGTCATGAGAGGGAGTGCCTAGAATGCATCACATTCCGGCACCTCTCCCGTAGCTATATCCTACCCCGCACTCCGGTCACCGCACACATGGCGCGCCGGTGAAACCCCGTCGTGCGCGAATAGTGTATAAATGGATAGCCATAGGATTTTGGTGCTTTGTTATTTAACTTGAGCTTGCAAAGGTTCTTCCATGCATATTCTTCATGAAAATTTGAGATTGCATGTTGTTAAATCAATTCATGTGAAGATTGGTAGAAATTGGCCAATTTCATTCTCACGCCTTTGTTCATATTTAGGGTCATATGTTGTTGATGTTAGGTGTGTCAACTAAGCTTTCAAAGGGCTCTCTTGCGACCGATATGTTTGGTCGCTAATATGTGTCTATTCGGTCGCTAATGTGTTTTGCGACCGATCATAGATCGAACAGCGACCGATAGGTCGGTCGCTATTCGCGCCTTTCCTTGTAGTTGTCGTCATCTTCCCCAGATGTCGAGGCCTCAGGTCTAGCCCCGAAGAACCAATGCACCCACGGGCACCGCACGGCTCATCCTTCCCCCGCGCTACCCGTGGGTGGGGGGCATTTGTGGACTTGTAAAATTGCACGTCCGCGTGTCCCGGCCAGTCCAGCATCGACAAACAACTTCAACTGAAGAAATCACGAAAAGAGCGGGCCATACTCACTCTCCGAATAAACAATACACTTTCATGAAGCTGCCTCGGAGTTACAACAGTGAAGAGAAACCAACCCCCAGGAAGCATGTAACTTGTGGGCCCAGAAGAAAAACTAAGTGGACCGTTGATCAGGCTTGAAACGGGCCCAAGTCTACCTCAACGGCACACTCTTGCCGCCCTCAATGGTGCACGCCCTGAGGCCCTTCAGTGGCACACCCCTCCAGCGCCTTCAACGGCATGCCCAGAAGCCCCTTCAGCGGCACACCCCCAGGCCCTTCAACGGCGTACCCTGAGTGCCTTCAGTGGCACCCCCCTCTAGCCCTTTAGCGATATGCCCCCAGGCGCCTTCAGCAACACGCCTTGGAGTGGCCCTTCCCCGACACACCTTGGCTGTCCTTCGTCGGTGCACCCCTGGTGGGCTTCCCCGGCACGCGAACCCGGAAGCGTCTTCAACGGCACGCCTGTAATCGCTCCAGCGGCACGCCTGTGAATGGCCTTCGACAGCACGCCCCAGACCATGCCATCCGGCACGACCGGCAGAAGAAATCTTACGCCATACCCCTACGGATTCTTGGCGTGCAACGAGTTTAGCTAAGGTGTCGACCGGAGATGGAGACACGCGGGCTACTCCTCTGCCACCAAGGACGCCCGAGTCAAATCCCGTTCAATGCCTCATGTTCCCACATCCGCCGTTCACGTTCGAAGGCTCCCGCCACTGGGAGTATAAAGGGCTGTCTTCTCCGACGAACACACACAGATAGAGACAGAGAGACGCACAGACAGAGACTGTAATGCCTCGAATCCCTAGTGGATCTTTACTAGGTCATTGTTAGGTCTTTCGGATCTTTTTTGGAGAGTTTCGGATTACTTTTGTAACTCCCGAGTTGAGTTTTACGATCCGTGTGGGTTTTGTTCCCGTATAATCTACGGAACCCTACGGTGAGTTTATTTCTCAATTCATCGACTCGTGGATAATACAGTTGCGATGTACTCTTCACAAGGATCGTTTCGACTATTTTTGCATATTTTTTTGAATTAGTACATTTTTGGCGTGATTTGTGGATTTTCAGAAATTAGAAAAATTTCTAATTTACCTTTTTATTTAACCCCCCACCCTCTCTCTCTCTTCTCTCACGCCATCTCACAGCGTCTTCCTAATGCGAGGGCCACTTGCACCTCATTCCGAGGTTCCTCCACCTCTTGATGTATTCAAGGGCCATTTCATCTGCCCGTTGCCTTGTTGAGTAGAGATCAGCTACCGTGACCTCCCTCTCGATGACGTGAAATCTTTCTCTGAATTTATTCTGCATATCCGGTCAGTCGCTGATCGACCCGACTGGGAGGTTGGAATACCATTCAAATGCGAGCCCTGTCAAAGAGGACCCGAAAAATATCAGTAAATATGACTCATTTGTGGCTAGGTCACCCATGATGGTCATGTAGTATGCGACATGCTCCTTCGGGAATCCCATCCTGTTGAACTTGTCGAACTTGGGCGGCTTGCTGATCCCTCGAGGGAGCTGCTTGGCTGCATGATGCAGTGGGTATGGCACCCGATAGGCGTCAAATGCGACATAGACACCTTCACTTCACTCGGTGAGCTTCAGCTCAATCATTCTTTCCACCATCAGCTTGTTGACAGCGGTCAGATCGACCGGCTCCAGGTAGAAGTGTGCTAGTTGCAGGTAAGGAATGACCAAAGTGGTCGCTTGTGGAGGAGGACGCACCAAGGGAGGTGGCTGGTGCACTTGTAGCAGAATTGGCGGCATCAGCGGCTGAGGTGTATGCTGCTGGGTGGTCACCAGGGTGGGCTCTACTAGCTGGGGCAAGGTGTATAGTGGTGGAAAGTCACACGGGTTGATGCCTCCCCGTGACGATCAACTTGCATTTCAGGCTGCTTGGAGGTCGAGGCTTGCTCTGTCTTCTCCATCAATTGTTTCTTCAGAAGTTCTATCTCCTGCTGATATTTCTAGAGCAGTATCAGTATTGAGGGAACCATGGTTGCTGTGTTGGGGATGGCTTCTACTGTCTCCCATGAAGCTCCTTCGAAGGAGATGTTCAGCAACACCTCCTCCTCTTTAGCTGTTGCCACGTTTACAATGAGGGTGGTGACTTCTTCAGACAATACTTGTTTTCCTTTCGCCGCTTTCAGCATTTCCCTTGCGGCTTTGGTTCTCCAGGTGTTTGGCCCTGGCCTTTCAGCTACTCGAGCCAATTCTTGGGGGTGCTCAAGCAGACCTCCATATTTATCAGCCACTCCAGCCACGTTACCGGTGAAAACCTACAAGCACTTCCTTTGTCTATAAACCTTCCTCCTTGCATGACCAGGGAAGGTTAGCCTCTCAAATACAGAGACTCTTCTTCTCTCCACCTGCTGGGGAGTAGCTTCCTCAGCTTTGAACTCCAAGATATCTTCATATCCATTTTCGTCAACCGATGACGTTATTTTTCTTTCTTCTTCTTCTTCATCTGCCATTTGTGGGCAGTCGTCTTCTTCTGCCATGGCTGCTTGCAACAGCCATTGTTGGCCTAGTGAGGGGTTGCCCATACCCCTGAAATAATTTTTGACCATGCTGGTCATCTCTTCTTGCCCTAGTCCCTGATGTAGAACAATCTCCCCCCCAGTGGCACCTGGCGGATTTGAACCCATGACCTCGCTCTGATACCAGTTTACAGGATCATGCCCCAACCGTAGCGCTAAAAGCTTGAGCTGGAAGTGAAGGCAGCCCGTATTTCCTTATGGCATTGCAGAACCCCACACTATCGTGCTGTGGGTAGACAAGAGGGGCTTCGCACATGGACCCTATAATCCATGCAACGGGATGGGCTGCCAATGCACCGATGCCCCACGTGGAACCCATAATCCGCGTAGAATAGCAAATCCCTAAGGGAGATGCTGGAAAATCCAACACTTGTTGGGTCTCACAGTGTAGTGGCACAGATCTAGAGGGGGGTGAATAGATCCCTCTCTAAAAATTAGGTCCAATTAAACTAACTTGAAAGCTTCTCAATCAAGCGTCACCAAACACATGCAAGTGATAGAATCACGCACGGAGAATTAGCACAATAAGTTAACCGTTTACATAAACAAGTCTAACATTGATAAATGACATGAATAGCAATCCATCCTGTGAATGGTGGTAGAGGATAAGGAGCACGCACACAACCAATCACGCGTGCACAGTGATTTTTTAGGTGGTTCGGGACAATGACGGGTACCCTACGTCCACCCCTCACCACCTCGGTAAGGCTTCACTAAACACGCTACACAAGGTGGCATACGGGGATGAACCCCAATACACTAGACGCTGCATGACGGCAGCAAACCACACATGAGGACAGAGCCTCAACACGCTGCCATGCAGCACACACACGAGGATGAGCCTCCACACGCTGCTTTCACAGCACACACACACTCTAACACCGGGAACTTTCCCCTACAATGAATCCACACTCGAAGACGCTGCTCCGAACACACACACAATGGTATTCAGTTTAACGAATGAACACAGATATACAATGCAAGCACAATAGACATCAAGTAAACAGATGATGACTGCAAATACGGACAGGAAATGGTTAAGTAGACTCCTGGTCGGAGGACGATGGAGTTGGGTTTTTCAATGATTGGACTGCGTTTTCCCTTTACTCATTCCATAGATGGAGCACTCAGCAGGTTCCTTGTGGTGACTTGAGACGTGGACGGCCAGTTGCTCTTCCTAGCCTTTATGCTTCTTCAGTGGACTTGTTTGTATGGAGCTGTGGAGGGGATGCGGCTGTGATCCTTTGGCAAGTTCATGTCTGGAAGATGTGCAACTACCTTCTCCAGCCTTGAATCAAACTCAACACGCCCAGGAGAGGAAGAAGATGGAGTTGTGGCCTCGTCTTCCTGCAAACACCCAAAATCGGATTAAACATTAAGAGCTTTTCCCCCAATGAAATAAACCCTATCCTGGAGGATATATACTCCAGGGAATGATAGGCAACGTGGAGGAGATATTCCCCCATGGACCAATCAAAGATGGGCACTAAAAGATAGGATCGTGCTAGGGCGAAGGCCACCGCACGAACCGTAACAAAAAAAAAAAAAATCACTATTACATCTTCGCCCTGGAATTTGAAAAAAAAAAAACAATGGCAGGTAAGTAAGGGTGACGGAGAAGCTTCTGCCTGCTAATTTTTTTCTTGACGAATAAAAGAAAAGGGTTGGAGCTTTATGTATGCAGCAAGCGACGCGCGCTCTCTCTCTCCCACACACCAACGCCAGAAAGATTACTTAACTTTTGTCAGGAGCGGCATGGCAACGCCGCTATAAGATTATATAGCTCATAACACGCAAAGAGTTATAAACAACGGCACAATTGCAACAACGGGATATGCATGGATCACTACATTCCTTTGTTTACTTCCTGTGGCAGAAACAGCGCCAAGTGTGCCCAAAACCATGGAATTTGGATCTACGCCCTGTCATACACGACCCAGAAGAGGGAGGGAGGGAGGGAAAATGAAACCAAAAAGAAAGAAAAAGAAAAAAAAAGACAGGGAGGAGCTGTTTAGCTCTCTTCTTCAGCAGGCGTGCCCTTCGACGGCCCGGCTGTCTTCTTGGGCAGGAGCAGGTTGTGGATGTTGGGCATCACACCGCCGCTGGCGATGGTGACCGTGCCCAGCAGCCTGGAGAGCTCCTCGTCGTTCCGCACCGCGAGCTGGATGTGCCGGGGCACTATCCTCGACTTCTTGTTGTCACGAGCTGCGTTCCCAGCAAGCTCCAGAACCTCGGCAGCAAGATACTCGAGAACGGCGGCGAGGTAGACGGGGGCGCCGGCGCCGACCCGCTCGGCGTACTTGCCGGCCTTAAGGAAGCGAGCAATCCTACCGACGGGGAACTGCAGCCCCGCCTTGCTGCTCCTGGACATGGCCTTCTTCGCCGCGCCGGCACCGATGGCCTTACCTCTCCCAGCCATGGCGACCTGCTCTTCCACAACAGAGAGAGAGAGAGAGAGAGAGAGAGAGAGAAGAGACCGTACTCGTTTTCCTCCTCCGCGTATATATATGTAGCCATGAGGCGGTGCGAGGCGGCTGAGACCCTCGGCCAATGGGAATCCACCACAGGGATCGTCATCACGGCCGTTGAATCAGAGCCATACGGACGGGCGAGGGGGGATGTCTTGTTGCAGCTTTTGTGGTCGAGGGCAAGTGGAAGCGTTGGCGGCGGAACGAAAAGATGCCTCTTGGCCAACGACAACCTCCCATGGGAAGAGAGACAAGAGAATCCCGCCTCCTAGTCCGAGTAAGTTCGGTTGTCCGACGGGATAAACGACCGGAGAGTACACATGGGACTTGTTATGTCACATGGTTGGAGTTGAAATTTGGAGATAATTTCGTATTTGATTAAGTGGATTGTGATTCATTTAATTATGACTCTAAAGTTATGTATCTCAATATCATAATTTTATAAATTTAGCATGATGTCATAGTATGATCTTACATTTAACTTTGTATATTTTTTATCTTGTCATTTTCACTTAATTAATATTTACGGTGGTAGAAATAGCCAAGTAGCTCGTGCCTTAAAGGTGTTCGGGGAAATTCTCGAACCCTTATTCCTTGACATTTTGCTGGGAAATCATCCGGGTACAACAAATGCCCCCCACGGGTCGTGTGTCGGAGGTGGAGATGAGGGCGTACTACCCGTGAGCCCCCTGTTCTGAGTTGTTGTAGTTGTATTTTGACACTTCATGTGCCTTTGCTTTGTTATGTTGTACATGTTGATTTTCTGATGTTCTGACCATTTTGCGTGCCATGTCTTGTAGCTATGGCACGATTTAGCAGAGATGAGCGGGTCCCAAGGCGTGTAGCTCGGGAGCAGGACCGCCAGGTGTGACTAGCTGAGCGACCGATGCCCCCTCTGGGTCCACCGGGGGTCACCATGGCTAGTGCAGAGCAGCTGGATCTGGGTCGTACGACAATAGCTGAGGGCCCAGTTGGTGAGAGGACAGCTGGAGTTGGAGTTACAGAGGTGGCCCAGATCCTGGAGGTAGGCAGTCTGTACATTTATGGCCGAAGCGGAGGTTACCCCATGGAGTTTCCCCTGGACCGTCACCTTTTCACGTTTATCAGGAGCTACGTCCCTCCTGGCATAGTGGAGGATGACTCATAGATTCTGGGAGCCCGTCGCCGGCTTGAGCGGGCCGTTCTGATAGGCAGGGACAGCCTGCATGGCATTGCATTCTACAGCTATCCGAGCTTCTCTCAGGACTACTGGAGGCAGCATCAGTGTCCCAGTGCCGAGTGCCTGAGGTTCTTTAGCTGAGCAGGGTAGTTTGGAGTCAGAGTTGGGCCGCTAGGCCTTGCCTCTTGGGATTTGCACTGCCACCACCATACCAAGATAGAGAGGACAACCGGGTTGGTGTTGGAGCCTACAGGTCTGCAGTATGCTGGGGAGGGTTACGATGACCACAACATTTTGGACAGAGTTATGCGGTAGACTGTTATCAGCTGGTATGGCCGCTGGGCAATGATCCCATCACATCGAGACTGTCAAGGGGCCACCGAGTGGTTGATGGGGATCGTGCACCACTACAGGGTGTTGTTGGACAGATCTGGGATCAGGTACATGATGACTGCTACTTTGTACGCGTACCCCTATTACACTAGGCTGCTACAGGGACTGTTGGAGCATTTTAATCGCCGATGGAACATGGTGGCGACAGCAGAGGGAGAGACCTCGCTTGACTTATGGTCTCTGATCCAGATTTTTGGGTTGCCTATCAGCGCCGAAGGGTATGAGGAGGTGGTACTAGATGACCTCCATCGCAGCCATACTGACGGACAGGGGCGATATCGAGTATCTCACAGCTACTGGTATCTTCTGAAGACTTGGAGGGACTTGGCCCTAGCGGGGAGAGACAGGGCTGCACAGACTCCCAGGGTGTCGCTAAATGTGTGGGTCTGCCACTTCTATAATGGGCCCTTCTGCTTCTATCAGGCATTAGCCAGGGATTAGTTTTTTAGTCATTACATTGGTGGGGATATGACAGTCGGATAAATATCCCGGTATATACCCAGATGCAAGCTGATCCAACCCCACTCTCCCGAAAGTGAGGTCCGAACGTTCCTCTCCATTTGAGTAGCTTCGGCATCAAACGTACGACCTCCATCTCCTCGATCGGCCGGCAACCCTTTCCTTTTTCTCGAGCTTGAATTCTGATTCCTGTACATGATACTGTAATCATGTGAGGAAGAACAGAGTTGGGTCACATCAGATGCCGAAGACAGCCCCTTCCTGTGGGCTGTGCTGCAGCAAATTAAATGGCTAGAAGCTGGTAGGTAGCGTCAGACGCCTGGTTTGGCGCTGAGAGAAAGCGAACAAATATGTCAAACCTCGTTGCGAGGACCCATCGCAATGCACTCTCCTCCTCATAGGAAGAGACACACATCGTTAACTGCACCCTCGTGCCAGGGGCAATTACTAATTACCGAGTACAATAACATGCATCAGAAACAGCAGGCATTTTATACAGGCAACGCAGGTATATATATGGATGTACCTCTCTCCCTTGCATTGGATGGGATCATTTGCAGCCTGTACGAGTGGTAGTAGACCATTGGGATCTTTCATTTAAAAGCTCCCTTCTATCTATTAAGACTGATGCAGAAGAGCATCCAGGCATCAGGTACCCATCAGGCCTTGCAGCTGCCACGCACCGGAGCCTACCTCTCCGGCTGCGTACAGTATGATTCGATTAGAAAGACAGGTGTGTTATCAACTTTCCCTGTTGGGTGATGGGAGAGGAGCTTGGGGGGGTGGTGCTCGTGAGGATGTTGCGCCGGATTGGACGTGAAGGGCATGCAATGCAGACACCACCCTGTTATGCGTCCATGTTGACATTTACTCCGCAGCAGTACGGCCCCTCCCTTTTGCGTCACATCGCCAAAATAGATGAGAGAGAGAGAGAGTGAGGGGGAGCTCGAGATCAACGAGATGGCTGACCATGCAATGCCTTCTCGAGGCGGCTGCAATGCAGTCCCTCACGCCGCTGGAGGGGCGCGTTTCGTCGTTGAAAGCCTCGCTTTCACACCTTTGGTTACTCTTGCATGATGTGTAACAGGAAGGTTCCTGAGTGGAGCCAAACGCGTTTAATTTTTAATTATTATACGTCTGTTTTCAGCCAACTCTGTGTGTGTTGAGTGCGGTGATTTGTTTTTTAATTCGTGGGGAGGGAGATAAAACTATTTTGAGATAATTTCTCCAAATCCATGCCTTACATCATCCTTTCCAAACGCACATTAGGTCTTTCTCCGGAAGAAGAGAGGAAGCTGTGAAGGAGAGAGATCAGATACCCACGGAGAGGACAAAATCACCAACAGAAGAAGAGAATTGACGGGGTACCCTTAATTGGTCTTTCACACTCCAAATTTGCAGCTAAAGTTTGTGCAAGACGTGAATCCAAGTTGAAAGATAGTTATTCGCTGAGATGCGTGATGGAGCGAGGATCGGATCAATTTTGGTGCAATCCTAAACGATAGATTCAAAGCCGGCGGTTGAGCACGCGTTGTGATTTTCGGCGTGGTTTAGTCGCCTCGGTGCTCGATTTCTTTGGTGGAAGTAGGGAGACGGATCGCCACTTCCTCCTGCACATTTTCCCTGTCCTTGTGCGTGGTTTAGTGCTCGAACGGGCTAGATCGAGCCAGTTCTAGCAAAATCGTTATTTTTGGGGTTTATAGGGTTTGTCAGAAAACAGCAACCATTCTTAGTCTAGTTAGTGTCAAAATGGCCGCTGGGATGTCCGAATCCCATTCCCGTAAGTTTCGTCGCGTTTGGTCATCATTCGAGGCTGGTAGGAGTTTGGGAACCTCGATGACTCGTTTAGGGTCGATTCGTTGGAATCGTCCCGATCTTACATTTTGATCGCCGCATGTGCCCCTTCCGGCTTGTGGAATGTTAGTTTTGTCGGCTGGCACTGTTTCCCCTGCGCTTCGGCATGAATGGGGTGTGGAACGGGCCGATTCAGCTTTTCCACTATTTTGATCATTGGATCGCTGTGGCGGTCGTACCAGAGATCGTCACATGCTCTGACGGTCCTACGATAGACCGTTACATGCCTTCGGGCGTGTGGGTCAGTTCGTGGCAGTGGGAGTGTGACGGCTCACCATTGGGGCATTACAGTCCTCTGATGCCTCCTTCTTGGTGCGTCACAGCCTTGTTATTTCTCGAGGTTCGTGTCTATCGGTTTGCTCTGACGGCCTTGCCTTAGACCGTCAGGGTGCTGTAGCACGCCTGCCTTAGGCCGTCACAGCGTTTGTCCAGGGTTTGACTAGTTAAGTCAGCTGGCTTTAACGGTCCTTCCCCTATGCGCCAGAGTCATGTAACGCGCCTCTCTTAGGCCGTTACAGTGTCGTTTGTCTTAGGTTACTGTTGTAGGGCGGTGTTTGTGACACTCCATTCCTCGACCATCACATTCGTATGGCGCGTATTCAATAGACCGCCAGAGTCCTGTCTCCTCTAGAGTGTAACGGCTCATCCTTAGACCGTCACCTCCGTGTAGCGGTGTAAAGGTAGACCGTCACAGTGCTAGAGTCCTACTTTTTGTCATTTTAGTTTCTGATTGTCTTGGCTTGTCCTTGTGATCTACCCACTTTCCCGTGGACGTCTCTTGACATCCTATAAGGGCTAAGACAACGTCATAAGGCAGCCAGGAGTCTTCTTGCTTGTGGTAGGATTCTCTTTCCTACTGTAGAGTCGTCATTGTCTGGCTCCGGTCAACCCGGGGTCACCCAGTGGTTGACAAGTAGCCTTGTGTGTGTCTCGACGGTTCCGTCCAATTCGAGACATGGTTTCTGGCTGCTGTGAGGTATCACCTTACCTCGGTCTGCTTGTCCAGGTGTGCTGAGGGTCCTCGGTGTTCCCTCAGGTCTCCGCGTGTTGTTTCCTCCGTGACCCTCTCTCCCAGAGATTCTTCCCACAAGGGCTGGAAGACCCAGTATTTCTGGGTGGGTGCAGCCTTGGACAGCAGGTCTTGGAACTTTCCGTTGATCCCCAATTTTCACCTTAACATCCCTCCAAAGTCGACTGTGATTTCCCCGGAGGTGGAGAAGAAGGCTGTCTTTTTGCAGGAGAATCACCAATCCACCGTCGAGTTGATGACTGAGGCCACCATTGAGGAGTATCCCTCTTGGGCAGTGAAGCCTCCAGGTAAGGGCTTCGGGGCCTTGTATTGATGTTGGGTCGGATTAGCTAGTTTCTTTTCTGACGGTACTCTTTTGTCTGCTCAGACTAGAGGCGAGTGGCTAATGAAGAGACATCATCGGCTGAGGTGGTGATCCTTGACGAGGAGGAGACGCCTGCTCCCTGCGGACCTCAAGCGTCCGGGAGTTCTTCCCGTGCCCAGGACAAGGGCAAGCAGCTTGGTCGGGATGGATCTTTTGAGCGTTGCAGGGCCAAGCGCAAGGACCCCGTGGAAAAGTTACTGCGGTCCTCATCAAAGGCCATGGCTGCTGAGAGGAAAAGGGTGAGAAGGGCGGAGGCCGCTTGCCCATTCGAAGAGGGCACACAGCTGGCTCTCTCGACCGTCGAATTAGAGGGGGCCATCATCGTCGGAGGAGTCGCGACCCCAGGTGACTGCGCTCTAGGCAGCGGCAGCTGTTGCTGGGGCACCCATTGATGCTGATGGGGCGCAGGGCGGCGGCTCCCGATCTGAGCCAGTCGAGGCTGAGGGGGGTATTGGTGGAAAATGAGGTAATCACCTTGGGGAAAGTGGTTCCGCCTTTCGCGCTTCTTCGAGGGGAAAGTCATTTAAGGCAGCAGCTCCCCTTGGGCCTTTAAAAGGCTCCGAAGGGCATTTCCTCCTCTCTTCATTGCTTAAGGCTATCCCCTGTAGTTTTTCCTCTCCGCGAAGTGTTGTGTTGTTAGTCTTAGTGAGGCATGGAAGGTGTTTCAGAGGATGAAGATGCAGACAGCAGTAGGGGGAGGTTCCTACTTCTACAGTTTGAAAGAGCGTTCAATGATCGACGGGCAGCTCAAAAGAGGGTTCGACGTGTGGTGGCACATCCTCTTCCTTCTTTTGGACCGCTGACGCTACCTTTGGAGGAAGGTAGAAGCGGACAGATGGGGGCATCAAGCGCCGCGCCCTTCTCTTGTCCCTGCTCCCCCTCTTCCTCTTCCCCTCCCCTCTTTCCGTCATCGATCCCATCGGTGAGGGGGGCAACTCTTCCAGTTTCCTTCTTTGCCTCCTCTGCTCTTCAACTAGCCTCTTTCTCTCTCCCTTTCTTTTTTATTTTCTTTGCCCTGGATCGACCTCCCCTCCTCTTTCTTTCACTCTTTGGAGGATGCCCCCTACCATCATCTTTTTAATCATATTCTGTAGAGAGTCCTTCCAAAGAGTTTGTAGAGGCGGTCCTCCAACCATGAGAGAAATTGGGTAGAACCTGGGATGAGATAGTAATTAGAAATTATCTCTAGGAGTAACCTCACCAATTCCATTAGAATTAACAAATCTATTTCTCTTCTTAGGTACCATATTCTCATAATGGCTCATCGTGTCGATTGGGGTGGAATGCAATAAACTATTGCGGGTCTCACCCAGGCCTTGTAAAATATGGCCCAAGCCGGCGCTAGGGCAGGAGCTGGTGATCTGCACCGTAACTTCCAGAGTTTAAACCCTCCGCGATTTTCAGGTTCTTCTAATCCGAATGAGGCAGAAAACTGGATAGATGAAATGAACCGTATATTCGAGGTCATGCAGCGTACTAACCAAGAGAAGGATCATCTCGCCACGTTCTAGTTGAATAAAGACGCCCGTACCTGGTGAAAGTCTATTCCTGCACTGCCTGCAGAAGCACCACATATATGGAATGGATTTCTCACTCTATTCTGAGCCAAGTACTTCTCCGAGCATGTCAAGGAGAGGAAGGCGGTTGAATTCACGTCACTACGTCAAGGGATGATGACGGTGGCAGAATATGAGTTCTCGCCTGGCACCCTATGCTCAACAGCTAGTGAGCACGGATCTTTTGAAAGCAAATCGCTTTGTGGATGGGCTGTGACCCAATTTCATCCAGCACCTTGGCCCACAGAATATTCGAACCTATGCAGAGATGGTCCAACGGGCACACCTGTGTGAACGGACCTTGGAGAAGGTTGATAAACTAAAAGGCAAAGTGGAGGAGCAGAGCCGAAAGTTTGATCGGCGAGGTAAGTGGCAGGAGAAATTCAAAATCACCTACAACTCTCGGGATAACAAGAAGAGATCCCACAGTGGGAACGGCAAGGATGATCGCCAGAATAAGAAGGTTAAAGAAGATGAAGATAAACAAGTCATGGCGGCTTGCTTGTTCTGTGACAAGTTCGGTCATGCGGTCGAAGAATGTTGGAAGTGTTTGGGTGCATGCCTACTCTGTGGAAGTCGGGAGTATCGCATGCCTGACTGTCCTCTAATGAAGGAGCAACCATCCACGAGGAACAATGGTGGGAGGAAGCGGCAAGCTAGATTGAATGCCGTATTGGAAGACGAAACAACAATGGAAGGGGAGCTCATTGGAGGTTACTTAACGATCTGCCCATGACCGCTTATGTAGTCAAACGGTCAGCCCACGACCGCATACCTCTCTGAGTCAAGCTTTCTTTGTTCTGGCTATGACGCGTCACAAACAGTCTAGACTTGACCATCTGATTCATTAAATGGTCCAGTAAACGATCGCTTGGTTCCTGATCTTGTCTAACCCGAGGTTTGACCCTTGGGGTTGGTTTTCTTGAGTTTCTAGATGGTCTTAGGATTATCTGGAGTCTTAACACATGTTTAACAAGTTAAGGTTAAGTTATGAAACTTAAATAATATACCGTTGTGCTACCGGAATGCCGCCGTAGCGATGATGGGTCGATACTCCAATCTCCCACACTAGCACACCACGAGTTGTCTACTCCCCTTCAAATCTCTCACACCCCTAAAATCTAACGCTTCTAACATGTCAAATCCTCCACTATTACGCCTCCAGTTCTCAAACCATCAACCTTCATGCCATCGGCCTCCGCTAAACCTCCCACTAAACCCACCATCATACCTTCATCGATCTCCATAACACTGGTTTTCACTGAACCCACCACTAAACCTTCTCCAATTAGCCTCCCCTTGTCGCCGCCTTGGCCCCCCACTATACCTACTATCTTAAACCCAACATTGCCCATTCCTCCACTTACCCGTTTACCCAAAGCCGCGGCAGATCCTGAGCAGGGTCCACTCCCTGTTGCACTCAAGCCAACCTCGTCTGCTTCCAAGCAAAGGGAGAAGCTCGATATGCTTGAACCTCCACTCACCCTTCCTCCAACACCTTTCATTAAACCTATCGCTTCCACTCTGCCATCCGCCTTCGCTCAGAGTGGGTGTGTTGTTACAAAGGCACGTGTCGAAGGAGCTACTCAAGAGTCGAACAAGAAGAATTCAGCTATGGCTATGCTACTCAAGGCGTGGGAGGTACCGTTGGCGAGTTCGGGACGTGGGGAGCACACTACTGTCGTCTCGGAGCCGACGGTGAAGTGTGGAGGCGAGGAACCGCGAAAGAACGGTGTGGCTCCCTCGGCTCGTTCGGCGCATAAACGGTGGTTTCGTTGCGCAATAGGTAGGGGGATGGATTCCTCTTCGCCTTAGGATCATTCCCGTCCCACATGCATGCCCATTGTCTTATGTTTTTCTATGTTTTGAGAAAAAATTCATGAACATAGTATTTTTATTTTAATCCTTGAAAATCACTCCATGGCCATCATTTTTAAGTTTTTGATGGATTGGATGTCGTGGAATGGATGTGGCAAGGTAGGTTTTAGGTTAGAAATTGTATTCCCATCGATTTGGATCGCTTGGGAAGGGATTCCATGAGGTTTCCCCTATTCTCGGTTCTCTGGTAGGTAAATGGTCCTACCAGGGACCGTTTAATATCCGCGGTCTTACCTCAGACCGTGTTCATGCATTAAGCGGTCCATCGATGGACCGTGTGAGAACTGTAGCGGTCGACGTCGCGACCGTTTTTGACCTTTGACCGGTAAAGCAGTGGAAATGGCACGGCCCAATATGGGACCATTTATATTCGTTGGGCGGCCAATCGTGGAACCGTCTACCCCATTCACGGCCCAGAATCTGACCGTGTACATATTTTAACCCTGTATAGCGGTGTGAACTTCGCGGTCCAATGGGAGACCGCTTAGATTAATGGGGCGGTCCGTCGTTCAACCGTTTTTAAACAGTAGCGGCCCTGTTGTCGACCATGTATTTCTTACAGATTATCATTTCAATTCTAGTCATTTAATTTCATGTTTCATGATGCATGATCGCCATGTTTAAATGGTCAACATTCTGTACACAGTACAATCTAGGATCAAATCTCTTTTAATGATAGCAGAAAGTGGTCCTGACAGGAGTTAGTCCCAAGTATGGATTCTGACTAAAAACAACCACCAAACAATGTTGTACTGGTAGGGTAATGATGACTGGAACAAAAGTCAACCATGGGGGCATCTTCCAGACCTCAAATTCTGTGTATTTAATAATTTACGGTACCTATTTTCTCTCTCTGGATTACCTAAATTATTTAACAGAGAAACTAGCTTGAAATGCTTCTGGGATAGCAGATAGGCAGACCTTCCGGACTGGACTGAAGATGTGCACCGACCTTGATTGAGCATGTGCACCGACCTTGTAGTTCACATCTGCACAGACCTTATGGTGTTGAAGGCAAACATTGCACAGACCTTTCTTATACTGAAGACAAACATGCACAAACCTTTCCTTGTTGAATGGCTAAAGGTGCACCAACCTTAGGAGGTAGCGTCGACCTTATGTGCATGGCAGTGCCAAGTGTATCGACTTGATAGCTTCAGCTCTTCATGTGCATCAACCTGATAGTTTTAGTTTTTCATGTGCATCGACCTTGATAGCAGACTGGATAAAGTTGCACAGACCTTTCTTCTGAAATGGCTAAGGTGCATCGACCTTCCTAGCAGTTTAGAAGAAGTTACACAGACCTTCCATACAAATGTGCGTCAACCTTGGACATGTGCGTCGACCTTTGTTGATCATAAGGTCTTCATGTGCATCGACCTTACTGACAGTTTAGAAAAGTTGCACAGACCTTCAAAACATGCATCGACCTTAGCCCTGTGCTAGCAAAATGTGCACCGACCTTCTTTCTGCATTAGACTAAAATGTGCATCGACCTTATGTGCAATGGTCAAAAATGTGCATCAACCTGTTAGACCGTATGAGTGCACATGCATTGACCTTGATATGCACCAAACATGAATATGCATCGACCGTATATGAATGAATAGTAATGTGCACAGACCTTATATGACTTAAACAAAAATGTGCACTAACCTCCTATGAAGGAACAATAATGTGCACAGACCTTCTAAGACTTAGACATGCGTTGACCTTACTTGTCAAAGAGCTGACTCACAATTTTGAATAGTTGACCTATTGTCAGTTCTTGAACAATGGCATTGACCTATGTTGACTGGCGTTAACCTTATGTTGACTGGCATTGACCTTGTGTTGACTGGCGTTGACCTTGTGTTGACCCTCTATTTTTCATGCTTCTATATGTGTGATGAGATCATTAGTTCATGCATCATAATAATTGACATCATCAAAATCACAGAGGCATAACAATCTCTCCCCTTTTGATGATGGCAGTATTATGAGTCATAGCAATAGATTCATCATGATGAACAAATTGACCTAGCAAGGTATACAACACAATGGGTATGAAATATGAAACACAATAGGCATGAAATATGAAGCACAATGGGGGGGCCATTCCCTATGGCTCAGGCCCATAAGAAAGTCATCATTGTCGCCATTGACTATTTCACCAAGTGGATCGAAGCCGAAGCCACCACCAGGATCACCGAGTCGGTCGTATGGAGTTTTGTTTGGAAGTCGATCATTTGTCATTTTGGTATCTCCCGAGTGATTGTGAGCGACAATGGTCGGCAATTTGATTCTCATTATTTTAAGAACAAATGCACCGACCTACATATTCGCAACCACTTCACTTCAGTAGCCCATCCCCAGGCCAAGGAGCTAGTCAAAAATGCCAACAAAATCATATTGAAAGGCATCAAGGCTAGGCTCGGCAAAGCCAAGGGTAGTTGGCTCGAGGAATTGCCAAGCGTATTATGGTCGCACCGAACCACTCCAAGAACCGCCACCGGTAAGACCCCCTTTAAGTTGGTGTACGGCATGGATGCCGTGATTCCTTTGGAGGTCAGCAGCCCATCTCTCTGAGTCATCCACTTCTCGCTTGAGGTGAACGAGCAGAAACTGCTCGAGAACATCAATATGGCAAGCAAGATTTGAGAGATTGCATGCATCCGAGCCATGGAATATCAGTAGTGCCTTACTTGATACTACAATGTCAAAGTCTGAGACAGACAATACCAAGAGGGAGATTTCGTCCTAAGAAAAGTCGAAGCCTCTCGACCACTGGAGGTGGGAGGAAAGCTAGCCCCTAAGTGGGAAGGTCCCTACTGAGTGGTCAAGATGCTCGGGAAAGGAGCGTATTGACTATCCACCATGGAAGGAGCGCTTATCTCTCAGACATGGAATGCAATGTCATTATAAAAGTTCTATTTCTAAACTTTCCTCAAACATGTAAGCAACACGTGATAATAATAACTTTCCTTTTCTTTTCATTAATGCTTCTTTGTTCATCAGATAGGTCGTAGCCAATACAACACATATCAAAAATAAAAAAGTACATCCACTGGTACTATGGCACGAGCTGATCACTCGACTGACTGGGCTAGCACCCCTAAGCCAAGCCACTGACTCTACCTAGTGTAGAAACTGGCTCGGATAACGGGATGACTGATGCTGTTGGCTCGGGAAGCTCAGAAGAAAGATATCAGAGGAAGAAAAGGAAGGAATGCCTAGATGTCGCTTAAACAAGAGAGGGCCTCCTCTACCAACTTTTTGGAAGGCACAGAGTTGGAAGTCGTAAAGAAAGCAAGCACCCGCGAGCAATAGGGGCCAAGCTACTGGCATCCTCCAAAGAGTGAAAGAAAAAAGAAGAAGTCAGTTGAAGAGAAAAAGAGGGGGAAAGGTCGAGCACTCCCTCGAAGAGATGTGAGAGGTGGCGGGGATGGAATGAAATGAGGAGCAACGACGTTGCGCCATCACCCCCCGGGAAAGAGAAAGAAAGAAGGAACGGGTAAAGGCGAGGAAGGAGTAGGATGAGGCCCCCGTGCCAAATGCCCCCTCCCTCAAGCCTCCTTCCACTTCTACCTTCCTCCTAAGATAGTGGCGGCAGTTCGACAATCGGGAGGAGGCGCATTGCTACGCTCCGTACCTTCTTGCACGCCGTCTGCCCATCGCCATCCCTTCTTCCACACCGGAGTGGCAGGAACTCCTCGACATCTGCCAGGATCATCATCTCCCAAGTTGCCCTCCCTACTCCACTGATACTCCCCCAGAATGAGAAGCAGATGCCTCGCGAGAAAGGAGAAAAGGGAGAGATTGCAAGGGAAGCCTAAACGGTGAAGAGAGTTGGAGACGCCCTTTGGGACCTTTTTATAGGCCAAAGGGGGGAGCCCCTACCTTAATTGAATCTCCCCTCGAAAAAATACAAAAGGCACGAACCTTTCCCCAAAGAGTAGTTACCCCATTTTCCCAAAGTGACTACTCTCATAGGGATACGCGAAAGGATAATGCAGTCAAAGCATGGAAAGTGAAAACGCGAGAAGGCACCAGTGCCACGTCAGCCACCCGGCCAATCAGCACGCAAGATACCTGCGAAATGCACCAAATATCCATTTTTTGGCAACTACAGACACGATAGTCCAGTCACGCTAAAGGCGGTAAGAAATTAACAACTCAGATTTTGAAAATTACTGCCATCGTATATAGATAGAAAAAGCTTTTTCATGGCAACATTCAAAAAAAGTACATCCAGCTCATGCCCCTCCTAGTCTATGGAGATAGGGGAACTTGGAGAGGCCCATGGCCTTCCTTGAAGCTTGGCATCTTGAGGCTTGGGGAGCATAGAATCTTTGACGCCTGGAGATCTACCCCCAGCATCCTCAGTGGCAGCGAATCCAGACACTGACCCCACTTGTGTGGGAACTACCTTGATCGTGCACCCCCCCGAGGTAACCGGAGTTGACGACTCCTCTGTTGAAGCGGTATCCTCCCTGCTCCCCCCTTCACTCGACGACAGAGAGGGAGAATCCGTGACATCCTCGTCTGAGTCATAGCATTACCCAGAAGGGAAATCAAGCTCGTCAAGCACCTACTACTGGGCCACGGTGGCCGCTCGATGGAAGCCCTAGGTGAACCCCTTACGCAGCCCTCGTCGGTAGCCTGGCTAGTAATATGAGAGGGCAGCCTTTTGGAGAGCTGCGTGGTAGCCCTCTGAGCTCCTATATTGATTGACCGCCTCTGCCCTGGCTTGCTCCTCCTCCATGAGATTGGCCACCTTCCGCTCGGCTCCGAGCAACTTTATCTCGGCATCAGATAGCTTCACCTCGACCTCGACCCATGCTACCTCGGCCTCCCCACGCACTCGCTCGGCCTCTCTAGCCTAGCTATTGAGCCTCTCACGCTCGGCCCTCCACTGCTCGTAACGTTTGACCTGAGCCATGTGCTCTTCCTCTAGGAGCTTGCTCTTCAGGTCGATCATATAACGAGCTTGGGCCAGCTGCTCAGCCAGTACCCGAGCCTCCTCCTTGCTCGACCGAGCTTGTGCCCAAAACGAGACTACCTCCCACTGAAGGATCTCGAGCTCGGAAGATAGTTGCTCGATCCTACGATCAGACTCGATGCGGGCCCGGGAGAGGGACCTCTCCTCACTTTCCAACCGTTCGATGTAATCGACTATCTCGGCCCCCAGCTGGGCCATGATTAAGCCACCCTCCATCCCCTTCTCAAAGAGTAGGGAGGGGGGATCACGCATGAACTCCTCTCGAACCAGCGAAGGCATCAAGGACCGACACCCTTAGTACAGGGTAGCTCAGACGGCTGGGGCACCAATCGAATAGGGGAGAGTCCTCTCTAGGCGCGCCACGACCGGAGTGTCCCCTCTGAGCATCCCCATTCTCAAGATGACTTCACTTGGCTCAGGCAGGGTCAACGCCTCGCCCTGCGCTCCCTCACCCCTGGCCGGGATTCTAGGACCGACTGCCTCTGCTTGCCATTCGACAGGCTCTGCGGTAGCTTCCCCACTAGTGACAACAGCCTCTGGCCCGATAGATGGGAGATCCGGGTGATGAACTCCCTCGACTTAGGCCCCCTCAGCCAGGTGCGCCTACTCCTCGACCAGAAGGGTAGCCCCCGCCTTTTTCGATCACCTCTTCTTCGCAAGCAAAGCCTTCATTGAAGACAACAGCAATGGCTTGCCAGGTTCCTTATGTTTGGACCGACGGCGCTTGGGGACGTCATCCCGAGCCTTTTGATTTCCCTTATCCCGGGCACAGGAGGAACCCTCAGAGGTTCGGGGCTCACTTGAAGCAGGCGTCTCCCCCAAGCCAGTGATCCCCTGCTCCAATGGCTGCTCCCCCTTATTAGTCATCCGCCTCGAATCTGAGCAACAGAAGCCAAATCTTCAGAAGGAGGCCCACTTGCCTGACCCAGAAGCATAATGCGGGCATTCATATCGTAGATATAATCTTTGAAATGGAAACATGTTTCTATTGTATGACCCGGCTGTCTATGGAAGACACAATATCTGGAAGTGTCGACGTTTGGGGGGCCACATAAGTCTTTCCTTAGGCAAGGTGAGTGCATTAACGGCCTTGAGAGCATTGAAGATGTCTGACAATGATTCCAGCAAAGGTGGGTAGTGAGCTCTCCTGGGGCCGATCAGCCTCCTCTGTTGCTGGGGGCCATAGTCTTCGGGTGGTGGAAGTTGGTGATATTGAGCAGACGACTGTTGTTGTTGTTGGGGATGGAGGGGTCGAGACATATTGTTCTTGGGGAGGTTGTTTTGCAGGGGAGGACGATAGGGTTGCTGACCCTGTTGGTTCTGGTGGAAGGGGAGTTGCGGGACTTGTGGAGGCCTGGGGTTGACTTGCTGGTTGGGATTGCCAACCGCACTCACCTGCTCATTTGTCACGACCCCTTTCGTCACCCCACCTTGGACACCAGTGCCTAGCTTTCTAAACACCCTTGGCTTTGGCGGCTCGAACATATGCATGAGAGGGGAATCTTTTAGCTGTGTTTGGATATATCGAGCCCTCCCGTATAGCTCCTCCATTGTGTCGAGCTTGTTCATTGTCAGGATATGTCTGAACTGGGGGGTAGCATTTGACACAATCATTTTCACCTGCTCCGGCTCCGAGAGGGTATCCTTTATCCTATCTGCAAGGGATCTCCATCTATCGGCGTACTGGATGAAATCTTCGTCTAACTTCATCTTCTCGGTCACCAGGTCAGTGATAGAAAGAGACGGGCCGACCCAGTCTCGATATTTCTGTAGGAACTTCCTCTGAACCACGTCAAAATCCTCAGACTCACTTGGCTCTAAGGCGTAGAATTATTCCAGTGCAGGGCCGTCTAATGATCTCCTGAAGAGGTATGTCAGATATCTTTTGTCATTCTGCCAGAACGAGGACTCATACATAAAGTCCTTCAAATTTGTGAAGGGGTTGCCAGTGTCATTGTACCTATGGTACGTGGGCATCTCAAAAGGGGGAAGATGGAACACCGGAAGGACCGACAGAGAAACGTCAGAGGTGGATTTTACATCCACCATTTTCTTTAAGTTTCGAAATTGCTCATCCATCTTATTCAGCTTGTTCAAGAGGGACTGGGTAAGCATGTCAACCGGGGAAGGTGGCGCTTGCCACGGAGAGATCGTAGGCCTTCCGGAGGCCTGAGAAGGAAACCTAGGATAGGAGGGGTATTGGGGTCTACCATTCGATAGGCCTGGCTGGATTGGTGTTTGAAGGGCGGCTGGCGCCAGGGGTTGCAAGGGGAATGGAAGGAGGGGGGCCATTGATTAGCCTACCCAAAAGGTGAGGAAGGAGGAATAGCTTGTGCAGGCTCCTGGATGGGTGTAGTGGCCAGATTCTGCTCCGGGGGAGAGGGGGAAACAGATTTCCCTTTTAGAACCATCCACAGCGGGCCAGGAGTTGCACACCGTCACCTCCCATCCACAGTGTTAGTGGAGCCATCCCTCTGCTGGTTGCAGGCCTGAGACAGATTCTGAGGCTCAACTTTAAGAGGCTCCACCGACTTCCACGGTGTGAATCAGCCCAAGTTCCCTTCTGTGGGTTCGTACTACTCCGAGTCCTCTTCTCTCCAGAGTGGTCTTGCCTCGTTTCAACCTCGGCACAGATCGTGGCACCCATTCTCGTGCGACTGCACAGATCTGGTGTGAACCAATCCTCCCAGGGTGTGCAACCAACTTACAGAACGTGTCACACCTTCCCTATCGATCTTTTGGTCAATACTTCTTCTTCAGAGTCGTACCCCTCAATGTCCTGAAACCAACCCGGGTGATTTTGTCGTGTTCTGCATCCGGATCTATCCGTACCGCCTCGCACAACTCGACTGTGCCTAAGTGATTGCTCAGAATCTAGAGCCCCACCTTAGTGGTGACCACACCCAGATTGGTGATCCGACGGTGCTCATCTTTTGAGGGTACGTATAACGTCCTGTCTGCCATTCACCCCGATAGGTCTTGCTTCGTTCTGAGTTATGTGGAGAGCGTACCGGCCATTGCAAGCAGGCTGCGCAGATCTATCCTGCGAGACAGATTCGCACAGGTCATCATCCGCGACCTGCCCCACCGTCTTGTGACCTTAGAATGGTTCCAAATTTTCAGGAGTTCATATGCACTTCCCAGGATTTGTCTGAGCACTGACGTCACCCAATTCGGATGTCTATACACCGCGTACCAGGAGAAGCAAGTTGGTTCTATCCTGCAGGACAAATAGGGCAGCAGGCCCATCTCCCTTCCCCATGCTCCCCCCTCCTGTGTGAGGGTAGTTCTGTATTAATTATTCCCATCCCCACGATTGCCTCCCTGCATGGAGTGTAGTGCCATAAGGCTGTACTCACAGGTTTGCATTGGACGCCACCGTTGACTTTCCCATGTGTGCGCTCATCCCTCATCACTTGGTACCCTACAAAGGCCCCGTGATGGGACCCAGTGAGGGGCTAGAGCCTTTACCTTCCCTTGTGAGAGACATCACCGGAGGAACTCCACCTATTAGCTTGAGAGGTCGACGTGAGCAGGTGGAGGCGATACTGGATGAGTAAAGTACCATTACCAGAAACAAGGTTTACCCGTGCTACCTAGTGAGGTGGAAGAACCGTCCCCCGATGGAGGATACCTGGGTGAGCCGGGAGGACCAGCTATGCTTCGACCCGGATATTTTGGAGCACTACCACAACCGAGTAGACCCATACTCGATTGGGTCGAGTTCTCCCCACCCGGGAGATTTGATGAGGACATCTCACACCACTCTCTCTGGCTCGGGTCATCTGCACTACCATGAGGAGGACCGGCTATGAATCTCACATTTTATCTTTATTGTGGAGCCTTATTTCATGTATTTCCCTTTATTGAGACATTCGGTACTTGTATTGAGTTATCAGTGCCATGGGCTCTGGGTCATTACAGTTGGTATCAAAGTGGAGTTGGGGAATTGTATCAGGAATTGAAATTAGCATTGGTCTAGAGCAAGTCCCTTTTGAGTCGTTCGTCACTGGCTTAGGATGTTTCTTGCGATGCTAATGTATTTTTCGTTGTCGTGTTTTCCTAGATTTAAGATGCCGCCTCGAAGGCGAAGGGTCCCAATTCCTCGGAATAAGGCTAGTGTTTCACCTACTCCTGTTGTACCAGTTTTTGCCCAGGCTGCACTAGTTCCTATTCCACCTGCGGAGTTACTCGGTAGTCATGGACGGGCACTGAAAGAATTCTTGCTGTTCCACCCACCGACTTTCGACGGTCAATCGGATCCCGAGGTAGCGAGGGAGTGGCTAGATGCTACCGATCAAGTCTTCCAATGCATGGAATGCACCGAGGATGAATGGGTTATGTTGGTCTCTTATCAACTTCAAGGTACTACATGCACCTGGTGGACTTCAGAGTGGGAAGTTACCTTCTGTTCCCGTCCGCCTCGACAGATCACATGGGCTGAGTTCGTTACTGCATTTGAACGTGTCTATACTCCAGCCTACCTGAAGTTAGCCAAGATGTATCAGTTCCTGGAGCTAACACAGGGCGAGATGTTAGTGCTGTAATATCGCGATAAATTCATTGATTGGGCCGGTTTGCACTTTATATCTTTGCCGATGAGACTGTGAGAACTCAGTAGTTTTTATGCAGACTGAGAGCAGAATTGAGCCTGCCACTATTTGCTACACGTGTGACTGAGTTGGATTTTGTATATCAAGCCACTGTTGCGTTGGAGTTGGAGTTGGCGAGGACTTGAGGTTTTGCTCAGATTGGGATGGTTCCATCGGCCGTGTAGCATCAGCTGCCCCACCAGCCATCTGCTTCAAGAGTTCCTCCTGCCTTCTCTCCTGCCGATAGTTCTTCCTTCCAGCAATCTTAGGGCAGAGGTTTCCGTCATAAGAAAAAGAGAAAGAGGTTTGATCAGCCGATGTTTTTTGATCCGAGTTAGCAGTCTGGTTCTTTTGTTCGGTCGCGTCCAGATTTCGTTACTTTTCAGCCGAGATTATGTTCCAGGTGTCGTGGCAGTCATTCGTGTGTGCCATACTCCTTGCCGGTTGTGTGTTACCGTTGTGATCAGCTGGGGCACATCTCCCGTAACTGTCTATTAAGGCAGTAGATGGTGCAGTTCTCGCAAAGTTCACAATCGCAGCAGCCATAGTTCCATCTTCCGCCGCCACCTTAATCTTAACTGTTTCAACCGCCAGTTCCTGCACCTTCTCAGTAGTCGTCTGCCGCTACTCGTCCGCCGAGAGCCAGAGTCACACACATCACTCGTGTGAAGGCGTTGGCATCTAATCTGATCGAAGGTACGGTTTCGATTTATGATCACACAGCGCATGTTCTTTTCGATTCAGGTCACGGAATTAAGAGATAAATAGGATAAATATATGGATAATGGAGGGAAGAGTTTGGATTAGTTTCAAATTCGGTGCTCAGACCAAAAGTGGTCTATTGTGAGACTGTGTACACCGAGAAAATGGTTGCCCAAATGACCGCTTGGCTCAGCAGATTCCGTGAGTAGAAGATAGAGCAAAAAGATTAGATTTTTGACATTTTAACTTCTAGAGAACGAGGCATGAGGACTTGTAAACATGCTTAGGACTCTCAGAGGTCGGTTTAATGCCAAATAGGGACTCTAGAATCGATCTAATCTACGAAAACTTAGCAAAACCCTATAAATAGAACTAAGGTTTCACTTGCGCGACCCCTACGTTTGGCTCGCATGGAACTAAGGTAAAGAGGAAGATTCAGAGGCAAGTTTCTTCTAGGAAGTTGTTGCTTATAGTTAGATCTAACTTTTCTCAAAATTTCGTCTTAGGGGATCAAGCCTACAGGAAGTTAGAGGCATCCAAAGACGCTGGGTTGGTGCAACCAATTCTAGAAATGGAGCAACCAACCCCGATTGATCTGTAAAATCGAAGCCCTAAACGAGGTAATTAGATAGAGGTTCTTTAGAAGAAATTGTTCATTTTGGTACCCTCTTCTTACCCTCAAAATTTCACGATCTTAGGTCAAGGGAATTAGGAGATAGAAGGGCGTGAAGTTGCTGGTTCAGTTTAGGACGAGCAAGAATTAGGGTTAACTTCCAGCCCTAAATTCGAAGTCTAGGAGCACTACCAGAGGTAGGTCATCTCATGAACGGCTTAAATTGAATGTCAGGAATAAAAGCCCTCTAGTTTCAATTGATTTCATGTACTATACACCGTGAATTTCATGTTTATTGGGACTATGCATCTAGTGTATTATTCATGCATAATTTCTTAGCCCTAATTGAACTAAAAGGAATTCTCTTGTCATTATACATAAATCCCATGCATATTGTTGGCCTATACTCGCTCTATCATGCTATAGAGTTTAAGTATGTTGATTTTCATACATGATATAACGTGGTTTAGCATGTAGTTTACGAATAATTAGTTTTCCTATCAGCCGAAACTAAACGGCCTAATATTAGACCGTCAGACATTGCTTCGCGGCCCAACGATAGACCGCTTGTCAAGGTAGGCGGCCAATCGCTAGACCGTTTGGTTTTCTGTAATCTGATTCTTATGGTAACCTTAAGCGGACCTACGATAGACCGCTTAGCCCTACAAACGGCCATAAAGTAGACCGTTTACGATTTCTGAATTCTGTATTAAAGTTAACTTGAAACTTAATGCAGAATAAGCCAAATTATTGTATGCTAAGCCTAGTTAAATAGGTTTTATACCTATTACAACGATATTCTCATAGACTGGATTATCTGAATTAATCGTTTTAGTAGATTTTCATGAACTTTGAACTTATTTTGAACTTATGATAATTTCATGCCAAAAATCATAGGGACCCTAAGCCAGCAATCAACGAGCGCAAGTCGTCTAAGCGACAAGGCAAACACACACGTGAGTCACGGACTCCATAAGACTCGAAGTGATGGTTCGGCGAGCTGTGGCTCGCGAGGAAGCCGGACACAGTCTGAGCCGTGGGGAGGGAGGTGGTGAACCACCCGGGGGACAAGTGTGGGCGCCGGTTTCAATCGGGCGGACCGATATCGAGGGGATCGATTCTGAAGTGCACTCACTCACCGGCAGTAAGAACTCACGAGAAATGTGGAAATATGGATCGGGCACTCCTCATCGGCGCTATGATTGGAACTAATACTAGACAAGCAGAGTGGAGAGGCAGCCGCACGTACCTAGCCCGTCCGAAGGATCGGTTCCGGTTGAAGACGAGGGTGCATCGGGGAGCGTGCGCACCCGGCGGACACGCTGCATCGAGGAAGCTTACGAAGATCCCTGCTAATACATGTACTACGCTCCACGCAGGGAGGGTGGGTTTCACGGGGGTGGGGACAAACAATTACACGCGCTACCCTCGCACAGGAGGGGGGATCACGGGGAGGGGAAACAAACTATCAACTGTACGTCGAGCCCTGACGTCCGATCGAGGTGCAGCCAACTCCTGGACGAAGGTCGAGGGATGCCGAAGGATGTCTGAAGGTCTGGCGCTGAGCTGATGTTGCTGGATGGAGACGGTGGCCGTAGCAGTGGGCCTGTGCAGTTTTGCCCCGCAGGACTGGTTGGCGCAGTCGTGGTGCGTCGACCGGTACGGGCACTGTGGAACTCCAAACATGACGGGACCAAGTCATGGACATTGCTGACAGGGAGATCTACGAACCCTTAGAAGATGGTGGCCATCTGATCACCTCGCTAGACGTGGTTGCGGGAATAGCCAACGTCAGGTTCTTGGGTGAACAGCTGGACTAGTCATCGATAGCTGTGGTGGAACTCCCAGTGCTGACACTGGATCAGGACGAGACCACTTGCGTTGGTTCCATATCGTCAAAAAATGAAACTTTGCTGAAGACCACCAGACCTGAAACGGAGAGGAGGAGGGGGTGTCGGGGCCGACTTGACAGCAGCTTGTCTTGGGCAAATAGAGGACCTTGGGCCTGGCGTGACTGAGGGAGAATGGACGCCCTGGATGGAGACGATGTCAAAACCAAGCAGGACCACCTCTGGTACGTCGGTGCTTCGGAGAAGAAGAACTCTAATGAAGAGAGCTCTGACTGAATCGCACAGGGGTGGGTAGTGGAGCAGCTACCAAATGGCGCTCAGGTTTAGACCCGAATCTGGCGCAGTCGCACGAGAACGGGCGACGCGAACGGAGCCGAGGTCGGATCACGTGTCACGCCCCGAGCGCGGAAGGTTACTTGGATGCGTGACGCGTTTATATAGATCGTGTCATTAGAGCGATAAGTATGTTCGACATACATAAATTTACAGAGTGCATAAGACTAATAATCATGTCTTCTATCTTGGACTCCTTAATCCCCTTTATGGTGACAAAAGTAAGGAAAGATACACACCCTTTCCTTATTAGTTTACTAGCTCAGAGAGCTAAAATAAGAGGTGACTTGTTTCTACACTTAGGGCTAGTGGAGACAAGTTCCGGGTTTTCTTTAAACGTTACTTTGCCTTCACGACAATCAAAAATTGCTTGATGTTTGGATAGCCAATTGGCTCCCAATATAACATCATAGTCCTTCATGTCCAGGCATATTAAGTCAACAGGTAAATTTCTCTCTTTTACCATGACTTTGCAATTCAGATAATGGTGTGTGATCTCAGATTCTCTTCCTAGAGGAGTCAAAATAACTAGATCTATCCATTCTGGCTCCAAAGGTAATAGATCAGCAAACTTCTTTGAAATAAAAGAATGTGATACGCAGGTATCAAACAAAACATGAGCAGATTTGGAACATGTTTGTAAGGTACCTTCCACCAGTCTGCCTTCATCTTGTTCTGTCTCCTGAAGGGCTTGGACACGCGCTTGCTTCTTTACCAGATGTTTCTCGTCCCCAGCTTGATCATTGAGTAATGGACAATCGAGGATCCGATGATCACGGCTCCCACATCGGAGGCAAGCTCCTAGTCTCCTCCAACATTCCTCGGCTCTATGGCCGGCCTTGTCACAGTGCTTGCACACCTCCTTGGAAGGTGTGGCAGTAATGAAGAAGGGTTTGATATTCTTCTTTGGTTTCATATCTTGGGAGGATTCTTCTCCATTACTTGCTCTCTTCTTGTTAAAGGTTGTCTTGAAAGTGTTGGAACTTGTGACCTATTTCTTCTTGTCCTTCCCACGAATTCGATCAGACAGTTCCATGGCATCCTCCAATAATTGGGCTTGTCGCACCATCTCCGAATAGACTTGAACGTCCATTGGCGCTAGTTGGGTTATATATTGTGGCCTAAGCCCATTAAGGAATCTTCTAGCCTTCATCTTCTCGATACTTACTAAGTGCTTCGCGTACCTTGACAGCCTAGAGAACTGGGCCTCATACTTGGCCACGGATAATGTCCTCTGCTTTAGTGCGGCAAACTCCGCAGCCTTCTTCTCTTGAATACGGTCTGAGAAGTATTTATTGTTGAAGTGTTCAACAAACTCGACCCATGTAAAAGGATGTTGTCCCAATGTACCTTCTACAGATTCCCACCAGAATCGGGCGTCCCTCTCCAATTGGAATGCAGCTAGTAACACCTTCTCTTCATCCGTGCATTGCATAACACGGAATATCCTTTCTACCTCCCTAAGCCAGTGCTCGGCATCATCGGGGTCGGATGTCACGCCCCGACGCTGAATATCAAAATGCGGCAGTAGAAAGAGTTAAAATATGTTGATTTCCAGACATGTTGTGTCTTAGGGCTAGCAATTATATAACTTTAATACAACGCCATGGCAACCATAAGAATAACTCCCAAAATAATCATTTTCACTCGCCGCTCTTCCTCTCCTGGTGAGGGGACTGGGCCTGGCGGCGAGCCTGGCCACTTCTTCGGGGTCGGTAGGTAGAGCCCCATACCAACTAGAGACTCCTACCATGTTGCAGGTGAAAACTCTCCAGTTCCTATTTCTTTTCGCCATCCTCCTTGGCTACCTCTTTGGAAACACCAGTCTGTCAAAGACCGACCGTTGGGGTGGCGCTTCCTCCCCCATAGGAGACTGGCATCGTTCCTCCGACCGGTTCCTTGATTCTGTGCTAAGCACAGGTTGGATTTCTTCTCCTTCTTGAAAGGCGGAGGCCACTGCCCCTAGCAGTCTCTGACGACCCATAGGGGTGCTACCGGGGCCCCAGAGGTAGTTTCTCATGGCTTGCTCGATCCCTTCCCACTCCTGGTCGGGGAGCGCAGCCAGTGGTTACATGTCGATGGCGATAGTAGGAGAAGTGTAGATCACGGGCACCGGGCGGGCAGCCTGGCGTCGACACCTGCGGCACTGGCAGTGGGTATTTTTGGGCAGTGCTGGTGCAGCAACTGTCAGTGGGTAAGTCATGGCCGTCACCTCGACCCTTTCATCTCTTCGGCCCTTTCTGTGGCGGGTGTAGCTAGGCCCCGCCTGGACAGGTGCAGTGGGCTGGGCTTCCTTGGGAACCTAAATTTGCTTCAGTTTGGTCGACTTGTGAGCCAGCGTGTCCTTTGGTACTACAATCGGAACGGCGGGTGCCATCTTTTCCTTCATCTTTTTCAGTACCTGGAAGGAGTTGCGGACTGGAATAGCAGGCATGATGCGGTCTGGGACCACTTCGGACCTCTGTCCATTTAGATGGACTCGGATGGTCCCGACAGTCATAGACTTACCGGAGCTGGAGACTCAACGCCCCGTGGCAGCGCCAGCGTTGTTCCTTCGGAGCCTCCTCTGATGGGATGCTGACCCCTGGTGCGATGGACCGGCAACCTGGTGCACATGGTTCACGTTGCAGCTCAACGTCCTTGTCGGAACGTTGTTGCTGTTCTTGGCCATAGCTCGGCCGGTAGCAGCTTCAGTGGCTCCTGGGATGGGAGCGTTGGGCTCGGGCTTGTCGAATGCCTCTACGTCTAGGATGTTGACGAAGACTACCCCAAGGAAGTTAGGGAAGCCCACGACTGGAGGGAAGCTCCTGAAGCAGAGCGGAACGGTGAGGTATCCTTCTCGGATGTGGCTCTCCACGACTTGCGGGCCAAAGGAGACTGTCATTCTCGAGGTTGAAATGTGATTTTCCTGCATTTGCAAAGATGAAACAATTAGCATTACAAGAAGGGGGCCGCAGCGTCCCTAATTTCAGTAAAGAGATGAAGGGTGGATCAGGTCCCACCGGGTGTACCAGACTTATGGACGCACGTTTTATTAAAATATGATCGTTTCAATTATTTATTAAGTTTATTAAGTGCGTGGGCATGCCAGTCACCGAAGTGACGATTCATGTAGTCTTTACATGCACGCCCTCATCTCCTCAGAGAGAGTCTATCCCATGATCCTAGGAACTCCTGAACCCTAAGGTGCACAAGGTTTTATACCTAAAGTTGTCTAGGGGTAAAAGAAAGCAGAGTATCCGCAAAACCCACTTCATCTGAAGTGACCAAAAACAACCACATAGTAAGAGGTATTCATCAAATAGGAAGATGTATTCAAAAATTGAATGGTTAAGATGTATTCGAAAACCAATGAGAAATGCTTACTTCCCGTATAGGACAGGTAGGTTTCCTACCCGTCCTGTACGCCATTGGGCCACTCGTGCAGTGCATGGGCCCCGCCATCTGTTCCCCTTTTTTTATACAGACTCACATTCCCAATGCAAAAAGCTATTTGTCACTCTTAGTTGGTTATTTGTCACCCTTACCACTAAGAGTGACAAACAACAAACTAAGGGAGACAAATAACTTTTTCATGTTGAAACTATTTGTCACCTTTAACTTGTTATTTGTCACCCTTAGAACACATAAGGTTGACCTAAGGAAACCATTCAGTTTTGAGAAATGCTAGTTGCACGTCTAGATGGGTAGGAAAGCTACCCGTCCAACATGCTATTTGTCTGCGTACTGGCGCGTGGACCCCACCCAACAAGCTCCTTAAATGCTCATGCGTCCTTTCCCATAAAGCTATTTGTCACCCTTAGAAGTTAAAGGTGACAAATAACAAGTTAGGGGTGACAAATAGCTTATTCTAAGGGTGACAAATAATAAGGGTGACAAATAGCTTTATGGGAAAGGACACATGAGCATTTAAGGAGCCTGTTGGGTGGGGCCCACGCGCCAGTGTGCAGACCAATAGCGTGTTGGACGGGTAGCTTTCCTACTCGTCCAGATGTGCAACTAGCATTTCTCAAACCTGAATGGTTTCCTTAGGTCAACCTTATGTTTAACCAATCGATCTTGGGTTGGCCGGTCAATTTCATTTATTGAAAATGGACTTTTCACACCTCCGACATCTCACACCATTTAAAGTAATGGTCCGTGCTAGACTCTCAGTCAACATAGATTCTAGCATCTCGAGTTCTGTTAAAGTAGGGGGCTTCTAGCCTACCATTTATATAGGCCAAATCCCCATGGTCAAGGGCTTGACGAGGAAGTCTCATATCATGAACATAAGCTACGGGCCTTATTTTGGATTCTTAGGCGTCTTTGGACAGTAGAGGCTCGGGACAAGGTCCTCAAACCAAGTACCGGTTGCGGTACCAAACAAGCCTGGCACTGGTACAAACCGGTCGGTACCTACATGTACCACCCGATACATGAAAAAATTGAACCGTACCTGCCAAGGCCGATACTGGTACGTACCGGCCCAGTACGAAACATATAGGGCGGTATTGAAAACAATGACTCTAGAATGGTTATCATCAATATCTCTCCCATGATTCTCTTGAAGCAGGGTTAGCTCTCTCAAAGTCAGGGAGCATTACTGCTCCTATCGGTTCGACATGGCTATCGGCACATTGCTATCAACAACTACGGTGGGGGCAACAAGCTGACGACACAGTAGATGATAATGTGAGGTGAGTTACACAGCAAGGCAACTGGAGTATATTGACAGCACCACCTTCATGTTGAAGGTTAACCATCTAATAACCAAATATTATAAAATGACTTACGGATACAATACTTCTCGATAGATAACGAACAGTTGTTCGCAGATGCGTAACATGCTTAAATAGTTATAGTGATACATAATCCACCATCCGCATCGTATCCAACCCATTGACACCCCTGGTCCACACTCCAGTGTCACTGTGTTTCAAAAGAATCAGAATGGAGAATTTGAAGATGCCTAATGACATGATTTATTCAGTGTGTAGAACACTTGAGGTTGGCTAACAAAACGCTCGGGTACATCACTGTAATATAAAAATAAATATAGCCTGTTAGGCTTCCACTAAACTCAAAAAAAAATCTTTATTTGGACACAAACAGTCCTGGCAAACAAAAGAAATTAAAACCGGTTGTTTGGGATCGCTGTGACAATAAAATCAAGACCTTTCGCCAAGAGTACCAAGGTTAGGGCAGGCCTGAGGGTTAAGTGTACAGGAAACCGCCCTAGTATGTGTATCCCTTGACGAACATGCCTGTCTTGGCCTCCTCGCTCTCGCCTTCCGCAGAGTAGCGACCCAGCTGAGCCAGAGAATTCGCCTTGGCACGCACCAAGAGTGCCTTCTGTGCTGCTTCAACGTTCTCTGGGCGTCCCTGCCATGTCTTCAACACCGTGTTCTGCAGAGCCCGTGCATACGAGAATGAAACGTGCCACGGGTTGGGAGATTGATTCATTGCGTTCAGATTCAGTGTTGCTTCTACCTCTGACTGTCCACCCGACAAGAACTGCAGTGTGATCACAGAAAGTCAGTGCTACAATGAAATTCTCCTGGCGAATCTAAAATTCAATATTCTCTACTATCCAATAGAGTAAATTTCTTTGTTGATGTAAAACCGGTGCTACCATTAACAGGAATCACTACACACGGCAAGGCATCTAAACCATGTCACATTCCTCCACTATTCATTCCAGCTGCATCACTAGATGAGCAGTGTACGTCATCTTTAATATAGTGGGAACTGAGAATAGCTGATCTGTCTATAATTTAACTAGTTTGAGGAAAATTGAGAAATTAGATATTTAAGCAAACTATGCAAAATGCACACAATTTAAGTTTGACAAAAATTAGGAGATTAAATATTTGAGTAGACTACAAACAATTTGTAGTGTACAATGCATGGATCTAACAGCACGTTTACATTTGGTTGAGATAATTCAAGAGATGATATTGTTGTTGAAAGAATGGTTAGGAACATACCATGATCCCAGGGACGGAAGGAGGGACTCTCCTTTTTAGCACTGTGAGAGTGTACTTGGCTATTGTCTCAATTTTGATAACTCTCTAAGAAACTAGATGAGTATTTGCCCAAAGCTCCTCCTAAAATTATGAACCTGTGTTGAAATCAGATGGGTTGGAAAATATTCAGAATAAAATTAGTACAACAGAGATGCAAGAATGATGATACCAATTGTTGACGGTGGAATGAGGAGTTTTGCAAGGCTTCTTGACATGATGAGAATGGATGCATGAATGATGTTCAGAACAACAGGGACAGAAAGATAGGAAATGAAACTCTAAGTAATAAGTCAACTTTTAGTTAAGATTAATGTAAAACCAGTGAAAGATGATGGTCTGAGCTCCCCCTTAGTCAAATCAGGTGACTCTATATGCATTCTTTACAGGTTATGCACCTATTGACCTATCCAAAGCCTTCACCTACATGAATTTTGGACGTTTGGTACTTGGCAGAGGGAAGTACTCCACACATAGTGTGGCTTTCAGACAAGCTTAACCTGCCCTTCCACCAATTTATGTGATCTCCTTACTTTATTGGTATGCTGGCCACGTCAACACCATGCATTACTCTCCCTCAGCTTCATCCTTTTCTACTAGCAAGGGAGTTATGCTTCATGCCAGATTACTGAGTGGAGTTGTTGAATCTCATGTTGCTAGTGCCAAGAGACAAGACTCCGTGATTCGTTGTTCATCACTCTGAGGAGTTACTTGTTCAAGAATGTCCAACTGTTGTTAGCACTAGATGTCTAAGGGCAACTACCCCGATGAAGCTGCATGTTCATGATCGGGCCAGTTCATCTGCTAGATGGTCCCGTTATTTGACAAGATCTTACAAATCAAGGAGTCGAGAGGTCTGAGCCCATGCCAAGCAGGTTCGTGTTAGAGAAATCTCTACCAACAAGAGGCGATGGCGCAAGTTCAAGGGCCGTATGTTGTGCACTTAGGGGTCTACTTCTTCTTCCTCTCCTTTCTATTTATCATTTCTTCTACTCAGCTCTCACCCTTGGGTGGTGTATCTTTTCACTTTAGATCCTACTTCTATGATCTTCTCCTCTCTTCGGATGACCATTACTCTTCTTCTCTGACCCTGCCGGATGATCCCTCCCTTTCTTCCTCACCTTTGCAACAATCTCCCCATTGTCTTTCTGTTCTCTTGTCCTCACCTTTTTGGGGTTCTTACCCTTTTTCATATTATTTTCGAGACTTCAGTCCACCTTGATTTCAGTTAATCTCCATTTATTCTGTATTTAGTTCCTTGCTATCAGGGCCTTTGTGCCTTAACAAGGGAGTTCTAGCTCTCGTCTCCCTTCCTTTTTATCCCTCTTCGTCCAGTTTGGTGTCAGCCGCTCCGTCGTGTCATGAAATCTTTCAAATCCTTTGCTATCCTCTCCCTTCTGTCCTGCCAATCAAGGAATACAAAGCTTGAGCTCCTCAAACCTTGTTGATCAAGATCACTTCAGGATGCTGCTTCCACTCAATAGATTTACAAAGGTATAAAATCTGCATGGACTTTGTTTCAAGGAAATATGCACGGACTTCATTAAAAAGAAAACATGCACGGACTTTGTTGAAGGAAATGTGCACGGACTTTGTTAAGAGAAATGTGCACGGACTCTATTCAGAAAAATGTGCACGGACTTCGCCAAGAAAAATGTGCACGGACTTTGTTAAGAAAAATGTGCACGGACTTTATTAAGAAAAATGTGCACATATTTTGTTAAGAAAAATGTGCACGGACTTGTTAAGAAAAATGTGCATGAACTTTACAGACTTGAAATATGCATGGACTTTGATAAGGAAAATTTGCACAGACTTGCAATAGAAGATGCATGGACTTTATTAAGAAAAATTTGCACAGACTTGCAATAGAAGATGCATTGACTTTAGCTTAGGCTAAATGCAAGTACGCATGGAAGCAAAATCTGCATGGACTTTAGCGTGAACTAAATCCAAGTATCCATGATGCCAAAGTCTGCACAGACTTCAAGTGGCACAGATGCATAGTGTGCATGGGCTTTGTGCAGAGGAGTTAAAACATGCACAGGGTTAAGACGTGTATGTACTCAGCGAATGCATGAATATGCACGGACTTTGCAACAGAAAGAAACTTGAAAATGTAAGCAAGTGTATAATCAATTGCAAAGACCAAGTACCCAGTATGCACACGGATGAACATACAATTTGCTTTTTAAAACAAATCAGCCCCAGATTAAGCACATAAAAAACAAGTGTTATTAAATGGCAGATCAATAAAAGAGTTGATAGTTAGTGTATGATATCATCAAAACAATAGGAACACAATAGTAGAGGTTCAACAGCATGCCCCCTGGCCGTGCCGGTTTAACCCAATGCCATCCCCCACGCCGTTTAACCTATGGTAGTCCCATCAAGGGCCCGATCCTTTGTTTCCTGCTTTCCTCTGCGAACAAAGACAGTCTTCGCCTGAAATGGAATAAGCGCGTGGATAGACCGATGGGTGATCACCTGCGTGCCTCAAGCCCCCCTTCCAACAGAAGTCTTCGAGCACCGCACTGAGTATCGCATCGCCACCGGTCACCGTCGGCCAATCTTGGGCGAGCAACGCCCCTACTCTACCTCGTCCCTATCCACAGGCCACTTGACGCCTTCAAGCAGGAAGGGATGAAAAGGGAAGAGGAAGGGTTGGCTCCAGTGGTCTCTCCCGGTCTCCACTCATATAAAAGGGAGGTGGACTCCACAGAAGGGGGGGCTGGCTCGGAGTTTTCTGGTTCTCTCCACCAGAAGAAGAAGAAAGAAGCCCCATCCCTTGTGCGAGAGAGGTGAAGAAAAAGGAGAGTCCGTAAGAGAATAGAGGTGAGTCTGGCGAGGGGGAAGAGCTTGTGCTCTTTTCCCCCTCCTCCACCGCAGTGTCTGCCTCCTCTCCTCTGTAGTATCTTCCCCTTCCTTATGGGACAGATCCCCTTCATGTATCTCATTTCCCTTTTCCTTGCGAATGAATGAAAATGTAGGCTTTTCCAAATGTATATGTGGCATTTTACTGCTTTGGTCTCCTCCTCTTTCTCCATATCTTCTAGTCACCCGGGGCCCTTGGAAGCTTGCCTCTCCCTGGCATGACTTATGAGTGGACTCACTTGAAGGGAGAAGACCTATATCTATCTATGGTGAACATCTGTCCCCATGGAACCACTGCGAAGCTATTGCCCGTGAGTTTCCTAGAACCCTCGAAGGCTAGTCCTCGGGACCCTGCACTCACCTATGGGTTATCGGACCGCCGTATGGCTACTCCGAACTTTGGAGATCATCCTAGAGTACTCCGTTTGATGATCCCCAATTTCCTCATGCAACCCTCAATCCGGGGGAGGTGCTGCCCAATTCTTGCCAGGAACACAATCAACAAGAACAAGGAAGAGATGTGTACGAGGGTGAATGAAATGCTAAACTCTCTCAGAGTAAGAACCACTTGTGCTTAAACCCCTCTGAACTATATATGAACTGGACCTCTGAGCTCCTACATAATGAACCCATGAATAAAACACTCGGACCTCAAATCTCCATGACAATCCATCTTAGTAGTGCTTAAAATGTTTAAACCCCCCCCTTCACCGATCTGACTCACCAAATGAACAAACAACCGAACCACCAATAATCTATCTAATCTGCCATTAAAAAGAGAAGAAGAAAGTAAACAAAAGAGCCTAATCTGACGCGGCCTAATATGGCGTGGGGGGGTGCCGCACCGGTTTAACTCCACACTCAAAACCCATTTCAATTTCTTGGTCCAAAATCGACGTGCCCCTGCTTGCTTGCCCATTAAACTTGCGTGCCATCTTGCTTGCTCCCTAAACTGGCGTGCCTCTTAACTTCCTCTAAACCGGCACGCCCCCTTGGCACCTTTCAAACCGGCGTGCCCCCTTGGCACCATTTAAACCGGCGTGCCCTCCTTTGTCCATCAACCAGCATGCCTTCCAAATAAAAAGAAAAAGAGAAAAGGGATTAACCAAGTAAGAGAAAATATATGAAACTAACAAAAAAAGGGGATGAACACCCCATGGGTGAACCAACAACGGAGTTTAACAATTTGAACAACAATAATAAAAAATATTGTAACCTTGAATACCTCAGGACCCTCGCTTCCCCGAACTGTGTGTAAGGAGAAAAGCAACGACGCCCCATGGCATCGGACGTGGACCTCGGGGGCCCCGATATGGCCACATCTGAGACTAGCTCGGGCCAATAGTTCATTAAACTAACCCACTTCTACCAGGATCCGAGACCGCATCTTCATTAGACTTGCCGTGTACATGGCTAACAGTTGTACGGTTTTATCGCCGCCCTTTTCACTACAAATGTGGACTTCCGTCCAAAAAAGAAATGGTCCACGAGCAACCAACATACATGCACCTATGAACATTTACACCCCAGTGCAGGGTTTGTACGAACACAATCTGTGATTTTGCTTCCACTTTGTTATTATGAATTTTTGATCGCAGAGCCCCTATTTCTGACGATTAATCAATGGTTTTCTCCTCTCCAAGGGGATGTAATTAACATCGTAACCTTTATGGTACGGTGGGTTCTTAGTCCTAACACGATACACACAATCATCTAATTAGTCAGATCGAGCGCACCATGGGCTTCATCGAAGCCTGAATAAATCGTCACCTAGGTGACTGGCATGCCCACGCACTAAATAAACCAATAAACGAATTGATAAATGAATAAAAGAAGTATCCCAAAAATGCATCCACAAGGATTTCTCCAGGATCTCATGACTCAGGATCAACGCGAGATTACGCCTCTTCATCTAGCGCCCTCTGTGGGAAACAAGCGAAGAGCCATAATGGTGCGAAGAAATTTCGGTAGGAGGACCGCCAGTAACAAGGGAAGGGCCATGGGGGGAGGGGAAGGGGAGCCTGTGCCTCCCCACCCCACGGAAAGCCCCCCCTTTGAAAGTAAAAACCAAGCCGATGAGCTGCCTCCACCAGCCACAGGGGTGCAACCCCCCAATGGGAGTTTTGACGCTCTCCAAACCCTCAACGTAAAACTGGATATCCTGGTAGAATTAATGAGGACCCAGGCGGCTAGGGAAGAGAGGTCACGACTTCCCTGGGAAAGCCCCCCCCCCTCCCGTGGAGAAGCTTCCCAGCAAATAGCCAGAGGCCTCTTCACCCTCCAGGGACGACGGCTTGTACGCAATAGGTCGGGAGGACCTTCGCAAGCCCCTCCTCCAGAACAAGAAGCCTCCTCCACCCCGAGGAGAGAAAAGTCTGGGACGCGCCAGCAGCTCCCAAAGACCAGATCCCCCGAGGGATGACAAGGCAGCTAGCAAGGATGCCCTCATAGCCCCTCGGTGAACACTCGGCCCGGTGAGCTGGCATCTAAGGATCTCTACGCAACACTCTCGAACCTCAAGGAAGAACCGTCGTACCTGAAAAGTAGGGATAAGTCTCCAAATAAAAACTCAGTAGGGGTCCCGCGGAACTCCAACCCAGAAAATAATGGCAAAAAGGAAAGCTACGCTAGCTAAACGACTACAGTAAGAACAGTGAACCGGTGGCCGGTCAAAACTCGGCACTACAGCTACTCCTATTAGCAACAGAAAGGGAAGATCCCAATTTCACAATCAAAAATCAGATGACTCTAACACCGGGCCTACCGAGGAAACACTGGCAAGACCAACCGGGACCGCACAGTCCCACACCGGCCCGGTGAGGCCTCGGTAATCCCTACCAAGCACCTTTGGCCACCACCTCGGGAAAACACGTTGGAATGGTCCCACACTGGCATGACCAACTGGGACCGCACAGTCCCACACCGGCCCGATGAAGCCTCAGTAATCCCTACCAAGCACCTCTGGCCACCACCTCGGGAAAACACGCTGGAATGGTCCAGAAGCCACATCTCGCAGATGGGAAATGGAACCCGAAAAAAGGAGAGTCACGACTCACGTGACAGGAGTACCTGCCCACAAGAAGCAAAATCGGATGCATCCTCTGACGTCTTAGACCGTGCCTCAGGTGTCTCCCTGCATCGCCCCGGGTGAAAACTGAGACACCGTACAAGTAACCCCTGAACTAGGGTCTAGTCGTGGTCGTGCCCATCAGCCCGCATTCGAAGTCCCCAACCACGTGTGCATACACTGACTGACTACGCTACGTCAGGCCCTCTAGCTGGTATTCCTCCCTGCCCAGACTCGAGCCGCCACAGTGGGAGGTCCTACGGCAACCAACTTAAAGCCATCTCCCTCGGGTAAAGCCTTGCCACCACTCCCTGGTGGGACCACACGCGTGTCGGAAGGCATTGACTTGTGGGGAGTCACTGATGTGACCACTCTCCGAGGAGAAACTCCGAGAACCACACACACACCCTACGCGAAATTCACGAATAACCAAGTGACACTAAGCCATTGGACTTTGTATAGTCCTCTAGACTCACTAAATCCAATGGTCCTTGAGTCCCAAGACTCAGGGTCAAGACAGTTACACCGAACGGCACCATGCCGTCAATCTGCCCCAATCCTAGGGTCAGAAACCTCGACACGATGACTCACGGGCAGTTCACGACTACCGAGACCATTCCCTCAAAAATAGAACCATGAAAACCTCCAGCTCCAGGCTAGGTAAATGGGACTCACTATCCCCAAGCCACACACACGGCCCACGCAAGAAACATAGAAGCACTATTCCCAAGGTAGCTCACAAGCCCCCAAGGCGATTCCCAATTGCAGGGAGAAGCAGGAAACCTCCAGCCCCAGGCTGGGTGACAGGACTCGCAGTCCAAGGCCTTACGCATGGCCCACTCAGAAACCACGTCTCATTCCTCGTCCCAGGCGAATGTGGCAGATGCCATTTTGGGTCCCCTCAACAGCTTGAAGAAGGGTAGGCATCGTTCAACTGCTTGAGACAGGAAACGATTGAGGGCAGCGATGCGTCCGTTAAGGCGCTGGACGTCCTTGACGCAGGTGGGTGGCCGCATGTCTAGGATAGCCTGAACCTTGTCGGGGTTTCCCTCAATCCCGCGCTGAGTTACCAGGAAACCTAGGCATTTTCTCGATCTGACTACGAAGGCACATTTGGCGGGGTTAAGCTTCATGTTGTACTTGAGGAGGGTGCCGAAAGTCTCAGCTAGGTCGGTAAGATAGTCATCAGCCTTTGGTGTTTTAACGAGCATGTCGTCGATGTAGGCCTCGACATTTCGACTGAGTTGTCCCTCAAAGATTTGGTTGACTAGCTGCTGATATGTCGCCCCGACGTTCTTTAACCCAAAAGGCATCCGGGTATAGCAGTGCATGCTAAAGTGAGTGATGAAAGCGGCCTTCTCAATGTCCTCTGGATCCATCCTGCTCTGATGGTAGCTAGAGTAAGCATCCAGAACACTGAGCAGCTCGTTGCTAGAGGTTGAATAGACGAGCTGGTCGATGCTCGACAGTGGGTAACAGTCCTTCGGTGTGGCCTTGTTAAGGTCAGTGAAGTCTACGCACATTTGCCATTTTCCCGAAGCTTTGGGTACCAGAACGACGTTGGCGAGCCACGTCGGGTAGAGGACTGGACAGAAAAGACCAGTCTCCTTCCCTTTGCCTAGTTGCTCCTTGATGATCATCTGTTTCTTCAGGGCATACTTTCTTCTGTGTTGCTGGACAGGCTTCACCGTCGGGTCGAGGTTGAGCTTGTGCATTACAATCTCCCCGGGGATCCTAGGAAGCTGCTCATCAGACCATGCAAAGACTTGGATGTACTCAGCAAGAAAATGTTTATATTGCTCCTGAACATAAGACGGGAGGTAAGCTCCGATCTTGAATCCCAGGGCAGGGTCATTTTTGAGGAAGACCGTTAACAACTAGCCGCCAGGCTCAGATGTCCCTGGTCCTTCCTCGGTCCCCTTAGTCCCTTTTTTCTTCCCTTCCGGCCTTATGGCTTCGACCGAGATTATATAACACCTTCTGGCGATAGCCTGGTTACCACGGACCTCCCCCACACCATTTTTGGTAGGGAACTTCATTTTTTGGTGATAGGTAGAGGGTACCACCTATGTTCAGCTGAGGAGGCCTCGGCCGAAGATGGTGTTATAAGCTGTCATCCCTTTCATCACAATGAAGTCCACCATAACTGTGACAGTTTTAGGTGGAGTGCTGATGGTGACCGGCAGGCTGAGGGTTCCCTCGGGATAAGTTGCCTGGCCGTTGAACCCACAAAGCATGGTTCGCATCGGGCAGAGTCTAGATGGATTCTCACCCATCTTGAGGAAACAATCATAAGAAAGTACATCAGGGGCACTACCATTCCCAGACCACTCTAGTCTCGGAACCCAAATAAATCGTCACCTCAGTGACTACCATGCCCTCGCACTCAATAAACCAAATAAATAAATAAATAAACTAACAAAAGAACAAAAAGGAGCATCCCAAAAGTGCATCCACAAGCATGCCACGCTTAGTGGGACAAAAGCTCCATTCACCTCTTCGCCAAGATTAGGGGCCCTATGGCCTCCTCTTGAAATTCTAAATTATTTTACTTGCAATTGTAGGTCATACTTCAACGATTACAATGGCTGCCTCCTTCGGATCATTAGTCGTTGCAAGCCACATCAGGGAGGGCTATCTAGCGGTCCTGTTGCAATTAGTGAGCTTCCCTCCCATGGTGGGCTTCCCCAACTTCTTAGGGATGGCCTTCGTCAACCTGCTACAGATCGAGCGGCCCAAGCCCATCGAAGCCTGCATCCCTATCACCGAGACCTCTGCTATCAAACCCGCTACTGACGAGTCACCGACTACTACTGCTGACTGTGTGTCAGTCAAGACCGTGGGCTGCCTTGTCCACCATGTCCGTTTCAACACAAGCCCCACCAACAAGAAAGCAATGCCCCGTCAAAGAAGGAGCTAAAGAAATGTTGCTGTTGCTACCCCCAGGGGCCTAATCTCTAACACCGACAAGTCAGTCCAGATCTGGGGCATCAGGGTTCACCTCAATGGCCGAAGTGCCAAAGTGATTGCTGAACGGATCATACCAAATGTCCCTGTACGCAACTCATTCCAAGTGCTAGGGAGAATAGAGGAGAAGCATGCTGATGCGGCCTGTCGGCCGAAGAATGAATCGGCCCTTAGGCTATTCGAAACCAAACAAGTTTGGGTGCCCATGCCCGCTTGGGTCCTATTGGACGCACTAAACTTATAATAAAATATCATGGTATCTTTTATTGATTTTATCGTGCGAGGGTGTGCCAGTCATGTATGTGACAATGTGTTTGGGCTTCGAGACTAGAATGGTCCAAAGCCCGCGATGTGCTCCGTCTGACAAACCAGACGATTATGGGTATCGAGTCGGGACTGGAGACCCGCCGTGCCATAAAGGTCATAGCGTTGATTACATCCCCTCAGAGAGGGGAAAACCTTTGATTAGTTGCCAAGATTTGGGGCCTCATGGCCTAAACATCAATTTTAAATGCGAGAAGTAAATAGCGTATTGAAAAGCATTGAAATTCCCTACACTGGAGTGCAGAAAGACATTTGGGGTTATGACGGCCGTAAATCGACCAATTAATGTTCGGACGAATGTCCGGGTTGAAACATCATAAACGTGCCGATAAAATCGGAACATATGTATGCCGGGGCACGGCAAATTTGCTATCTGGGAGATGGAGACTATTCGGTGAAGACTCGATCGAACGGTTCAGTGAAATCCCGATAGTTGATATCATGTCGGTCGCATATTGACCATTTCATGTTCGGACCGAAGTTCGAGTGAAAAATACCCTCTTTGTGAATGAAGAATGTTCCTCTTTTTGGTTTCCTGTCATTTCTATTACCTCCCATTTTCACAATATGTTTGGCCATGTGGTTCTTCCCTTCCCCGGTGTACTTGTTCTTTGTGTTGCTCCCTTCCCATAATGCCGGCCTATCCAGTCCAATGGATAGTGTCTTGGTGTAATGCCATCCAGGGGTCCTCCACTAGTGACTTCCTACATGAGGTTTTCCCTTGTGGGTTTGACTCTATGGCGTGCCATTCAGTTTGGTGGAGTGTTCTCTCCTTGCAGATGAGTTGTTCCCCTCTCCCAGGCTGTTTGAACCATGCTTCCCCTACCTTCTTGACCTTCTTCCCTCTTCAGCTAGCTAGTACACCCCTTGGCCTAGATTTAACCCGGTATGCTAACACTTTCCCTTCACTGGTGTGCCATCCCACATCCTCTACCAAGGACCCCTGCCAAGCCCTTTGGCCGGTACGCATTTAATCTCCCTTGCCCGGTGCACCCCTTCCCCTTTTAGCCCGGTGCACTCCCTAACCTGCCCTACCCGGCACGCCCTGGAATCAGCCAGTCTGGCACGCCCTAACCCCTCCACCTGGCACAGCCTCCACCTAGTCCCAGCTCGGCACAGCCCTTCATCCATTGGCCGGTGCAGTCCCTAACCTCCCCTGCCCGGCACACCCTCGAATTAGCCAGCCCGACAGACCCCAAACCCTTCCAGGCCGACATACCCCAACCAATCCCTATCTGGTGCACCCTCTAGCCTGACACACCCTCTAACCCCTCCAATCTGGCATGCTCGTTGCCCCTTTCTCTCCCGGTGCACTCTTAGCCTCTTTTAGCCCAGTGTCTCCCACTCGTTGTCTTCTCCTGGTTTTTCGAAGCTTTACTAAAGGGGTCGTTCCCTCGGCACGCACCTCAAGTTGTTGGGTCATGCCACTCCTTGTGGGCGTGTTCCCCTTACACCTCCCTTAGCATCCGGGTCAAGGGGAGATGCTGCTGAATTTCTGCCAGAAATAACAACACATTAAAAGATAAAAGGAAGTAACAAACAAATGAAATAAGTAATAATAAAATATCATAACCAAGTCAAGAGAACCATACAAGACTTGAAGAATTGGACTGAGCACTACCGGGGTGAACTGCTGAGCATGACCATGGACTTAATCACATAACAGAGAATTGAAACCTGCCATTTGAGGCTCTCCATCTGAATTTCATGAACAAGGGACCTCCTCTCAGACCTTACACCCAATTTGCCCTTTTCCGCGTGCACCTTCTACCCATTCCAGTCCAACATACCCTTGGCTTGCCTTGACCGGCACACCCCTGGCTTGTCTTGAATAGGTACACTCCTGGCTGACCCTGACCGGCACACTTCAGCCCACTCCAGCCCGGCACACCCCTTCGTGCCCCTTCAACGGCACATTCTGGGCCTACCCTGTCCAGCACACTCATATCCACCCCCATTCATATTAACCTCACTTTCTCTGTCTCCCCATTTCTCTCATTCTCTCCCTCTCTCCTCTCTTTCTCTCCCCCTCTCCCCAGGCGGTCGACAGTGGCGGAGGAGGCGAGATGGCGAGGCGGTGAGGCAAGGAGCGAGGAATGGGTCGAGGATCGAGGACCGGTGGCGCGTGGATGCTCGGTCGCAAGTTCGTGCCCCGGTGAGGGTTTAACGGCATTTTCTTTGTGGATCGGCGTCCACGGTGCGTGAATCTTCGGTGGAGGTAGGGGGATGGAACTTTAGCTAGTGCACTTCCTTTCCCGCGAGTTTCATAGGCCGTGGTGAGCCGAGCGAATTTATTTAGGCATTTTGAAAAAATTCATGATTTTGGGGTGTACGCCCGATCTAGCGATTCGACCGCGTTTTCGGGGTTTAATCGGGTCCTCTCGGTGCTAGAGAGGTAGGGGACTAGTTTCCTCTTGTTTTCCCTTTCACGTGGACGTGAACGGGACGTGGAATGGAATTTTTGGGGTGGTTTGCCGATTTCGATCTCGAGACGACTTGGCGGTCCTTCCAGAGACCGCCACACCTCTGGCGGCCTAAGGTAGGCGCGCCAAGGGGTACTATTTTGTTGGAAGGGCGGGCATGGGCTGGTGGCCACATGATAAACCGCCAGCAAGGGTGGCGGCCAAAGCTTCGACTGCCAACTCCGTTTTTGACCGTTGCATCTTCGGGAGCGTGTTTTGACTGTTGGGGTCATATGCCCTCTAGCGGCCGTAGGTACGGGCGCAAGAGGGGGTGTAGCGGCGTAAGGTTGGGCCGCTAGAGCCTTGTGGCGGCCCAATAGAGGACCGCCAGGCGATTCTCTGTATTCGCCGTGTCTGTTTTGCGTTGTGTTGGTCTCCGGTCCACCCGGTTGTAGCACAGTGGTTGACCTTCAGCCTCGTGAATGTCCCGGACACCGTGGGACCTGTGTCTGTGTTTCTGGGGGTGTTCGGAGGTGCCGCATCATCTTGATTAGCGTGTTCGTGAGTCTTGGGGTCTGGGTGACCCCATGCGTGTGTTTCGAGTTTCCGTGTGGGCCATGTGTGCGGCCTTGAACTGCGAGTCCATTTCCCCAGCTCATGGCTGGAGGTCTCTTGCGTTCCCCTGTTGAGGGAGGAGTCGTGGCGGTTGTGAACTGCCTCTTGAGTCATCACTTTGTGGTTTTGGACCTAGGGGTTAGGCCAGATTGACGACGTAGTGCTGTCACGTGCAACGGTCTTAACCCCGAGTCTCGTGACTCAAGGACCGTTGAGTTTAGGAGGTCTAGTGGGCTGTCCAGAGTCTGGTGGCCTCGAGTCACCTATTACTCAGTGTTTCTCGCTATGGGTGTGTGCATGATTTTCTGTGTTCATGTCAGTGACCCTCCACTAGACGCAGCCTTCTTATGGCACGCGTTTGCTGACTCACCCGGGAGTGGTGGAGCGACTTACCCGAGTGAGACGGTTAAATGCTTAAATTAATTATAAAATGCCTAAAAATTGAATGAATGTAGGGAAAGTGTAGGACCCACATCTTGTGGCTACAGGTCCAGGCAGTGTACTAGGCACTACTGGACTTCCAGCGGGAGCAGTTGGCCGCCATGGGGTTCGCCCTTTTTTGAGTATCGAGGTGTGTCGATTCGACACAGCTCTGCTCTATGCCTTGTACAACCACTGGGATCCCGTGAGTCAGACCTTTCTCTTCCCGTGGGGGCATATGGTCCCCATGCTGAAGGATGCGGCCAGGCTCTCTGGCCTACGAGTGCATGGGCTGCCGGTTAGCGGGACCACCTATCCCGACTACCGGGAGATGGCTCAGGAGCTATTAGGCCTAGAGCTGCAGCGTCCTGAGTGACAGTCGACCCTCCTTTCCCGAGCGAGTCTACGGGACAGCCTGGGGCTATGACGTACGGGGATGGTGGTTGGAGAGCAGCCGGAGCAGCACCTGCAAAGGCTAGCAGACTTAGTGAGGCCCAAAGTCGTTGCGGAGGCAGGGGCAGAGGCATACAGGATACTATGGTGATTCTTGATGCTCTTCTTTAGGCGATTACTCTTTTCCACGCATGCAGATGTAATGAGCTGTCGCTTCCTCCCGCTTCTCAGAGACCGGGACCATGTGGGGGACTACGCGTGGGGAGCGGCGGTCCTCGCCTTTCTTTTCGATACGCTGAGCTCGACAGCCCGATAGACCATGCTCGGGGGCTTCTCCCCTCTACTCTAGGTATGACTTCTACTCTTGACATGATTATGCAACCCCTAAATGTTTTCTTTATGCTGACACAATGCGGTGGTGCAGGTTTGGGCCTACGTGAGATTACGTGGGCTTAGCCGGGGCGAGGAGACCCACCCTGGGCTCCTGTCGATTGCCAGATGGTGGACTGCCCCTCGGGAGATCGCGGCCCTCAGACGATAGGTTCGGGAGCTGCAGGATGACATAGACTCTCTACCATATACTTTGGTACGATCTAAACTTAGACTCTCTGGTTAAATGCAATTCCATATGATTATGCTAATGCGATTTCCTATGCTGCAGGTATGGTGGACTCCTTATACTGAGGAGGGGCAGGAAGGCCAGCCATGGGTGGTTGGTGCCCTCTCCTTCGCGGGACGAGATGTGTGGCTTCACTACATGAATGTGGTGGAGCCACTGTACTTTAGACTGGTGATGAGGACCATCGGGGTCCACCAGACAGCGGTGGAGTTCGCGACGCCAGAGAAGGCCGGGGAGAGGGTCATGAGGACTACGAGGGGCCTGGCAGTGGCTTTTGACTGGACGTCGAGGAATGCTACGCAGGTGACAGACTGGACAGTGCTTGGGCGGGTGGTGACCGCCTGAGCAGACAGCGACGCGGCGTATCCGCTAAAGCTTGAAGAATTCCTAACGGACCGGCATATTCAGGTCCAATACGTTGTTGTATCCCTGCGGATATTTAAAGATGCTCGGCTCCAACGGGCAGCCGCTGAAGCAAGACCCGAGAGCTCGGAAGAGTATTCGGGACCATCCCCGAAGAAGCAACCAAAAAGCTACAAATACAAGTGAAGCCGGCTTGGCAACACAAATTACAGTGCCAAAGGCCATGTCAGCGAAAAACCCAAGTGTCTGAACCAAAGGCACAAAAGGTTCCAGAATTGGCCATTCAGTGGCCCGAAGGCTTTACCGAAACTTCTCACCGCGATTCTGCGAAGCTGCGATGAGATGAAGGACCAAGTCAACACCTGGAGCCAGTCTAGGGCCCACAGTCAGACCCGTGTCAAACGAACGTGACGAAAGAAGCTTAATCTGACACGCCCCCTTACTAGGCGCGCCCTCTTCTCTGGCACCCCTTTAATCGGCACGCAAAAACACCTTGTTGAAGCCCTCTTCCTGGCGCCCTATCAATCGACGTGCCAAAATGATCAAAGGAAGCCTTCTCTGGTGTGCATTCTCCACGCCAGGAGAGACTTCTTCTATAAAGCACTAAGTGGTTCGACCAATTGAAAAAGAGAGAAGAAGTGGAAGAGAAATCCGAAGAGTGAAATAGAGAGAGCCATCTGATTGGAGGAGAAGCCACTCGTTCGAGAGAGAGGGAGCCTCAAGGGAGTAATAGGGTTTCTCCTGAGTGTAAGCCGGCCGCCACCCTCCTCTGTCTGCTTGCCTGAAGCACGCCAGAACCGGAGAAGGAGAGAAATCTGATACTTTGTTTTGCTGGAGAAGTTTAGGTGGGTTCTGCCAGTTTCTCCCGTTGATCCCCCTTCTATTTTTCCCTCAATATAGTGTAAGTGAGGGGGGAGGGGCGATGATATGAGCCCATCTCCCCCCTCGCCATCTCATCACTCCTTCTCCTCTGTAATCTCTTCTCTGCAACTAATGAAACGGTAGCCAAGCGACAACGCTGGTCACGCCGAATGCTTATAATGTATTATGTCTTTTACCTCCCATTGATGGATGAATGATATGTTGATGATCTGAATGATATCATACTATTATGCTTCCCTCCATTCCTCTCTTTCAATTCGCATGTTTCGTGTGTGTGTGTGAATGTCGTGTTTTACTTCGTGAGACCGAACATGCCCTAGAGCTAACATGGGCTACAGAAATAATTTCCCCCTCCCCGGGACTTCCCTTCCAATGCAATGATCATGTTGGGTTTGCCGTATACATGTTGTGGGTTTCGTCGTTAGAGGCACATTCGTGTGTGCACCTCTACCACTTCAGTTCTGAGGCATCCCCCCTCAACACCTCTCTATGCTTCTCCATAGCCCTGAGGGAATGGGGTCACCTTTAATACATGAGTGTTCATCCTGTGCCAGTTATATGCTGGTTGATTGAATGTATGTTTACGTAGCTTGATCATTTTCATTCACGGGCTACCCATCAACCCCCCCCCCTTGGTGAAGGTTGCCCTACTAACCCCCCTACCATGAGAAGAACTACTCCACTCATGACCTTGAAATGGCAGCAGTGGTCCATGCTTTGCGCATCTAGAGACACTATTTATATGGGGTTCGGTTTGAGCTCTTCACTGACCATCAGAGCCTCAAGTACATATTCACTCAGAAGGAACTCAATTTAAGGCAAAGGACATGGGTCGAACTATTAAAGGACTATGCCAGGCAAGGCAAATGTGGTGGCAGATGCTCTCAGCCGTAAATTGATGGCATTGAGCTTGCATCGAGAATGGAATGCAATGAAGGGTGTGATTGAATCACGACCCTAGAAAAGGAAGCGATTCGGTCTCTTGGCTGGGTTATCAGCTAGACCTACATACTTAGATAGAATTACTGAGGTGAAAAAGTAGGACATGGCATTGCAGAAGCTACTAAACAATGAGGACTTTCATGTGGGGATTGATAGGCTGATCCTATTCTGAGGAAGGATCTGTGTACCAAATAATGTGGGATTGAAAAGGGAATTGATGCAGGAGGCTCACAGATCAAAGTTCTCCATCTATCTTGGAAGCACTAAGATGTTTCAAGATATGAAGAGGATGTATTGGTGCTTAAGAATGAAGCGAGACATAGCGGAGTTCGTGTCCAAATGTCTCACTTGTCAACAGGTGAAGATTGAACATCAAAGACCTGGCCGTCCTCTCCAGACTATTGAGATGGCACAATGGAAATGGGAACAAGTCATAATGGACTTCGTGACTGGCCTACCCATGACCCAAAGGAAACATGATACCATCTGGGTAATTGTGGACAGATTCACAAAGATTGCACACTTTCTGCCCGTCAACAAGTAGACTCCAATCGAATCCTTAGTGAAACTATTCATCGCTGAGATCATTCGATTGCATGGGGCACCTTTATCTATCATCTCTGACTGAGACCCTCGATTCACAGCAATGTTTTGGAAGAGTTTGCAACAAGCTATGGGGACAGAGTTGCGGCTCAGCTCGGCGTTCTATCCTCAGACTGATGGACAAACTAAGCTCACTATCCAGACTTTAGAAGATATGCTGAGAGCATGTAGTATTGAATGGAGGGGGAATTGGGATGAAAATTTTCCCCTGATAGAATTTGCATACAACAATAGTTACCATTTCGCCATCGGAATGGCACCTTATGAAGCATATGGGTGGCCATGTAGATCACCGGTGTGTTGGTATGAAGCTAGTGAAAAGTAGCTGTTTGGAGCGCAGTTGGTACAGGACTACTCAAAGAAGATATCTATGATCAGGCAGTGACTCCTCACAGCCCAGAGTCGTCAGAAAAGTTATGCAGACTAGCGGCAGAGAGAGTTAGCATTTGTAGAGGGAGACCATGTGTTACTAAAGGTGTCTCCCACCAAGGGAGTCATGTGATTCGGAAAGAAGGGCAAGCTTAGTCCTAGATATATTGGGCCTTTCGAGATTTTGCAAAAGCTCAGTGAGGTGGCTTATCAAACTTGCAAAGCAGAATGTCAACATGTGAGCTCATTTGCCACAACATTTATACATATGGATGTTACTCTAAACACATCCAAGGCACACAATATATTATTATCATCAAAACCACTATCAAAGATAAAGAGGGAGCGCATCGAACCCAACATTATGTTTATGCACTTGTCCTATTAACTATTTATGATTATGTGATGTGAATGATATGTGTGGAATGTAGGTGGTGTGGAGGCCCTACCTGAGCATGGCAGACAAGGACCAGCCCTGGGTTGCAACGGGCCGGCACTTGTTTGAGCGAGAGATTTGGCTCCATTGCCTTAACGAGATTGAGCCCATGTGCCTCAGGCTGGTGATGAGGATCCTCAACCTACATAAGGAGTGGGTCGAGGTGGCAGAGCCGCGCGGGGTTGGACGGAAGACCCAGGGCATGCAGTGACGATAGACTGGCGGCTGTGCTTTCTAGAGCAGTACGTCGATTGGTAGAGAGGCGGCACCCCGGTCATCTCCCAGGCAGAGGACAGCACGGCGTACCTTTGGGCCTATTGGAGGACCTACACCAACTGGCCTCAGATGAGGACTCGAGGGGTACGTATGCATGCATGCTTTGATGTCTACATGCTTTAGTTACTAAGTGATGAATGTGTGACCAATATGTAATGAATGCAGGACGCAGGAGATGTAGTGGCGGTAGACATGCAGATGTAGCTTCACATCTTGGAAGCCTGCCTAGCAGTTACTCGGTCCGAGCTAGAGACACTGGTGAGCATGTTTCCTAAATTCTATGATATGAGTCCTAAAGTTAGGTGATTAGCGACTGACAGTCTTAAATGATGCAGCGTGCCCAACAGAGGGTAGTGACGAGAGAGTAGAAGGAGCCTCTAGCTCGAGAGTGGTAGACCAAAGTGACTAGATCGCTTCATTAGAGGAGCGATTGGCGGGAGCAGTGGTACGAGCTAAGGCCGCCGAGCGTGACTTGGCAGCACGGGTAAGAACAATCACCTAGGCAATGCAGTTAACATCGTCTTTCTTTCAGTATGCTTATGACCAATTGTATGATAATGCAGGTGCAGGAGTAGGAGCTACAAGAGGCATTGACCTGGGCTGCCCTAGCAGGCACTGAGCTCGCGATCCGCGACTAGTGGGTTGTGGAGCTTGAGGAGGAGAGACGGTGGCTTACCGAGGAGCTGGCGGAGGAGTGACAACGGGCTGTAGAGGAGCTGACTCACGAGAGAGAGGAGTGGTCTCATAAGACCGAGGAGCTACCTCGAGAGACACTAGAGCTGTAGCTGCTTCTCAAGATGGAGAGGATGGAGCGGGATGTTGCATCCTCTATGGTTTTGATGATGGCCTATACTATAAGTCATTACATGTTTGATGATGTTTGTGTTTTTACAGGTTTTGATGATGTTTGTGTTTTTCATTGAAGTTCATGAGTCTTCATACGTTATTTACTCCATAACCTCTGTATGCATACCGAGTGCCCTACCCACTGCAGTATGTTGCAAAGAGGTTGCCTCCAAGTATTAATAAGCCACCCAAGTTTGAAAGTTTAATGGGCAGGGCTCCCCTAGGGAACACATAGCCTATTACATGATAGTGATGGGTGACTTAGCAGCAGATGAAGCTTATCTACTGAAATTCTTTGGGTCATCTCTTACCGGATTAGCTTTTGAATGGTACTCAGGCTTGCCGACAGGATCAATCCTAGGCTAGCCTTATGCAGCAGACGTTCTGTGAAAGATTTCATGTCACTGAAAGAGAAGTCACAGTGGCAGAACTATACTCCACCAGGCAGAAGCAAGATAAAACCGCCTTGGAGTATATCAAAAGGTTGAGGAATCTCAGCATGAGATGTAAATGGCCTCCGCACCAAGAGGATGCAATTCAGATTTGTAAATAGAATCTGAGAAGAGAAGTGCTAGAAAAGATGATTGGCATCGATATCAGGTCATTTGACCATCTTAATAATGTGGTGGCGGAGGTTGAGTCCTTTCTCGTAAAGCACTCTTCAGCCAGCATCAATGTATCTCAGAAAGGCAAGGCTATTGATCGGGGACCAGCCCTGAAAGAAGCAAATACAATTGATTTCAAAACCTTTGAGTGACAAAAGGAAAAGACTAAGACAACAGTTGCTCCTCTGTCGGCCAAGCCTGCTACTAACAAAGAAGGTCCTCCTCTAAGGGGCAAGATGAAAAAGATATGTTCATTCCCAAAGGATAAAACTCGGGTCTTGTTTGAATGGGCATACAAGTAAAACAAAATAACACTACCCGAGCCAAAGAGGCCTGCTGATGATAAAAGGCAAGATGACCCCTTGTTCTGTCCCTATCATCGGATGTTGGGTCATGCTATAGAAGACTGTTATGTGTTCAAGGATGTAATGGAAGGAATGATAAAGAAAGGAGAAGTAGAAATGGACGAGCACTTGGTTGACATGCCATGCCCCCATGAACCTCTAGTGCTTTGACAAACCGTTAATATGTTGTCATTGTACCAGCAGTTACTAGAAGAAGTGTTTGAGGCCAGCACTCAGCACACCTATGAGGCCTATTTCCTCGCACCTGATGAAGAACAGGCGAGGTGGCAATCCGTGCCTGCGAGAATAAGGAGAAGACTTCCAGCTCGCGGAACTACGGGTGATCATGTTTGGGGGGTCACTACACGACCCACTCCACCCTCGATGACTCCTGTTTGGCAAGTAAAAGAATCGCCAGTGGTCATCCAAATCCCCACTCACAACTGGAGCAAACAAACTCCGCTGCCCACTTACAACGAAATAAGCTCGGAAGTGCAGTGCCTGCAAGCTTAAATCAATGGGCTTGATGAGTATGAACAGCCCAAGCTAACATCCCTGCTTGTAAGAGACCATGTGCCATGGAAGCAGCTAGAAAATTGGGCCATTGAAGAGAAAAATGAAAAGAAAGCAGAGGAAGTCAGTAACAACCTATTCTAGCAGCAGATGCCAGCCAAGCCTGAGTGGCAAAAGAAGAAAAGAACATGAAACAAGAAAAGGGTGACCACCCTACACTGCAACACCCTATCAGCATTGTTTAGCTTGCCAGGGGAAGGTGAAACAGAAGAATCAGATGGCACACTGCCTGAGGCAAATCAAGTAGAGGTACGGCTCATGCCACCCGATCTTAGAAGAGATGGGGGTGCCTCCCTCCAGCAAACCATAACATCATTTTAAGGGCAACAGGATTCCCCCTCCCCGAGGCCTTTACACGTAAGAAAAAGGGGGCGACGGCATTCCCTCCTTCACTGAATTTCTGTCCATGTTAAAGGGGAAACAACTTGAACAAGGCATTAACCCCGAAATTGAAGGTAATAGCTTTCTACCTCCTCCTACACCTCCAGTAAAGAGTGGGGTAAAGACTAGCCCTATCTCAACTCAAAAGATTCCCCAGCATGAAGGACCCTCTCAATAGCCCTCTCAGGAAAATGAGGTCGCGAGAGAACAGTCATCACCAACAGGACCACACGAGCCGCCAAGGGCTCGATGGGTAGAAGAGATTTGGTTGCCAAACGTGAGGGTGGGTAGTCAACTAATGAAGGAATTAAAGAAACTCCCAACCATGTTAACCATATGGGAGATTTTATCTTTATGTTAAGAGGCACGGTAAGCAATGATTGAAGCTTTGCAAACGCCAGCCCAATGTGAAGCATGCTTGGTAGAGTTCTAGCTCGAGCCAGCAATCACCTTTACAGAGGATGATATGCTGATTCAGGGGGGTAACTGCAACGCGCCACTGTACAAGGGGGGGGCACCTTAACTGCTAGTTGTTGAATCGAATCTTGATGGATCCAGGGGCCGTGGTCAACATCCTCCCTTACCGCATACACCAGAAGTACTATTTTGATGTCCACCTCACAAAATTAAGGGACATGAGAATTGTAGGCTTCAACTAGAAGTTTGAAGTTCCGCTCAGAGTAGCAAAATTGAACCATACACTTGGAGATCTCTCTACAAAAGTGTAGTTCCATGTAATTAATTCTAACACTTCTTATAAGGCTCTGCTTGGCTGACCCTGGTTGCAAGAGCACCTAATAGTTCCTTCCACACTCCATCAGTGCATCAAATACTATCGAAATGGGAAAGAAGAAAGAGTATTCGATGATTTACACCCTTTCGAGGTCTTCAAGTGTCATATACTGGATGCACCTCTCTATATGGAAGCACCTCGGGAGCCAGCGAGGAAGGAGGCACCTACAAAGGAAAAGGAAGGAAAAACTTCATCAGATGATTGGTTCCCATCACCACCACCTGGCTATGTTGAATCTCGGGAGGTCTCTCATATATCTGAGATTGGAGATGTCTCCAGTGCAGCACTGCTGACCACCTATCCCGAGGAAGATGATGCTGATATGAGAATGATATTTGAATCTATCGAGGTGTTAGCAGGGATCTTTAAAACTATATTGGGCCTCGAATGTCAAATAGTGGAATCACTGAAGACCATGGAAGTCCCTCGGTTCTGTGAGCCACCCATAATATTCTATGCAGAAGGACCTGCTAGCAGGGATGATGTTGACTCCATAATCCCTGAAGAGTCCAAAAGCCAGATGGTGCCAATATCGGGCTTGAACTACACCACTGACCGAGTATCCTGTCTCTTTGCCAAGATGCAAGTGCCCTCCCTCCAGCCTCACAACCAGAACGAAGCATTCAGGAAGTTGTGGTATCCACCCAACATTAACAAAGAACACCTGAAGATCACTCGAAGCCCAGCCTGGGGTGTACCCTCTAGGAATATTACAAAATAGAGATGGATGTCATTTCTACCATCTTCACCACTAAGAGCTCATCGGGAGTGGTTTATGACGACTACCCAATAAATAATGAGGAGACATAGTCTTACCCACCAGAGGATGTATTATTCTTTGATAACATTCAAAGCTCAAAAGAGCACGATGAGGTCACTGAATGCAGATGTTGGGAGGAAGTCTTCCTGGAAGAAGCACCATTTCAAACCAATATCAGGTTTGATGAGGTCATAAATAAAGAAATACCACATCCTGAGGAAGAATGGGAATGCCTCGAATTCGAGCGCATCCTCGAAGAGTGCCGAGCTATGCAATAGCAAGAATGGTCCACAGAAGTGCAGACATTGATATGTGCCCAAGAGATGAGTTCCCCAATGGGGGAACCAAAACAAGAAGGTGAAGATGACAGCAATCTGGCAACAAATGGCCTGATATTCCATGGCCAAGTCAAAGAGAACAAGGCAACCAGTGGTGCTCAGCAGAGACAGACTCCTCATCACCTAGGAAATGAAGCCAATAAAAACCAGCCATCACCTATACCTCTTACGGGCATTTATACAAGACCCGGGGACTTACCCCTCGCGGGCCTAAACAAACGAACAAACTCCTGCTGGATGCTCCGTAGGTTGAGTGTTGCCCGTAGTCTCCCTTTTCTGTCTCAATTCTGGACCCTTGGGAGTCTATTTATAGAAGTGGGAACCTCCCCTGGGTCGTTTGGACCCGTACGGGTTAAACGGGAGGAGAATGACCCCAGGGAGGTCTTTTCCTTGGTTTCCATGCGCGGGAGACGGAGGCTGCCCGGGGTGGGAGGTCCCTGGACCCGTCCGGGGTCAAATGACCCCGGGCAGGTCCGGGACCTCCCCGGGGTCATTCGACCCCCGGCGGGACTTGCCCGGGGTGGAATGACCCTGTATTGAAGACCTCATTTAGAGGGGGGAGATAGGTGCACAAAGACGTTGCATGTAAGGCAACGCCCCAAGGAAGCCATCGAGGAGATGCTAAGCCAAAGCCCTCTGGCACGAAGATCGTGTGGAGAATCTCCCACGAATGACCTTGATGGCCTCATTTAGCATGAGCTCTCCTTGTGATGATGACAGTGTAGATAACATGGCCAGGAAGATGAATGTTGAAGAAGGCCTCGTCAACTGGAGCTGCGGAAAGAAAAAAATGAAAAGAGAAAAGCAAGAGATGACGGCTATGCTTCCAAAAGAAGGGATGGTCTGAATTTCAGCCCGAAGTATGTAAGTCCGCACCTGAAATGGGGCTGGGCGTAGACTCAGCTACCGAAGGAGCCTTGCCCTGGGGCTCAGAAGAAGCAACGACCTCAGGGGCTGGCTCTAACTCTATGGGCCGGGCATCCATGGCAGCATTCTCTGCAAATGAAAGAAGTCTATGCAGCTCAGGGAAATGCATTCATCAAGAAAAAGAATGATGATGAAGAAGAATGTTAGAGTGGTCAGATACCTGACTCCACAATCCTACCGTCTCTAAAGACAACAAGAGGGGTCGACTTTACAGGAGCAAGTGTCTCTGGAAGAATTGCACCCTCCTCACAAATCGCTACACTAGGAATGTGGGGCTCTGCATTTCTTGAAGTCTCGGTTGCCGGCTCAAATTGCCCCACGGGCAAAGGAGCTGAAAGGGAAAACAACAAAGAAAATAGGTTGAGATCACAATCGACCAAAAGCCTATTGCATAAAGCAAGAAGGAGAAAGAAAGAGTGTCCACTTGCGGGGTTACCCTCCTCAGGGTCATATTCTGAGGGCAAAGGTTCAGGAGTTAGGGTAACCTTAGCACCATCATCTTGGCCTTCTGAGCCTCAGAGGTGGCCAAAGCCTCATCTCCCGAAGAAGTCTCAGGGGTGTCAAGAGACTGATCTTTTGAGGATGTCTCCGAGGCATCACAAGATGATGAAGATGTCCCTGCAGAGAAGAAGGTTGGAAATAACAACACAATAAGAAAAGAATGCCAACAAAGAGGGGGGGGGGGGGGAGTGGGAATATTCCTGGGGTTACCTGTTAACTTTTATAATGAAGATTATCTTAGATTGATTGCCAGCAACCTGGGGCAAGTTTTACCTATTCATGATGCCACCCTAGCATGGACTCAAACGGTTGAAGCCTTGGTTTGTGTGGACGTTGACAATGTGAAGCATCTTCCGGAAAGGATTTGGATAGGTTGTGGTGATAGTGAAGGGTTCTGGCAACCTGTCAGATATCACCGTCTCCCTACTATTTGCTCCTTCTGTAAAAGAATTGGCCATGGGGTCGGTGAATGCAAGAAAAAAGGTAAAGCGGCTACTCACGCTCATGCAGGCCAAGCACAGGTTTCAAATCCTCCACCCCGTCTTCCTTTTGAGAGGGAGTGGAGATTGGTAGTGAAGGGAAATACACATTCCCCTCCAGTATCTGACAGGCTGAGGGATGTTGCTATCCAGAACTCTTTTGAATGCCTTAATCAAGCTTCTGGTACTTCAAGCCAGGAAAATCTAGACATTATTTCCTCAGCATCCCTAACTAAGAACGGTGACAATGCCCCCACGGTTTTCTTTCAACCGAGGAAGGACTCACACTTTCAGCAAAATTCCTTGCATGGGCATGGGTTAGAGAACCCTGTCATCATTTTGGTGGCTTGCCTTGCTACTGAAGAATCTTCACGCCAGACGGCTCGCTCCTTGCCGGCGGAGCAGCCGACGAACTCACGTCACGAGGCTGCACAGTCTAATAGGGAAACGAAATCTTCGCGAGATTTTGAGATCCATGCTAAGCTAGGGAACCCGCCGATAACATCATCAAATACCTTATTGCACGGTTGTCCGGAGGTTGCGGATTCTGTTCAGGATCTCGCTATATCCGCCACGACTGGAGGAGAGCTGGTTGCATCATCTCTTGCCTCGTCAAGAGCCCGTGTGGAGAATCTGTTAATGGGAAATATGGTTCCTACTAATGCACGGGACTCCTGCATGGATCGTGTTATCACAAGATCACAAGCCAAGGCAGCAATGGGACATCATGGGTATGTTTCCTCATGATAAGTACCACCCTATTTTGGAACATTAGAGGCATATCTAGCAATGCCTCTAGACGCACTCTTAAGCGGTTGATCAAAAAGCATACTATAGATTTTATTGCTGTATTTGAGCCCAAGATGCATCTTAGCAACGCTCCTGCCGTGTGTCGGGCATTGGGAATGGACAATTATGCGACTAACCTTGAGGAGGATTCTAAGATTTGGATTCTTTGGAACAATCCCTGGGATTTTGAATTGGTGTCTAAATCCACCCAGCATATTATTGGTGTGGTTAAGCGTGGTGGTCTACCTATGATGGGGACATCACTCTTACCCTTTCCCTCCGAGGGGTCCTGCTGCTCGCCAATGTGTTCGCCATAATTTGTGGAGTCTAGCTATATAATTTTTATATTTTTCTTGAGTCATAATCATGTAATTTTACCTTTTATTGAGTCTACACCAATGAACTTTATTTCATTTGAAAGAGCATCTACAACTGAGTAATGTGTGTTTTCAAAAACCACTTTGTGACCTTTATCACATAACTGGCAAATACTTAGTAGACTGTGATTTAAACCATCAACGAGCAATACATCATCAATGGACCGTGGAGAGGGAGATTTCTACAGCCCACCTAAGAGCGGCTGAACTAGGTCCAGCGAGACCAAACGAGGCACAGCTCGCCTAAGTGACAGCCCACATGGCCCACTTAGCAGAAAGCCCAATAAGTTCACTCAGAATAAAGTACCTCCTAGGTGGCCACTAGGCTCGGAGGTCCGAGCATTGATCCGGTCAGAGGAAGATTCATGCCCGAGCTATGCCCCATGTCGGGATAAGAGCTGGAGCCCCGTGCCCACTCTGACCGAATTACACCCGAGCTATGCCTATCGCTTGGATAGGAGCTGACATCCTCCATGCTTCGGTCGACCAACGTGTGCTTATCCATGTTGCCATTAAGAGCCCTTTATGTGCAGGAGTTTATGAGAATAAGGGAGGCCAAGAGTCCTCAACGCTATAAAGAGCCCACGACGAGGACGTAAAGAGCCCACGTCGAGGACGTAACCCCTGCCCAAATGCCTCCGCTTACGGGATGCATAAAGCTGGCACACTATTTAAATCTGGTACTCCCTCCGGTGAAAGGTAAGGCCTAACATGCCTAAACTCCCTGAGCAGGATCTTCCTCACCACCTTGGTGGAGAGGGATCTCATGCAACCTCTTCCTCCTCCCCTCACAGCTTCCACCATTGCTCTACTGACTTAGGCATCGAAGGGTTTTTCCCCACAGAACCATCCTTAGGCCCCCTAATCTGTTTCCCTTCGTTGCAGGTCTCAATGTGGTGATCACTTGCTCCAGCTCAGGACCAGCGCGAGATTGCCCCTCTACATCTGGTGCCGTCTATGGGAAATGATCAAAGAGCCAATATGGTGCGAAGAGTACAGGGAGGAGGTCTACCGGTGATAAGGGCAAGGCCGTAGGGGTGACGGGAGAGGCCCTCTCTTAGGCCACACAAAATCCCCCTCCAACGCCAACTCCCTAGCCGACGAACCACCTCTGCCTGCGGCCGTGGGGCTACAACCCGCCGAGAACGCCGACACTTTCCAAACCCTTAATGCCAAACTGGACGTCCTCGTGGAGCTCCTGAGGACCCAGGCAGCCAGGGAGGAAAGATTGCGTGTCCCCCCAGTAAGCCCCCACTGCGGCGATGCGTCCCAGCAAACTGTCGGAGGCCGCTTCACTATCCAAGGGTAGCGGCTTATCCGTAACAGGTAAGGAGGAGCTTCGCAGGCCCCTCCCCCAGAGGAAGAGGCCTCCTCCATGCCAAGAAGGGTGAAACATGGGGGGCGACTGTTGTGCCCCTGTGGTTATTGGTCATTTGTATCTCATGATTTTGATAATGGCTAACACTATAAGTCATTGTTGTGTGGGATCACCCAAATTCAGCCGGGGCAGACCTCGCGCCTGAGGGCACTATGGGGTCGCTCTCTCGCACAGCAGCAAATTCACACATAACGGGGGGCGGGACCGGGCTCTCTCTCACCGTCGGTGCGAGCGCAAAGAAAATACGAAGGGACAAACCACAGGGGAGCAAGTGATCAGCCACGTACCTCGCCTAGCCTGAAAAAAAGGCCGGCACTGATCGGAGACGATGGCGAGCTGGGGAGCGCGCGCACCCAGCGGACACCCTGCATCGGGGAGGCTTGGTAACGTCCCTGCTATTACATGCACTTCGCTCCCAGGAGGGGGATCACGGGGGAGAGGCGATCAATTACACACTACCCTCGCGCAGGAGGGGGGATCGCGGGGAGGGGAAACAAGCTATCGACCGTACATCGAGCACAGTCATCCGATCGCGGTGCAGCCAACTCCTGGACGAAGACCGAAGGAGGCTGATGGATGCCTGAAAGTCTGGTGTCGATCGGACAGCGTCGGGTTGGGGCAGCGGTCGCAGCAGCAGGCTGGTGCAGTTCTGCTCGGCTAGACTGGTCGGTGCAGAAGTGGTGCGACGACCGGTACGGGTGCTGCCGAACTCCAAATGCGGCGGGACCAAGACGGGGACATTTCTGACTGGGAGTTCTACGAGCCCTCAGAAGGGGGCAGCCGTCTGATCACCTCTCTGGGCGTGGTCGTAGGGACAGCTGGTGTCAAATTTCTGGGTGAATAGCAGGATAGGTCGATGAAGAATGGGGCATAACTCCCAGTGCCTATGTTGGATCACGAATAAACCACTTGCGTTGGTTTCATTTTGTCGAGGGGTGAAATGTTGATGAAGACAGTAGGACCTGAAACTGACAGGAAGAAGGGGTGTCGGGGCCAACTTGACAGTAGCTTATCCTGGGCGAACAGGGGCTCCGGGTCTGGCGCACATGTGGGAGATTGGACGCCACAGATAGAGACGATGTCAAAAGTAGGCGGGACCACCTCTGGTGCATCGGCACTTTGGAGAGGCAGAACTCTCATGAAGAAAGCTCTGGATGAATCATGCAGTGGCAGGCTGTGGAGCTGCTACCAGATGGAGCTCTGGTTCAGTCCCGAGTTGGGCGCAGTTGCACGAGAACGGGCAGCGCGAACAGTGCTGAGGTCGGATCACCGCGGGATCACTTCTGGATCGAATCTGACTCGACGATGTATGACTCCACAGAAGGAAGCTTTGGCTGGTTTGCACTGTGAGAGCCGGGGTAGTCTCTGAAAACTTGACCTTTGTTGCAGGCTGGTTGCAGGGACAGCAGCATGGTCCTCTCAATCCACGGGAGGTCGTAGCGACAACGAGTGACTCCGAGAATGCCGTGGATGCACGGGGCAGAAGAGGGAGGACCTGGTTGTAGTGGGAGGGATGGCTGGGCCGTGGGAGGCTGGTGGCTAGGGTTAGGGTTGGTGGGGGGGGCGCTATGACCTGGCTTTCCCCCAATGACGTGTCCGGCAGGGAGGATCTTATGCCACGTCCTATAGATCCTCAATGCGCAGCGGGGTAGCTGAGGTGTCGAACAGGGAGGGGGACACATAGCCTACCTCCCGTCAATCGAAGATAAACCAAATCAAATCCCCATTAATGCTAGCCCGTTCCCGCCCTCGAATGCCTCTGTCGCTGCGGGGGTATAAAAGCCCCTTCTTCTCCCGCGAACGGAGAGAGAGGAAGCATTCCACAAAAGAGAGAAGGAAGACACAAGAGAGACACGAACGACCAGACCAAAGAGAAGAGAAGAAGGAGAAGATAAGAAGAAGAAGAGAGGAAAGGGGCTTTCCCCTCAGCGGCTACCAAAGAAGAAGAGTGGAAGAGAGAGGAAGAGAGAAATATAGCAGGGAGAAGAGGGAAGAGCATGGAGGCATCGCCCCTGCTCAACCCTTCGTTCCTCCTTTTTCCTTCTTTTCCTTTCTTCCCCTCCCTTCTTATGTTCGATGTATTTTGGTTCCCATTTGCCATGAATAAAACCATCTTTGTTGTCGTTCTCTCTCTCTTTATCCATTTTTTTGTCATTTTTACGTTGTCTCACATCGGATTAGGTCTCCCTGTGTGCTCTTCCATCGGCCTTTTCCTTCCCTAGTGGTTTGCTCCCTTCTGAGGGATCTCTAGCCGTCACCCTCGTCCACTTGCCATGAGGGGGAGTCCCTTCTTCTTCCCTGTGAGCCCAAGCCCTCAACACCACCGTTGGTTTTTGTTCCCCCAACTTCCTCAAACCCCCAGTCCCTAGCCTTCCCTACCCTCAACTGAAGCTCCTCTTGCCAATTGAACCAAGCCCCCAGAACCCATGGCCTCCTCCCTCTCACTGGCCTTAAACCACCCTCAAATGCCTTCGCCGGTACACCAGTCATTCCTTGACCGGTACGCTCCTAGCCTGGCACAACCTCCCTGGTCAGCGCATTGACCCCTACACCTCTTCACCGGTACAGTCTTTCACCGGTACGCCCCTGACCAGCCTTAGAGAGGCCTTCCATTCATCGGTTTCCTCGGGTTTTCTGATGTTTTATTAAAGGTGTTGTAGTCTTTGGACGCCCACCTCCACTTGTCGGGTTCCGCCACTCCATGTGGGCGTGCTCCTTGTATCTCCCTTACGCCCGGGTCAAGGGGAGATGCTGTGGAATTTTTATCAGAAATAATAATATGCTAAAAGACCAAAGAGAGCAACAAGCAAATGAAATAATCAACAATAAAAATGCCTTAACCAAGGTGAAAAGAATCAGGGGCAACATGAAGAGGGCCGGACTGAACAATGGTTGAGTGCTTTGAGTATCCGTACTAGAGGGAGGAATGAGCAGAGAATGGTTAAGAGACGGGAAAAGGGACCCCTCGTGAATCAGATAGAAAATCAATTTAGAAAAGAAGGAAGAGAAGGGTAAAAGAAGAAAAGAAAGGCCTTAAGGAAGATATAGTTGTAGAATGACCTTTAAAGAGATAATGGTCATACAATCAAGCATTCAAACTGAAATTCCTTACAAACATGGAAATTGAGTCCAAGGGCACAAAAATTGAGTTCAAGGGCTGAAAATATAGAAAATTCACCAGTTAAGGAGCAATCAGGCATCGACAAGGAGAACAAGAAAACTACTCGACTTATCTGCTAAAAACGGGTGTCTACACCAGTGTTGTTCCTTGCCTAGTCGAGTCTCTTGCATCTCCTATTACTGGTGTCCCTTAGCTATCCCTTGTGGCTACTTGTTCTGCTGCCTCCGGTGACATCTTGGGTTCTGTAGCGGTCTCCTCTTCTTCCAGGTGCCCGCCATCACTCAACCCTGCAGCTCCCTCCTGGTTTCCTTCTTAGCTGCCTTCTCCTGCTGCTGCTTCGAATGCTCTGCGTCTCTCCTTCGTGCAAGCTGTGCGCCGAGCTGCCAAAGGAAAGCCTAGTCCAACTCCAAGCCCCCATGCTTCCCCTTCTGCAGCTGCATCCTCTGCTTCCTTGGACAACTCTCCCTCTACATCGTCTTCTTCAACTAGAGGTTTCATCAAACCTCCTGTTATCTACCAAGTCCTCACGGTGCCCGATTTTGAGCCATCTCGCCCTGCCGACTTCAGCCAGCTTCATGCCAATTGGGTGGGCGACTATGGCCTTGATCGTTCTAGGCCAGCCTCCTGGCCTGATGATGCTCGTTCCAGATGATCTCTACACAGATCCCGCTCCATCAGCGTCACACATGATCAAGATTAATCTGTTTCATTCTTATTTTACTATGGTTGTATGGGTCTTCCCTTTGGTGTCCCTTGCTTTGGGTTGTTTGGGCTGTGTGTGTCTCTTTGTCACAGACCCCTCTGCATATGGTGTCTTCTTTCAGCCCTACAGGCCTTATTGTATTTTCTTTCCTTTCTGTCATTTTAATAAAATTGCCTAGCCGATCTTCAGATCTGCCTAGATATTACCATAGTTAAAAAAAAAGGACAGGATGAGCAGGTGTCGATCTCTAGGAGTGGAGCGTACTCTGCACTTCCTGGTGTGGTGACCGATCCGTCGGAGCGACACAAGAGCAACTACCCCTTACTCGACGGGGTCGAGTTCTTCCCACCCGGGAAGAATTGATGGGAATCAACATCGAGCACTAATATTTTATTTTACATTTGGGTCCTTTTAGTTTACTTTTATATTCTTGGAAAAATATGTTTGCAATTGTAAGGCTTTACAAGCCAATGTGTCATTCCCTAAAGATCTTTGGGTTTACTTACAAAAGTGTAGTAGGTCCAGCAAGGGGGCTCCCACTCCTTCCCCATTTATCCACCTAAGTCCTAGGGGTCCATGTGGGACTGGTCAACATCTTAGGTGGCATCTAGAAGGATCCTTTCCTTCATGGAGAAGGCAAGGAGACAAAGGTGTTAAAAAGTCCAAGATGCTTCCTCCCTCAACAATCCTCACTAACCCTTCAGGGGCCTCATCAGCCTCTTGGGTGGCGTCCCCAGTTCCTGGTGGTGATAATTCGATATTTGTATCGGGTTGTCGGTACCCTGAACTCTGGGTCGTTACAGTTGGTATCAGAGCATGCATTGGGGAAACATGTAAAGAATTGAAATTACATGTGTTTGTCCAGAGCAAGTCCAGTCGTGTCGTCTATTGCTGGCTCAAGATGTTTTCCGTGATTGCTAATGTATCTTCCGCTGTCATATGTTTTAGATGCCGCCCCGTAAAAGAAGAGCTCATGTTCCCCTGGAAGAGAGTGGCAGCATTCCACCTCCTGTCGTGCCTGTTCCTTCGATCGTGCCAGTCCCTGCTCCTGCCATGCCAGCTTCGCATGATGACTTACCCGGTGGTCGTGGTAGAACACTCAAGAAATTTCTACTGTTCCACCCGCCGACATATGAAGGTCAGTCAGATTCGGATGCTGTTAGGATTTGGATCGAGACGACTGAGCGTGTATTTCGGTCGATGGAATGCGTGGAGGATGAGAAGGTTATGCTTGTTACTTTTCAGCTTCAGGGTGCAGCATTGATGTGGTGGAATTCAGAATGGGAAGTTGCCTTCCGTTCCCGACCACTTCGTCAGATCACCTAGAGCGTACCTACAGTCTAGCCTATCTTCGCATGGATAAGATGCACCAATTTCTAGACCTGGTGTAGGGTGAGATGATCGTGTTGCAGTATCGAAACAAGTTTATCGAGTTGGGTCGGTATGCACCGCATATTATTACTGATGAAGCCTTGAAGACCGAGCAATTTCTCCGTGGTCTACGAGCCGAATTGAGAGTGCTGCTGGTTGCTACCTGTGTTCATGTTATGGATGATGCATATCAGGCAGCAGTCGCAGCTGAGCTTGATTTGGCGAGGTCTGCAGGGTTCTCTCAGTCCAGTGTTGCTCAGCCGGTTGTACCGTTTCAGTAGTCCTATCAGCCGTCAGCACCTGGTGTTCCGTTTGTCGTGGCTACTTCTGGTGGTCCATCAAGGCAGATGTTTCGAAAATCTAAGAAGCGTTTCAATCATCCAACATCTTCAGGTTTTGTGCCGCAGCAATCGGTGTCTTCTGATTCAGTGCAGCAGTCTGTTCCTCCGTATCAGCAGCGCCGAGAGTTTCATGTGAGTCAACTGAGACCATGTCTGAGGTGTGGTGGCAGCCATCCCGGTGTACCATGTTCCTTGCCGGTGGTTTGCTATTGTTGTGATCAACTGGGTCACGTTGTTCGAGATTGCTCGATGAAGTCAGTTCCGGTGCAGTTCTCGCAGGTCACCCAACCGCGGCAGTCACAATTCCATCTTCCTGCACCACCTCAGCCTCAGCCATCATTTTTGCAAGTTCCTGCTTCTTCCCAGCAATCTTTTGCAGCCTCTAGCCGGAAGTCGAGAAGCCGGATTACGCATATCACTCATGCAGGAATTTTTTGAAGCTTTTTAGAATTTTTATGGACATGGCTATGTTCAGCCAAGTCTGTCGGCCTGATCGGGCAGTATCGGCCGATCCCACCGATCTAAGTCGATTTGGGGTCAGCCGATCCAATCCCGATCCCCGAGTCTGCCATGGTTATTTTAGGGGTGGGGAATGGGGAAGAGAGCAAAGAGAAAAAACTTGCCCGGCCCTGGAGAGGGTTTCTCCTCCGACTCCCACAATCCCCCTACGGAGAGAGAGAGAGAGTAGAGGGAGGGCTCCTAGGGAACCATTGCCATGGCACTCCACAAACTGCGAGGATGTACTTGCATATGTCTTTACCGTCGATGAGCACCCAACCAAAGTTGGGCTCATAGAAGCACCGTATGAGGGAGATGACAGAGCTCTAGCCGCAGCCGCTGGGGACGATGAGGGTGACGGTCTTCAAAGAGTGGGCACGCAGGGTGAGGTGTCGAAAGATGGAGATGTCCCGGTAGGGGGGGAGGCAAAGTCAATGTGCTTGAGCTCGACCTCACCACAGAGGCAGTCAAGGAGGGGGCTGGCGTAGGGGTCGTCAAGATAAATCTCCGTCTTGCGGTCAACGAGCTCGAAGTGGACCTCATGGCGTGGCTGCCCTTAATGTAGTCGAGAGCCAGTGTGAGCATCTCCGCCGCTCCTTGGTAGACACCATGAGCACCATGAACACCTAGATGGCATTGGAGAAGTCAGAGATGTCACGCTTCACCAGCCACACTGCGTACTAGAGGCTGAGGGCGTAGGAGGGGTAGAGCGAGAACTGGGCCACGCCGAAGCTGCTGCTGGTGATCTGCATCTTCCAGAAGCACCGGCACAGGGGGGGCTTGAAGGTTGGAGGCACAGAGCTGGGTGATCTTGGCCTCCGAGTTAAATGCAGCAACAGTGCGGGCGTTAGCGACAGCCTCACCGGCTATCTGTGTGGCTTTCGCATGGACGTCTTCCAAGTCACCAGAGAACCCTTGCAGGCCGCCGGCTATCCACCGACCGACAAGCTTACCAGCGCCACCCGGCCTCTGCCAGTTTTCACTAGCTCCCAGCTTCGTAGCGACAACCCCTGCCAGCCACGCACCCACAGTTGGGCGCCTCCGTGAACTGAATGCACATGCCAACCATTGGATGACGTCCACACATCTGCCACTCTGTCCCCAGCCCCTTCGCAGCACAGGCGGCCACAAAGCACAGCAGCACCAGCTGCGCAATCACCGGGGCCTCTGCCTTATGCCGCCACTGCCACCACAACCGCAAAAGATGTCGGGCCACATCGGTACTTGCCAATCCAACACCCGGTGGCAAGGCTGAAGCCAGTGCCGGTGCTAGAGGTCATGCCTGCAGAGGCATGTAGAAGGTGCCATCGTCGGGTGGGTGGTGGTGAGAGAGAGAGAGGGTTATTTTGGTAATTTTACTACCGAGATGAAATATTCCTTTCATTTTTAACAACACTTCACTTCAATTAAAAGAAATATATATATATCAACAGCTGGTACTGGGCTCCTCTGCTTCGACGTTAGAGAGAGAGAACGCAGCCATCATGTGGATCACGCTAGCTAAGTGGTGAACCACACGTGCTGCCTTAGCTGGCCTGGACCACGTATGTGGCTGTGGAGGGTTGATGAGACCACTCTTCAACCGTGTGAGACTGTCTTGGATCAGCTTCTGCGCTTGAGTCTTAAAGACATAGCAATCTTCAATTGGGGTGACCCAGCATGCGATGATATGGGCAATAGCTGGGATTGTCAGTCTTCTGGGCCTTGTCCGGCTTGCGGACTTCTGGCTGCTCAATGATCTTCGGGGCCATGCAGAGGTCGAAGAGCATATTCATATGGGATAAGGGTGTCTTCATACGCTCCGAGAAGGAGGGAGAGGCCGACTTATCTGCTGGCTTCTTGTCGGGGCCACTTATCTTGGCCTCATTGCTGGCTTTGGTAGCGGGGGTGAACTCAATGATATTCACCTCCTTCTCGGGCTGGCTCTCTCACGTTTGTTTACCCTTTGCTGAAGTGTAGCTCAGGTTGTTGGTGAAGAACATCTCGATTTTGGTGACTGTAGAGTTCAACTGGTTGAAGCCTTTAATGTTGGCATTGAGGAGCTTTTCACTGACCTCGACCGCCAAGCCTCGGTGGTATATGGTAATGGAGTCCTCTTGGACTGGCGGATTGATACACCTCATGCTGAGGTCTCACCATTTCTTGATAAAGTCAAATGCGCTCTCGCCCTTGTTTTGTCGGAGAGAGTAGAGCTCGACTAGAGAGATCTTCCGTTCGACCATTTGGAAACGGTCGAGGAACTTCTTCTGGAGATCCGCCTAGTGGATGACTGAGTTGGGCTTTAGGCGGGAATACCACTGGAAGGCCATTCCCGTGAGTGAGATGGAGAAGTAGTGGAGGAGGTATGACTCGTCCAATGCTAGCTCGCCCATGGCCGTGATGTAGTAGGCCAAGTGCTCATGCGGAGACCCCTACCGGTCGAACTTTTGCAGCTTCAGCGGCTTGGCATACTCTGGAGGAAGCTTCTTCAATTGGTGATGCAGCGGGTAAGGGACGCTGTAGAGGTCTATAGTTGCGACCCCTTCCCCATACTGGGGGAGCTTCGTCTCGACAATCTGCTCGATCATCTGGCATTGCGCCATAAGATTCTCTGGCACTGGCGTGTTGGATGGCTATGGTTGAATTTCAACCAGGGGCGTGCCGTACCCGATTATTGTGGGGGTTTGAGCAGCTACCGCAGAGGCATTGGCACCATTGTGCCCAGCTAGTACAGTTGGCGCTTCGGCCTGAGGCCTAGCTGGTGCCTGGGGATGAAGGTCTCATTCCTGAAGAAGATATTGCAGGAGGGCCTTCAAGTGCTGGGGAAGAAGAACAAGAGGAAAGGAGGAGACTTCAACGCAAGATCTGATCTACCTCCGTAAACTGCATGCGGGAGTGCAAGTTTGGTGAAGCAGAAGAATATGTTCATCCTGTCTCAGGCCGAGTCTGTACGAGACCATCCCTGGAGCCGGAGCTGGTAGATTGGGCATTATCCATCAGGCCCAATGTTTTGGTCTTCAGGAAGGGTGGGAGCACCAATTTAGAGCCTTATTATCACTTCTGATTTGGCCTAAATTTTGGCTATGACCAGTAAATTCCACCCTCTTCAGCACAGCTTCCACTAGAGAGCCGATCAAGAGCAGGATCGGTCGCTGTTGAAGAAGCCCACACCTGGTGGGACTATTTCCATCGCTGCGAGGCAATTTCTTTCAGAGTGCCAGCTCCCGGGCAGCTCCCTCGTGTCACATCAGTATATATCAACTAGTGGAATGGTCGTACAACCTTTTACAGACTTTCCCGGAATGACTGCTGGGATCATGCAGAGCACAAATTCTTGAACTCCCAGCCTTCCCCAGTATTTGAAATCAATCCCCATCATCCGCGGAGACTAAAGTCTCGGAAAGAGTTCGAAGTGTAGGCTTATTTGGTCGCTTGAAAATCAGTAAAGCAATAAACATCCAAGCCACAGCCTGTGCTTCCAGAGATTGAGAAAGATGAATTGATGGAGACCCTTTGGGGCCTGTGCCGGGTTGGCAGCGGCAGGGTATCCTTATAGCAGTTCCCATTGCCAGTCGAAGAGCCCATTGCCTGTCCTACTCCATGGCATTCGGAGACCGACCATTTGTGCCCGTATAGGATTTTTGTACGAAAGGAGGACTAGCGCCCAAATTTATATGCTCAGACCTCTTGGATGTTTGCTTTGTTATGCATTCATGGCCTTTTCTTAACTGATAGGGCTGAGATGATATTGGAGAGGCCACTATTTACTACTTTCAAATATGTTGATGGATGGGGAATCGACCACCTCAGTTTGTACTACAGTTTGTAGGCTCATGGCCATGAAGATCTGGCTCTTCTAGCTGAATGTTATGCCATTATAGGCGATGTCTGCTGGCTGGTCTGGGAGGGTGCATCTAGAGAGAAGGAACCTCCTCTGTATTATTGGTTTCTGTCCCCATTATATTTTGGCCCACCAGGCAAGTGCTATCTTGCTCTGCTTATTCTTCGTCTTTTGTTAATTTCTTCTTTCGGCACATATACACGTCCCCCGAATGATTATTGGGTGCCCATACTTCTTCTTGTATATTTTCCAGATTCCAAGACAACTTTGGAATACCGAAGGCTAATATCCAAGGCACAAAAGCCTAATTACTTTGAAGCCCAGTTATAGCTCCAACTGCTATGTCACTACCTTCCCGAGGGTCTCAGAAACGTGAGAGATCTCATGTGAAAGAGGCTATCTCTCGGGCAAAGAAGGCCCGAGCGGAAGTTTCTAAGCAAGAGACGCAAGCGGCGACAACACTTGGTGCTCCATTGCCAGTGGTTCCTTCTTTTGAGGAGTTTGAGGCGGTGCAAGAGTAGTCGTCTTCTTCAATAGGTATACCTCTTTTACTCTGCTCTATTTAGCCACGCACTGGCCCTCTGTTAATTTATTATTATTTTTATTCAGCCCCGACGGTCCCTTCCGCTCCGATCGCGGAAGAAGGTGCAACTACCAGTGTCCCCAAGGGAATTGAAGGTGCCAAAATGCCCATGATTCCGGTAGAGAGTGATCTTCCTTCACCCACACCCAGCCATGAAGGTACTGTCATTGATCATGAGGTTTTTATGGACAGATGTTCATTCTTCTTCTTTTACTAACCCTGTCTTTTTGGTCAGATGTCATCCCTTCGGAGCCTATCGTGGTTCCTCTCTTGAGCCTCCGGCCCTTGCTGTGTTGCCCGCCCGGCGATCTTCTGAGAGGTTGGCCCCCTTAGCTCCGAAGAAGGCTTCTTCAGAGGCAAGGAGAAACAAATGTAGCTTCAGAGTAATATCATGAAGCTGTATCTGTAGATTTGAAATCAGATCGAAGGCTGCTCTTCAAGGCTAGGCTTTCTATAGGGCGGCTCTCTCCTTTCTTCTTCTCTCTCTTCTTTTATAGCATTGGACTGGGTCAGCCAGATGCTAGGCTACTCTTCATTTTTCTTCTCTCTTCCTCACAGATGCCCAGTTGAAGCTTAGGAAGATGTGGGCTTTTCTCTTCAAGGCCGCAACAGCTCCTCTTCAAGAACGAGCTTCATATATATAGAGAGCTTGGTAGAGAGTTTTCCCTCTAGGTTCCTGTGACCTGATTGGCTGGAATATAAAAGACTTGTCTGAACACTGACCTCTTTTTGATTGGTCCACCATATCTGATGGTTGGAGCAAGACAATTTTCCCAAGCTGAATTCTGATTGGCCCAATAGAGGCACATAAATTCACTCCAAGATTTTCCCATTTGAATTATTGGAAAGAAATGATGCTTCTTGGATAAGGCCTCTACCAAATCTGTCTCCTCATTGGCTGTGGCAGACAAGGATAGATTTCTATCCTAGGTACCTTCCTTGGACTAATAACCCATTGGTTATGACCAAAAAGTATAGTATTAGGAAAGTTGACCTTTCCAAAGTCTGGTATTTGCCAAAAAGCTTCTCCCAAAAAGTTATGCTCAAGCCTCATGATGAAGAGGACAGTCCGCTGTCCAAGGAGCCTTTTCTAGATCTCAAAAGATGTGTTTTTGGAGATTTACATTGAAGTTTTTTATTCTCTGGAAAATCTCAAACAATGTTGTAGATTTGGCAGATAAAAGCTTGAAGGCCTACAAGTGTGTCGACGCAGCTAGTCTATCGTGTCGACTCATCCTTCAGAAGATGTATTTATAATGCTTTCTAGAAACCCCCTTGCATTGATGCCCTGAGAGGGCAAGGTCGATGCATCCAACAACATACGTTGGTCTTGACTTCTGCTGGAGCTTGATGAGGTCGACGTACCCTATTGGAGAGGTCGACGCATCAGGGCATGACAGAACTCAATCAAACTGGGGTCGACACCATGGGTTGGCACCCTTAGTTTCCATACTGGAGATGAGGTCATGAGGTCCACATAGTGAAGCTCTGAGGTCGACATAGCTGATGAATGACCTTCTGATTGCTGCTGAAGCTCATGAGGTTGACGCATGACAGTGATGAGGTCGACACAGCGTGGCTTGGTAGAACATAAGTAGCAAAGGGTCGACACCATGGGTCGACACTTTCAATTTCCATGCTGGGAATGAGAACAAGAGGTCGATGCAGTGAGCCCATGAGGTCGACACTGCCTTGAGCATGAGGTCGATGCGGCCTTGTGTAGATTACATTTTCTTTCTTTTATCGAATCCTTTCTTGGTTTCTGTGCATTCAAGGAACTTTGGCACTTGGGAGATTGAACTAAAAAGCTTGGTTTGCCAATGTCATTGTCTCAAACTGCCTTGCTTGCTTTATCTTAATCTTTTGGTGCCATTGATTCCATTAGACCGTCTGCTCGATCTGTTGACTGACTTTGATCTGAACTTAATGCATGTTGACATCATCAAAACCACATTCGACTCATCAATGAGTCATAATTAGACATCATCAAAATCTAGGATACAACATTCTCCCCTTTTTTGATGATGACAATTATGACTCATTGATGTCATAAAAATCAACATTCAATGGATGATATGATTCAACATGATTAGCATTCAATGCATGATATGATTCAACATGATCAGCATGATAAGCATTATTCCACATTCTCTCCCCTCTTTATACATTCTTTTCCTTTTCTCAACACTCTCCCCCTTTTGCACACTCTCACCTTTATTTTCAAATTAATGACTCCACAATTCTCTCCCCCTTTGCCATCAGCAAAGAGGGCTTAAATTTAAGCCACTTTTGTGAAAAATAGTCAATATTTAGGGGACATGTTGTCAAATTTTTGGTATAAGTAGTGAGAAGACATATTGATATGAAAATTTTAAAATGTTAGGTAAATATGGCTAGACTTGATCGTTTGTGGATGAATCGCAGAGTAGTTGATGGAGTGGTGTCAAAGGAGTTTAAGGATGGAGTTGATAGTTTTATTTAGTTTGCATTGGGCCATCCAACAGTAGTGGACTAGCGTGGTTATATCTGATGTCCATGTTTACTTCGTAAATAAGAGATTTCTTTCGCTATGGGATGTGCTACATCATTTATACAGGGAAGGGTTCATGAAAGATTATATGAATTAGGTGTGTCATGGTGAGGACTTCTAGTCGTATAAGCCCGCCAATGTTGCATGACATGGTAATCAATGTTGCATGCACAAGTACCCATGCTGACATGGTAATCAATGTTGCTGGCCCTTATTGGACGATATGAGAGGATCTAGAGGGGGGGTGAATAGATCCTATACCAGATTATCAACTTCTAAAAACAAACTAGAGACGGCCGCACGACGGGTAACACATGCAAGGTCACATGATGGTTTAAAGAGATAAATGAAAGATGAATGCTTGGATGTACAAAGCTACCTGTGAAGAGGGGATAGAAGATATGGATAACAAACCGCAACACAATGTTTTAAGATGGTTCGGCTACACAATGGCACACCTACGTCCACCCCTTACCAACCAGTGAGGCTTCCACTCCTTGGCCAAAGGAACAACCACACACGCTGAGTAATCAGCAGCACACGGGGACTAGCCCCAACCATACACACATGAGGACAAGTCCTCAAGGCACACGGGAAGCAAGTCCCACAAGGAAGAAACTAGAACCAAAACAAGGAACCATACCCACACACACGAAGTGAGATGTGGTAGAAGAACAAAGATAAAAATAAGCAACCAAAAGAGCCAAGAGGCTACAACTAGTAGTTCCGAGCAAGGAGGCACTGGCGGTGCTAAAACTGTGAAGCAAGGGAGCTCGGGCTGGCTGACTAGCTGGGGAATGCTCCTTCTTTCTCTCTAGGATGGAGGGCTGAGTGGTCACTCCTTTTTCTTTTTGTTTCTCACACTCTGCTCTTTCGGTAGGTTAAGCTCCTTCTAGCTCTAGCAGCTCCTTCATGCAGGGGAGGACTGTCTATTATATAGACTTCAACTCTTCAAGAGGTAGTAAAACTTTCACTCCAATTCTCTTGCAAATATGACAGGCTGGTAGAGACCAGGAAGTGGTTTGATCGAAAGGAACTACGGAGGTTTCTTTTCTGAAGCAAGAGGATGCCCTTTTTATCAGAGAAAGGATCTTCTTTGAGACAGTATCCTGCTGGTTGTCGCAGGTGACATGTTGGAACCCTAGTTTTGATGATGTCACAACTATGAATCATGTTGTGGCAAAATCGCTTGATAATGATTGATTAAGTCATCATGTTCCTTGAGTTAACACCCATAAGGAAATGAATCAAAACTGTAGCGTAACAAATAAATCTTCTGTCAATGCTTGCATATAAACATCGTAAGTTAAAATTTTCTCTTTCTCTACGTGAGAAAATGGTGCAGGTGCAAAATGGGTACTGTTTGGCCCATATTCTTAGTTAATTAATATGAGCTCGATCAGTTTGACGTACATCCCTTGGAGGTGGGAGAGTTAGTCCAAGCCTCGGGCTATCTCCTATGCAGGTTGTAAGGTCGCCAGACCAACTTCCGGTATTGGTGAACACCCTGCTATATATAGGAGTGATGATGGGGCTACATAACATGGGCCCATCATTCCATTAGCGAGAGAACAAAACTACCCACATCTGCTCATGTCTGGTGTAGGACTCCTTCTCACATGAGACTCCTCTTTCTCGCTGCGCTCATGTTCCCACGTCCAGATTCCACGCATCACACGTCGTCTGCGAAATCAGGGTTTGCTTGGGACTCTTTGGCGGCTGGCATCACGTGGGCTTCCAGCCTCTTGCGGCATGTCTTATTAATTCCCATGTAGGTTGGGAAGTCGGGACATACATGATGCAACAATTCTCCCCTTGGCTTGTATTCACAAGTTGCATTCAGTGCTAAGCTCCATCACGATCATTGTAACCGTCAACGCCTCAAGCCACCATGGCCACTTCATGTGCTCCACACGTCGACCAAGTCCAAGCAACGCCTGAACTTCTTATTGGAAGGAATATGATTCGACAGCATGTCCACCAACAGTCACTATACCCTACAGTATGACATCACGAACAAAATAATACATGACATCGATGTATTTGGTCCTTTCATGATGCATCTAATTTTTCGTGAGATGTATGACACACTAGCTATCATAGTACACTAAAGTCATCTCATGCACATGTCCCAGATCGTCAACCAAATCTCTCAACCATAATGCTTCTTTCACACCCTTGGTCATTGTCATATACTCAGCTTACGTCGACAAAGTCACAATAAACTGCAAAACAACATTCTAATTAATAGTATAGCCTGAGAGTGTGAAAACATAGCATGTTAAAGATCTCCTCTTATCTGGGTCATCAACATAGTGTAAATTGGCATAGCCTGAGCACCATTGCCATTCCTCTCTGTGAAATAGCAGGCTCATATTAGCACTTTTGAGGTAAATAAGAATCCACTTTACTGCCTCCCAGTAGATCTTTCGAGGATTTCCCATATACTTGCTAACCATTTCAATTAATAGTATAAGAAATATCTGATCGAGTGCGCACCATACCAGACATAAGACTATGTTGTGAAAATTTTATGCTTTATTATGATTTATTTTGATGATAACAAAATATAGATTGCATGATTATTTATTGGGTCATGATTTGTTGGGATGACAAATTTAATGTTCTGCGTGTTTGATTATTTAGGCCATGTTCCATGCACATTCACCCATTGGGCCTGGATTTGAATTGTGTAATACTGCATTCATTGCATATAACATCGGTGCACATTTTTCTTGCACTCTCATAAAGGTCGGTGCATATCATGTTCTCATCTCATGCATACACACGGTCGGTGCATGTTCCTGTAGTTTGCTTATAAGGAAAGTGCATATGCATGGATATAGAAGAATAAGGTTGGTGCACATCTGCATTGTGCTAGTAGATAGTCGGTGCATGTCTGTATAAGAAACGCATATAAGTTATTGTAGGATTTGCTGTGAACATATAAGGTCAGTGGAGGCTTTTGTCTCGCACACTTAAGGTCGGTGCAAGTTGTGTCTTGGGCCAAACAAAGTCTGTGCACTATTTGTCTTACACATATGTACATAAGTTAGTGCAATATTTGCCTCAGGGTTAAAAACATCAGTGCATCTTTCTACTGGGTTATACAAAGTCAGTGCAACTTCTGCATTAAGATCATAAAGGTCGGTGTAGTTTTTGTTACTGCACACATACTAGGGTCAGTGCACTTTTGTCTCCAAAGAATACTGAAGTCGTTGCACGCTTAGATGTTCAGCAGGCAAGGCAGACGCAAGTAGTGCCTCACGCACACTTAAAGGTCGGTGCATGTGTATTTAAGGTCTGACCATATGAGCATGGTTTCAACAATTCAGGTCTGTGCACGGTTGGCCCCAATGCATATCATGATATAAGGTCTGTGCACTTTAGCCTTGCGATATACAAGGTCAGTGCAACATCTAGTCTGTGCATAAACTGAGTCAATGCATGTCTCTCCTTATGGCTTGCATAGTCTATGCACCCTCACGTCTCAGGTCAGTGCATGTGTGCATCTCACGTAAACAAAGCCTGTGCATATCTTATTCTTGCCTGACTGTCTTATGAACAACTAATTCTAACTAGGTGTTTGATATATTGACAGGGAATTCACTGAGAAAAGGCTCCAGAGAATCAGACATGTGGACAGCGCTTTTTCTCGCCTATGACACGTGGATCCCCAAATGAGTGTTTCTTCCAAATTCTTGGGCGGAAAATGTGATTTCCACATGCCCTCTCTTAGCAAAGGCTATAAAAGGGATATCATCTCTCAGATCTAAACGTCGAAGACTAATTTGAGAGAGTAGACAGTGTTGAAAGAGAGGAAGAGCTACCGTGTGCTGTGAGAGAAGATCTGTGAGAGCAACTAGAGTGGATTTGGAGGAGTAACAGAGTATCAGATTCTGAGAGGTTGGCCTTCGACTGTTGGATCAAATCTAGAGTCGAATTGCTCATTAAGAGCTACAGAATTTTATTTCCGTCTTGCATCTTTGTTTTGTTTCTTTTGTTCTTTTCAATATACTTCTGTAAGCTGTGGATCAGCAGATGACGGTGTGTCCTCGAAGAGCAAGCCGTGAGGCTCAGCAGTCTGGGATTGTATTCCCCAAAGCTGTGGATCAACGATTTGTAGGGATTCGTTCCCCGATGCTATGGATCAGCGATCGAGTTCCTTCCAGTCCGAGGGAGGAGGCTAGGTGAGAGAGGGCATCCACGCGGGAGTTTTCTTCCCGAGCCATTCGGACTACCTCAAAGCTCTCGAATAGCTAGGCTAACCTTCGAACCATCAGAAGGTATTTGATCATCGGCACCTCTCGAGCTTCGTAATCACCGTTGACCTGGCTAGCGACCAGTTGGGAGTCAGTGTGGATTATGACTCCCTCGGCCCCTAGTCGACGTGCCATCCTGGCCCCCAAAGTGAGGGCTTCATACTCGGAAGCCTTATTGGATGCCTGGAAGTTGAACTTCAAGACATACTATAGCTGAGCTCCTTCAGGTGACTTGAGGAGCACGCCAGCACCACTGTCGGCTGAGTTGGATGATCCATCTACGAACAAGTCCCAGACGACTCCTTGTACCGATGAAGGTTCTTCCTTGAGCGGGACCGTGCTCTCTGTGATGAAGTTCGCTAGGGCCTGTCCCTTGATGGCCATGCGGGGGCGGTAAGAGATGTCGTAGGCCTCGAGCATGATGGCCCACTTGACGAGGCACCCTGAGGCCTCAGGGTGAGAAAGAATCTTCTTCAGTGGTTCGCCAGTCAGCATGACGATGGAATGACTCTGGAAGTAAGGTCAGAGGTGCTTGGCTGAGGTAACCAATGCTAGCATGAGCTTCTTGGTGGCAAGGTACCTCCTTTCAGCTTCATTGAGCAGCTTGCTGGTGTAATAGACCGGCCTCTCAATTCCCGCATCGTTTCGGAATAAAATCGAGCTTAAGGTGAAAAGAGTTACCGAGAGATACATGCACAATGCTTCACCTGGAACCGGCTTTGATAGTATCGGGGTCGTGATTAGGAACTCCTTGAGCTCCTTAAAAGCCTTCTAACATTTCTCGTCCTAGGCGAATGTAGTAGATGCCATTTTAGGTCCCCTCAACAGCTTGAAGAAGGGTAGGCATCGCTCGGTCGCCCGAGAGAGGAAACGGTTGAGTGCGGCTATGCGCCTAGTAAGACGCTGGACGTCTTTGACGCAAGTAGGTTGCCGCATGTCCAGGATGGCCTAGACCTTATCGAGGTTTGCCTCAATCCCTCGCAGAGCCACCAAGAAGCCAAGGAACTTCCCTGATCTGACTCCGAAGGCACACTTGGAGGGGTTGAGCATCATGTTGTACTTGAGGAGGGTGCTGAAGGTCTCGGCTAGGTCAGTAAGATGATCCTCGGCCTTTGGCGTCTTGATGAGCATGTCGTCGACGTAGGCTTTGATATTCCGACTGAGTTGTCACTCGAAGATTTGGTTGACTAGCCTCTGGTATGTCGCCCCAGCGTTCTTCAACCCAAAAGGCTTCCGAGTGTAGCAGTGCACACCGGAGTCAGTGATGAAAGCGGTCTTCTCAATATCCTCGGGGTCCATCTAGATTTGATGGTAGCTAGAGTAGGCATCCAGGAAGTTGAGTAGCTCGTTGTCAGAGGAAACGCGGGAAACACACGCGTGTCCTGTGGTAGCCCGCGCGCGCCGTCGCGCGGGGCTCGGAATGTGATCGCAATCCGCATCCCGGCTTCGAAAAGTCACCGAGCCCGTCGCGCGGCGCGCGACGGCTACCACGGCACGGATTCGCGGCTACTCCGTTGCCAGCGCGGGCTTCAGCAGCTCCCATTGCCAGGCGCACCAGCGGTGCTCGGCGATGAGCTTATCGGCGGCGGTCTCGGGCTGGCGCGCGACTTCCTGGAGCGTGGACTTGGGCGCGATGACGGTGGGGTCGAGATCGAGGTCGGCGGCAACCTTGTCGCGGTGGGCGCGGAGTTTTTCCATGCGCTGCTCGGCGTCCTTGTCGCGCGGGGGACGCTCGCCGCGCGGGGGACGCGGCACGGGGGGCGCCTCGCGTCCGCGCTCGATGGCGGCGATCAGGCGCTCGGCACGCGCGGGGGAAACGCGCGACGGCCACTTTGGCGCGCCCATGGGCGAGACGCGCGGGTTGGCCGAGCACCAGGTGGCGAGATCGAGCAGCAGCTCGCCGTGCATGACCTTGAAAACGGGCAGGTCGACCGTCTCGGCCTCCTTCTCGCGCCAATAATAAAGCTCCTTCACGACGGCAAGCGCCTGCGGCGACAGGAGGGCCGATCCGCTGATGCGCCACTCGTGCTCGGGGTCGTCCTCGCGCGTGATCTTGCTCGACTCGACGACGCGGGCGCAGGATTGCTCGTGCCATTCCAGCCGTTTTTTCTCCTCGAGCTGCTGCCGCATGATCTCCGCGATGGGCTCGAGATACTCGGTGTCCTGCACGGCGTACTCGATCATGGCCGGGGAGAGCGGGCGGCGCGACCAGTCGGCTTTCTGGCTGCCCTTGTTGAGCGTGATGCCGCAATATTTCTCCACCAACGCGCCGTAGCCGAATGCCTTCAGGCCGAGCAATTGCGCGGCGAGCATGGTGTCGAAGACGGCCTGCGGCTCGGGCGCCCCGGCGCGGCGGGCCATGCGCAGGTCGAAGTCGGCGCCGTGGATGATCCACGTGTGGCGGCTGGTTGGCGGCCAGAGTTCGTCGAGCGGAAAATCGCCGAGCGGGTCGATGAGGAAGTGGCGGCTGTCGTGCGTGACCTGGATGAGGCAGACGCTTTCCTTGTAGTGATGGAGGCTGTCGGCCTCGGTATCGAGCGCGATGGGGAAGTAGCCGCGCAGGTTGGTGATGAAATAGTCGAGCGCCTTCTCGTTATCAACCCAGAGAAACTCCACTTTATTCTTCGACATAGCCAAGCCCGTCATCATGGGCAAATCGGCGCCACGGGGCGAGTGGAAAGATCGAAAGGGAGGACAAAGGGAAAAGCGAAGCCGAATGGCCCCCTTTCCACCACTGTGCCTCGACTTTAGACTAACGGGAGCCTGATGAAACCTTCGCGCCCCACCGATAAGGAGTTAGCCGGCATGACAGTCAATGAACGGGCAAGGGGTGACAATCACAGAACAGACGCTGAACAATGGTGAAACAAACTGACACTTCAAAACAAATAACAAAATAACTGGGATAGACGGGTTGGAAGTGTACCTAGATGGGCGGCCCTGTACAAGCCGCAAGAGCGCTGGGGCGGACCTGGATCAACTGCAAGTCATCAGCAAAATGAACAATACAGGCAGAGGTACGTACCTGTACCAGGAAGATAGGCGGCCAGAGATTGGCCACAGGGTGGAGGGCGGGCGCACATCGGCCGCAGGAGACAGCAGGGTCGTAGAATAGGTATGGTTGGAGACTGATACGGGCGGTCGGTATCCGGCCGCACGTTATGTCCGACGGCTTGTACAGGACCACACCACCACCAGGGAACAGAAACGTGGAAAACCCGCCAATGACCTGTGACAACCTGAAAAGGAGAATACTAACAAAGCACCGAACAGAGAGTCAGCAAACACTAACACGATGGGCACTAGGTGTCCCACCGTGATCGTCAGAAAGTTTGTTGATCGAAAAAATGACTTTTCCTTAGTACCAACAGTTGAACGAAATCCCCTTATCCCTCTCTACTAAGAAAGCGTGAGAAATAAATAAAGCCGAAAGGGAGGGAGTAGAGACAAAACCTATGTGATCGCCACCCAAGACCCCAGACACGATGAACGTGCCGCACCTTGAGAAAGGGGGGAGACACTCGCCTTTATCTAGCACTGGGGATGATGGGCGGCTGATGAAAGGCCATTTGTCGGACGTACGGCCCCAAAAAGATCGTCTATCAGTGCTGGGATAGAACGCGGGACGAAGAACGATGGTAGTAGAATGGTCCTAATACGGCCGCAGAACGAAGATGAACGGCAACAAGGTAGTCGCTCGACTTCTTGGATGGACGGTGATCGACCACTCTACTCCACTACCTTCCAAGGCATAGGACTTCAACCTCCACTCTTTCCGGCCAGCCAGAAAGAGTGGGTCTCGTGCTAGATGACTGCTGACCTGTAAAATAATGTGTAGCCAACAAAATACACCATGATTAGACCCACGTAGTGTAGTATATGCTAGAAATAAAAGAAAATAACCTAATTAACATGAATGGGGGTTCACTTGGAGGTTTTTAAACCCCTAGGGGGGCCAAAATATAGGTAGGTGTGTAAAAATGACAATGCGAAGGAAGAATTGTGGGTGAAAAGGGGGAGAATAATGAATGCGATGAAGAACGGACAGTGGAATTGATGGAAGAAAGACACGTTACTCCCTTGAACCGGAGGCCTATGTGGACGTAGAAGGCCCCCCTCCCTGTGCTAGGGTTGCTTGATAGTTCAGCAGAGCTTCGCCGTCGATCAAAAATCTCCCCCCCCCCTTTCAAACCTTGCCTTTAGGGTCTATTTATAGAGCCTTGAAATCTAGCCTCGAAATTAGGGTTTTGGGTCATTGTCAGGTCAAGATAATGAAAGAAAATATGTATAAGCTCCTCCATGTCAACCTCACCTCCGGCTCCCTCCTCATGTGGAGGCTCCTCCTCCCGAGGGGGCGAGAAGGTCACCTCCACGCCAACCGCCAGCGGAGCTACAAAATACAAAAAAATCTGACAAAACAAGATTAGCCAACCACCCTGGCTAAACCAAGCAAAGACAAAGGGGTCAAAATGATACTTACGCAAAGCCGTCTCGGCCTCAACTTCCTCCTCGGTCTCGAGTCCCTCTGGGGACCCATCTGCCTCAGCAACTGCAGCCTCTACGTGAGGGCATTTTCGCCTAGGCTGCATGCCTCCATTCCCACTCCCTAAGGATGCCTCTGTGCAGGGCTGATCCCCCTCTGCCACAGAACCTATCCATAAGCGTAGCAGTATACAATGCCCTATTTGCACACCCAGAGAATAACAAAGTAAAGATGGGAAGTGCTAAAAGGAAGAGCCTTACCTGAAGCCCTAAACGGGGTCGACGGCTAGGGCACCAACTGCTCCGGCATCATCGACAACGCCCTGGCCGCCTTCGCAACGGCCTCCTGTATGTCCCTCAGAGTGTGGGCACACTCGATTTGGGACACGAACTCCACGGGCTCGGCCGACCCGATTGCATGGCCGATGTGTCATCTCCAATCGTCGACCGCCGTGTCAGCAAAGCTCCCGTGCGGGAGCACCCGGCCTAGCGACCCTCTGCTCTGGAGGCCACAGTCGGCCAAAAACTAGGACCACTAGGTCCTAGGCGCCCTCAGTCGATGCACCTTCACCCTAGTCACCACCGCCGCTGTCGGAGCCGGTCTCAGGGGCTTCAGTGCCCCTCTGTTGCCCCGACTCTCGGACAAACCGACTGTTCCGGGGCCACTGATCCACAACCCTCTCTATCTCCCGGTGGATCCGGGCAACGTGAGTCCTCAGATACCTGTCATCCAGTGGGATGGGAGGTAGATCCTCCCTCAACAAACGGCCCCCCTCTGCCTTCCTGATCACAGAGGCCTTCTGCCGATTTAGGTGGCTGTGCTCGAACCACCACCTGGCGTAATGGACGTCGAATTGTCCCCCACGCCCCTGTCTCGGTCTCGAGAACTGCTCCGGCTCCAGGCGGTAGTAGAAGTCCCACCATGCGGCCACCAACAGATGGGTGTCTTTCCCCTGTACTGCTACCCTGTCAACGGGAACTCCCTGTTCGGCGGGATCCCCTGATCATACAGGAAGTTCCTCGCGAACCGATAAGGATAGTACGACTCCAATGAACTCATCGCTGACCGGTGCAAAGGAAACACTGTCGACCGGGTGCTCATCACCCACTCTGTCTGCGGTCTGGCCTCCACCTCCCTCTGGCTAGCATGGGGGCTGGTCGCCCCTCCATCTGCCGCTCCCAGAAAAAGACCGCAGTCTCTCGCGGCACTGTCAAACGGTAACCCCTCCTCGCCCTGGGCGGGTAGGTAGCAAAGGGCTCTCCTAGCCCCCGAAGGCTCCCCTTCATCATCTTCCCCTGGCAGGGTTGAACAGCGCTGACAGAGTATTACATTGCAATGTGACTATTTTCTTCTTACTCTTTGATTTACTCTTTTTCTGGCATCTTGGCTTACCCAGCTCATGCCCCCAGAAGAGGTCGATTTTTGCTTTCTCTTGCTCCCTTTCTGGTTGCCTCTTTGATGCTCAATTCCTCTAGCTATTCCCAGAGGATATGATCCTTTATCAATATTGGCTTTAGCTCGGACTGTTCATATTCATTGAGCTGGTTGATATATCGTTGTAGGCGCCTCACCTCGGGGCTCATCTCCTTGTGAATGGGCAGTGGAGTTTGCTTCCCCGATTATGAGTGAATATTCAGACAACCAGGGGTGACTCTATAGTATGCCATACAGAGCACACCGGAGGAGAGGTTTGTCTTGGAGTAGCACCTCGAATAGAGACACCTGATGTTCCATAGGCCGGTGGCCTTCTTTTAGTCTTAGCTGGTACCGTCTGCCATCCCACCTGACCTTTAATGGGGGTAAGAAAGCATGCTTCATATGTGTGTTGTGTGCAAGCTTCAGCAGCTTCTTCCGGTAATCGCTGGTACTGAGAAATCATGTTGACAGCTTGCCTCATCACTGTTGGCTCATGGGGATGTGGAGGGTCCACTTGGTGCTCTCCCATTTGAAACTCCTCCTTTCTGATCATGCTTTCTATGACATCCTTGAAGACATAATAGCCCTCAATGACATGACCCAGCATCCGGTGATACAGAAAGAACATGGGGTCATCTTTCTTTGCTGCATCAGCGGGTCTCTTTGGCTCAGGCAGTGTTACCTTATTGTATTTATATGCCCATTCAAATAGTGCCTGTGTATTCTCCTTGGGAAATGAGTATGACTTTTTCATTTTATTTCTCAAAGAGACACCCTCTTTTTTCTCCATTGTCCCTGCTGGTAGAGGGGTAGCTACTACTTTGGCTTCTCCTTTTTGCTGATCAAAGCTTTTGAAGTCAACAGTGTTTGCTTCAGTTGGCACTAACCGCCGCTCAACAACCTTCCCTTTCTGAATAGCAAGAATGTTGGTGGTGGGACATTTGGATAGGAAGGGATTCTCATTTTGGAGTTTTGAGTACCCAAGTCAACTTGGGTCCCAAGGGGTTAGCTCTAACATGGACAGGTGTGTTTCTTGGGTTCTATGCCCCTTGTTGTCTTTGACAATAGTTTTGATGATTCCAATATATTGTGTGTCTTGTGCATACTATATTGAAAATCTTGTGTGTTCATGTTTAAAGACGTCACACTGATAAAAAGGCTAACATGTTGATATCTTGTTCTGTTGCAGGTGAAAATTCATTGGTCTTTCATGTATACATCATCCTTGATGTTGACGTTTTCATCGGTGCTTTCATGCATATTCTATATTCATGCATACTCTATATTGATCTTTTTGATGAACTGACAAATGAATGATCATTGCTAGAAATCTCTCCAAAGCAGCTTCGCAGGCGAGGTGGTCTCGCCATCATCCAAGGTTCCTGCTGCTCGGAGCAGTCATCTTTGCCAGACTGTGCATTTCCTCCCAGGCAGACAACTAGTAGTGACTTGCAAAGGCTCCCACGACCAGAGCTTTGAGTTTCTTGGCACGACGTTTGGCTGGCGCCCTCTCCTACAAGTCCCCTACCATCTCTAAAAATCAGAGCAATTTTTGGGCCCCAGGGTTAAGAGTTCCATATTTTATCCCCAAGGTGCGCAAGGTCAGTTCCTCCTGAGCCTGATCCGACACCCTTTCACTATTCCCATCTTCGCGGTCAACTCTGACCTCTGCGGATGGCCCAGTTGGTCCTGGCTCGAAGAGTACTCATCCACGATCACAGTGGTTCAAGTCCCACATTATTCAGACCCCAGGAGTGTTCGTGGCGCCTTTGTCTTCCTACAGCAGCAATCTGGGATCAATCAGAGCCAGAGCAGTTCGGCTAGGATCCTAAATTACCCAAAAATTCAGGCATCCTCCTGGGCCAACCCAGGAAGTTTCGGCACCAGTTTTGGCCTCATCTGAGCTCGGAAGAGTCTATTGCGGTGCCATCTTCAAGCCCCTATCAGACTATTCCAGAAGCAGGCAGAACCGGTAGAGCTCGTCAATTCGGCTTCTACTAAAGATTCCCCACCTCGCCTAGCCAGCTTACAGCCCCTCCCTGTGGGAGAATATTTTCTTGTAATTCTACATTCCCCCACCCCTAGTCCACCCCTCCTGTGTGAGGTGTTATGAATGTAAAATTTTATCACAGGTTGAAGTTTCTTCGGCGCAGCGTGTGGGTAAGCCTACGCTTCCTCACTCGCCTTCATCTCCGGCCCGGATCGGTGTCTTCACACCGATCAGGTGAGCCTCGGTCACCTCCTTGATGGTCTTTCCTTTGCTGGTTTAGTATCGCTGCTAGTGCTATTGGAAGGTGAGTTGAGTATCCAATCACAAATTGCTAAAATTTGTGTGACTACCACGGTGAGTTGTGAGAGTGCCAATACATCCCACGTCCTCGGCTTGCTGGCCACAGATGAGAGTGGGCATCCCAAGACCCTTAGGGTATCCACCACAAGCTAGCCAATCCCCGAAGCAGTGAGGTCCCATCTTGGACCCTCACCACCATCACAGAGTTGCCTACGGGCACGAGTGTGCGCTAGTGGGTGAGTCTGCTTGAGTGAAGTTGCCGGTCCATGAATTGTGTTTTCTTGCTAGGTTTGAGGGGTTGTTAGATTAGTTGCTGCATCCCCTAAGTGTGCCACTCCATTGTGGTGTTCCCTTTATCAAGTGGTATATCAAAAGACATCGCCAGAAGGTCCGATTATGCCAGTTCGAAAAGTGGCCTTTCTAGCGTCGAGGAAGCCTTCGAGCTCGTCCTTCACCTCGTAATACTTGGTGATCGGGGTCACCACCTCCATCCTGAGGTCGACCGCCCCTAGGCTGGGGGCCAACCACCCCTGGCTGGCGGTCGACCGAAATCTAGGCATTTCCCAGATTTCAGCCTGTTAGCTCCTCAACCCTTGTAGCTTCATTCCTTAACCACTTTAGCTGCCCATTCTCGTCTGTGGCATCAACCTTGACAGTGTCAAAGGTGTCAACAGGGTCTTGGCCTTTATGTTCTCTTGACTATGCTAAGTGTTGAATTCTTTATTGAAACCAAGTTCTGTTCTCTTGACTATGCAATTGTCAACAGATCCACGCGACCTGACCGCGCAGGTCGATCCGCATATGAGGGTGCACGTTTGCGAGTTCGGGTTTCACACTTAACAATTTACTTTCTCCAGACTGTGTGCAATGAAGAAAAAGCAAGGGTGCCCTGTGGTATCAGACGTGGGCGCGTTCATTGGGCTTTCACTTTTGCTTTCTCCACGCCATTCCTTCTCCATACATTTGCTTACCTGTCATGAACAAAGCATCACGTATGCCAGTCATATGAAGGTGCAAAACCACAATGACTTATAGTGTTAGCCATTATCAAAATCATGACATACAAATGACTACAGGGGCACAACACCTCTCCTTTGGATATTCCTTCCAATGGGCTAGAAAATCTTGTTTCAAGGCTTTCATAAGTCTACGCGAGCCTGGGATTCCCACTAGGATGCCGAGCTAGTTGTACCATTAAAGTCCAATTGTCGAGAATGCACTATCATCGATTTCTGAAAGTCTATTTCTTAAACGGCCTAGGATTCGACCGCTAAGGCACATTAACGGTCCAATCTATGACCGCTACTATCTCTGAGTCCAGACCAATTTCTTTGGACTCAGCCCGTTCTAAACGATCTTGTACTAGACCGCTAGGCTCAAGAGACGGTCCAGTAAATGACGGCTAATTTCTTGAGTTTGATTAACCTGAGGTTTGACTCAAGGGTTGATTTTCCTATGTTCCTAGATGGTCCAATTGATTATCTAGAACCTGTCATATTATTCCAAAGATACCTAAATGAATTTTGAAATAAAAGAATGTACCGTTGTGCTGCCGAATTTTCTCCATGGCATAACCTAGTTCTTAATGCGATTTTTGAACTCTCATGTTCACAGTTGTGCATTTCTTTTATTGATAATTGTATCGTAAAGTATTTGTTGAACTTGTACATTATTGGCCGCACTTTATTGTTATATACGATGAAGTAGCTTGATTTATACTTGAAGATGCAGTTCGAGCACTGATTGTGTTCAAGGGCTCTATGCTAGTCTCCTCGGCTGATTGTCGAAAACATGCTGTAAATCATGGGGTATGATGCTACTGGCGTCGCATTGCACTGGGAGTACTTTCTCTATAAATAAGTGAAGATCTACGGTATATATGGAAATTGAATTATGGACATTGATCCGCAGAAATTCACCAAGTACTTAATTTTAAGTGAAAATTACTTACGTACTTGTAGATTAAGGTCACTAAAAGATTTTAAAAAAAATCTTTCCACTCCCAATCTGTTCCAAACGCGCCTTTAACGTGGACACGGCAAAGTAGGTCCTCCATCGGTTTCCACTCCCCGGACGCGTACCCCTGCGGCGGCTTTTTGTCTCTCTTCTTGTCCTTGGTTTGCCGTTTCGTCGCGTAATGCCCTGAAGAGATCTAATCTTTCGTTGTTTAGTTGTTGTTAATCTCATCCGAAACCCTATCCAGGCGAAGCAAATCAGAAGTTTTAGGATCTTATAGCAGGAAAGGCAGGCGGAGGAACACAGGTTGCACAGTGTGGCCTCACCTGCGCAGCTCGGCCTTCTGTCTCCTCTCCTGTTCCTTGTTGCTCCCGGCTGAAGCTCTGCAAATGGCTACCGGTGCCGTGCTATCAGGAGCAACAGCGGCAGCGCTCTTCCATGGGGGCAGGATGAGAGTAGGAAGAAGCCATCCGACATCCACAGGGGCTTCTTCGTCTGCTCCTTGTTCTTTAAGCTGCTCGGCTCCTCTGAGTCTGCTCAAGACCCACCAAGCTTGGCGACCCCCTCTGTATGCAAAGGTGAGACCTTTGAGCACAGGCCGTTCGATCCTTTCTCTTGGAGAGGAGTTCTTGCTAATTTGGATGTGGGTTTCTCTTCTCGACTGTGTTTTCTCTAGAGAATTCTGCCACTGGGTTCCGCCCATTGCTTATCTCTGGTAGCCTCCTCGTCATCCGTGTCTTCTTCGGCTGCCGAGTCAGAAGTGGCCTCCCCACCACCACCAGCATTCCCCTTAGCTATCCGTATAACTACTGTTCTTTGGGCGTTCCTGCTTGCGCCGTTCTGCTTCCTGCTTTTCTCCTTGGCGTGTGGGTCTGCGGGTGCTGCTGCTTCTGCTGCACCCGCTGCTGCTTCGGATTCGATCAGGGCTTCGGGTGTTGGCCTGAAGATTGCAGCGGGGCTGAGGAAGTCGGGGTGGGCTGACGAGGCCATCGTCTTCGCCCTCGCCACGCTCCCGGTGCTTGAGCTGCGGGGGGCCATCCCCGTCGGCTACTGGATGCAACTTGACCCCCTCCGCCTCACACTTCTATCCATTCTGGGGTTGGTCTTACGATTCCCTCACACCTTCAAGTCATCATCTTTGGCCTTCTCTTTGCATTGGTCTGGTTAGAGTGATCAAATTTGGATATGGTTTGCTTTTTCAGCAACATGGTCCCCGTCCCATTCATAGTTCTCTACCTGCAAAAGGTCGCATCTTTCCTGTCTCAGAAGAGCGAAGCTTCCACCCACTTCATGAACCTGCTGTTTGAGAAAGCGAGAGAGAAGGCGGGCCCCGTGGAGGAGTTCCAATGGCTTGGCTTGATGTTATTTGTCGCAGTGCCTTTCCCTGGAACAGGCGCTTGGACGGGGGCCTTCGTTGCTTCTATCCTCGGCATGCCATTTTGGTCTGCCGTAACTGCCAATCTCTTTGGGGTCATCTTGGCCGGGCTTCTGGTAAACTTGCTTGTAAACCTCGGTATGAAGTATGCCATTGTGACTGGCGTGGCGCTTTTCCTTGTTTCAACTGTGATGTGGAGTGTCCTGCGGTGCCTTAAGGACTCATTAAACTCCAAATGATGATCGATGTTACCATTTCAATTGGAATCCTTTTGTCATAGTTTGGAACTGTGTCATGTCTAATGACACAGAAAAAGAAAGTGATATCCAAATCTGATAATCTCTGAAGGTTTAGTTTTACTCATGCGGTCCTTTTGTCGAAAGGGGATGGTACAACTAAAGAATAATCCCCATAGTGCCAATTCCGCTACTACATATGGAGCTTTACAGTTAGATCGAGGCATCCATGGCTAATTATATCTCTGCCTGATATTTGAGAATCTAAAACTTCTGTTTGCCTGTCTAGTAATTCACATAATTCTTTAGTGAATTTTTTGACTTAGGCCATCAGAGTATAAAATCTGGCCTCCCCATTCTGGTTGTAACCTCTATTTCGCCAACTTATCCAATTGTGAAACAGAGGCTCAATGTTTTCTGAAGGGGACAAACTAGTTAGGATACATCTTCCTGTCATTACATTCTTGTTTAGTTTTTCAAAGAAAAGTTATATTGCATTACAATTGAATGCCACTTACTACTAAAGAGTTTAAACGAAGATTTGCCATCTTGCTTCTCTTCAATGTCTCTGAAGCTCAAAATGGAAGATATCTCTGTGAATCTGGTAGAGATTGAGTAAATTGCTAGCCCATGCTGGAGAGAGATACCACTATGGGACCTTGAAGCCTTGTTTGTATAATCCAAAGTGTAAGGGGGAGTCACTGTGATCAGCTGGAATCGTACAGGGTTAGCCAAAATCAGTTGAGTTTGAATGGGAAGATGGGAAGTTGGAATTTGAATGAATTGATTCCGTCAACTGATAAAACCTTTTTCTTCATTTTGACCGATTTGGGCTGATCCTGGTTAGGATCAAGATGGAATTGGTGCCAGCCAATTCAACCCTCTGGTTGATTTTTGAATTTCTTGGCCTGAAAAGAGAAATTCCATAGGAAGATCAAGATATAGCAATACATGTTTTAAACTAACCCTGCAACTTAGATTCTAGAACAGATTTGTTACTGCCATTTCCAAGCTACTAGTACTAAATGCTAGGCATGTTGTTTTAGAATGCTTATTTTATTGTCAAATGGTTTGATGAATAGTTCATTAATTCTGGGTATTGATTGACTGTATTACTGGCTTATTGCTTTTTGGAAAGAATTACTGTTGCCATATTGCTAGTTGTCGTTGACCTAAAATTTAACAGCTTCTCTCAGTTTCTAGCTTGTAAATGTTTGTTTCCCTATGGAAGAAAAATCTCAGCTTTGGTGCTATACAGCCGTTGAACATCTTCCATTATGTAATATCACTTATCCCAGGCTTCCAACTTGTTAGATCACTGAACGTCAGTTACTATAATCTTTGGTATGATCTAAAGCATGTGTAACATATGACCCTCTGGGCACTAGATTGAAATTTTGTTGCATCCATTAAAACTTCCTAACATGTTGATTAAGGTATTGTTTTTCACATTAGACTCTGATGAAGCATTTCACTTGTCGGCTATTGTGCAGACAATTTGTGATGGATCCGTCATCATAATGTTATGAGCCTAGAACTGTTCTTTGAACCCTTTAACATTGTATGGAGGAGAACTGTCGTTCACTTCTACTTTGCTGGTGCTCTTTGCCTTTCAAGGATACTGAGCAACATAAACCAATTCCCATATCTTACCCCAAAGATGCCATTAAGCTGTGAATTCCCAAGGATGCAAGTAAGATTTTTTCAAAAAGCCAATAAAAATAGGAATCCAACTTATCAGAGGAAAGTATATGTATATGTATTTAACTTTAAGTTTCAAGAACATTATTGTAACAGCTAAGCAGTAATGGCCAATATCATATGGCCATTGCCTAACGATGTGTAACAACTTGCATGCCCTTGCATGATATGCTCACGGAGGCTAAAAACGATGTAGTTCTTTGGTAATGGTTTGAGCATATTCAGTTGTTGGCCTACTTCCCCTTTTTTGATTTCTTACTCTTTTGATGATTCTTATATCTCTTGGTGATTGTCTCCATTTATTGTGCAATTTGGGTCCCTTGTTTGGCCTTAGCTTCCCTCCTGAGGAAAACAGTTGAACTGAAGGCAATACAGGACCGAAGTGGGCATCTAAAACATTCCTATTTCTCAATGTTTATGCTTGTGGAAAAGATTCCAAATGACGAGAAACATTAAGTTATTAGCTTCACAAAGTTCTTGGTTCTTCCTTCTCATCAATTTACTGTAATTCTCCCACAGGTGACTTACGATTGTAAACGACGCTAAGACACCATCCTATAACACAAACCTAAGACAAACAGACACGAAACAAACCAATACGGCCAACCAAAAACACCAAGGGGATGGGCGGTTACAAGAGGGCTGCCCAAGGGCATGAATGGTCCAGAGAGGGCCGCTCAAGGGTCAGTTGCCTAAAGGGATGGGCGGTCAGGGCAGAACTGCCCAAGGGGATGAGCGGTCAAGTCTTGGCCGCTCAAGCCTACAACCCAGAACAGTCCCTGGTCAAAACGGTCTTGACCAGACCGCTGAACGGAACTGACCAACTATAGTGCTAGTCAAAACCTTCTTGACCGGAGCGTCGAACGCGACCGACACGCAACAGTTGACGAAGGGTCAATAGGGATGAATGGTCAGATCTTGTCCGCTCAACCCAGACGATAAGATAGGCGGCTAGAACCTGGCCGGCCAAGGGGGTGGGTGGACCCTATTGGGCCACACAAACCATGTGTGGTCTATCGTCCGACCGTACAAACTCCAGAACCCAGTGAGGATGAACGGTCCAGAGCCAGCCACCCTACCTTGGGTGGTCTCTGGTTCGACCGCTTAACTGTCACGGCGAGCAAACCCAAGGGTTCATCCAATCGTGGCCTTTCCATGCCCCATTCGTGTCGAGACGAAGAGGATACAACCACAATCACCCTGGCAATCACATGGACTCCAACCGGAGTCAAAACGACGCACAAATCGAAGAAACAGGCGATTCTAGCGAAATCACCCAAGAAGAGCAATCGGACTTCCCGGGCTCCTCAAGGTCAACCGGGACCGCCAATCGACGCAAAATTGGTATCAATGGAACACAGACGTTTCAGGGAGTCCATTGACACTAACCGATCGTAGAATCATCGTCATTTTTCGACGAAGCCAACGAAACCCACGAAACCCCAACGAGCTCGATCTCACTCAATCGAGCACCAAACGACGTGCAGGGATAGGGAAAATGTAGAGGATGAGTGAGTGATCCATCTCCCTACCTCTACCAAAGAAACCGCTTGCCGAAGTGACTAAACCACGCCGAAAACTACCAGGAACGCGAACGGCGCCTTCTTGGAATCCACCGAGGGATCGCGCCCACCATGCTCCAACCGCTGCTCCAACCCGCGAACCGATCACCCCAGCACGTCCACACGTCGGCCAGCTCCGCACGGTTGCGTGCCACGTGCCGAATGGCCTAGAGATAAGAGAGAATGGAGTGAGAGAACATGAGGTTGAAATGAGCAGGAGAGATAGTGGTTATGTTTAAATAGAAAGAAAATTAGGAATTTTCTTAATTTTCTAAAATTCTGTAATTTACGTCAAAAATACACTAATTCTGAAAAATACGTAAAAATAGTCGAAACTATCCTCGCGAAGAGTACATCGCAACTATATCGTCCATGAGTCATAGAATTGATAAATAAACTCATCGTAGGGTTCCGTAACAGTACGAGAGGGACAAAATTTTTAACAGGGATTCATTCACCCCCCTCTAAATCCTTGTCTAGCACCACCATCATTACAACAGAGCTATCAGGCATCGACTCGAGGGAGTTGTCGAGCACCAGCTTGGGCGGAGTTGTCAAGCACTGGCTCAGGCGGAGCTGTCAGGAACCAGCTTGGGCGAAGCTGTCAGACATCGGCTCGGGTGGAGCTGTAGGGTGCCTGCTCGGGATGAGCTGTTGGGCACCAGTTCAGACCGAGCTGTCAGGCACCGGCTTGGGCAGAACTATTGGACTTTGGCTCTGGATGACTTGTGGGGCACCAGTTCAAGCAGAGCTGTCGGGCACCGACTCAGGCGGAGTTGTCGTGCCCCGGCTCGGGATGAGTTGTCAGGCACTGGCTCAGGTGGAGATGTCGGGCATCAGCTATGGATGAGCTGTTGGACACCAACTTAGGCAGAGCTATCTGACGTCAGCTCGGGATGAGATGATGGGCACCGGCTCGGGATGAGTTGTCCAGCACCGGCTTGAGCGGAGCTATTGGGCATTGACTAGGATGGAGGTGTCAGGCACTGGCTCAGGCAGAGCTATTAGACATTGGCTTAGGCAGAGCTATCGAGCACCAGCTCGGGCGATGCTGTGGGGACCTGCTCGGGATGAGGTGTAGGGCACTGGTTCGGGTGGAGTTGTCGGGCACTGACTTAGGATGAGCTTTTAGGCACAGGCTGGGGCAGAGCTATCGGGCACCAACACGGGCGGAGCTGTGGGGCACCAGCTCAGGATGAGCTATCAGGTGTGAGCTTGGGCTGAACTATCTGGCATCAGCTCGGGATGAGCTGTCGGGCATTGACTTGAGATGATATTTCGAGCACCGGCTCGAGCGAAGGTGTCGGGCACTGGCTCTGGCGAAGCTATAGGGCACTGGCTCAGGACGAGGTGTTGGGCACCGACTCGGGATGAGGTGTCGGGCGTTCGCTCAGGATGAGCTTTCGAGCACCAACTCGGGAGGAGCTATCGGGCACTAGCTCCTACGGAGCTGTTGAGCGCTAGCTCGGGATGAGCTGTAGGACATCGGCTCGAGCGAGCTATCGGGCACCAACTCGGGAGTAGCTGTTGGGCACCGGCTCCAATGGAGCTGTCGGGCGCTAGCTTGGGATGAGCTGTCGGACATCGGCTCTAGTGAGCTATCGGACACCAGCTCTGACAGAGCTGTAAGGCACCGGTTCGGGCGGAACTGTCTGGAATAGGCTCGGGTGGAGCTATGGGGCACCAGCTCGGGATGAGCTGTTAGGTACGAGCTCAGGCTGAACTATCTGGCATCAGCTCGAGATGAGCTATCGGGCATCGACCCGAGATGATATTTCGGGCACTGGCTCTGGTGGAGTTGTAGGGCACTGGCTCAGGATGAGGTGTCGAGCACCGGCTAGGGATGAGCTGTCGGGCATCCACTTAGGATGAGCTTTCGGGCACCAACTTGGGCCCCACCCTCTCTCTCCTCTCACTCACATTCTCTCACTCTCTCTCTCTCCCGTTCTCTCTCGTTCTCTCGTTCCCTCGACTCCGGCTACAGACGGAGGCGACCGTGGGCTAGCTGACGATGCCGGGGAGCTGCTGAGACGCGTGATGGAGGCGTGGTGTTGGCGGGATCCTGTTCGTGGATTCAAAGCCAACGTGGGTGGTTCACGTTGTGCTTTTCAGCGTGGTTTAGTTGCTTCGGTACACAGTTTCTTCGGTGGAGGTAGGGAGACGGATCGCCACTTCCTCTTGCACGTTTTCCCTACTTCTGTGCGTGGTTTGGTGCTCGATCGGGTGAGATTGGGCCAGTTTAGGCAAAATCACTATTTTTGGGGTTTGTAGGGTTCGCCGAAAAATAGTGATGGTTTGCAGTATAATTACTGTCAAAATGACCGTCTGGATGTCAGGATCCCGTACCTGCCAGTTTCGTGTCGATTGGTCATCATTCGGAGCTAGTAGGAGTCCGGGAACCTTGATGACCCAATTTGGGTCGATCTATCGGAATCGCCCCGATCTCACATTTTGATGCGTGCATGTGGACTTTTTGGCTTCTAGAAGTTATTTTTCATCGTGTGGCTTTGTTTCCCCTGCGTTTCGGCGTGAATGGGGCGTGGAATGGGCCGATTTGACTTTTCATTATTTTGCTCGCCGAACTGGTGTGGCGGTCGTACCAGAGACCGTCACAGTCTCTGACGGTCCCACGATAGACCATCACATGCCATTGAGCATGTGGGTCAGTTGTGGCTGTGGAAGTGTGACGGTCCAGTATTGGAGCATCGCAGTCCTCTGACACCCCCTTGTTGGTGCATCACAGCCCTCTCGTCCTCGATATCTGTGTCAATCAGTTAGCTCTGACGGCCCACTCCTTGTGCGTCAGAGTATCGTGGCGCGTCCTCTTTGGACCATCACAAAGTGTTTGATTGAGTTTGACTAGCTATGTCGGTTGGCTCTAACGGCCCAACCCCCATGCACCAGGGTGCTGTAACGCATCCATGTTGGACCGTTACATGCCGTTCGTCCGAGTTATATTTTAGGCATGTTCACCCTAATGGCCCAATCTAGGTTCGTCAGAGCGTGTAACGTGCCTATAGTAGGCCGTTACAATCCTGTTGGCCGTAATGGCCGGTTCTGTTCTGTGTCCGTCCGTGTGTCGGTCTGTCTTAGGTTCTGTAGTAGGACGGTGTCTGTGATGGCTCATTCCTCGACCATCACATCAGTGTGGCGTGCCATTATTAGACCGCCACAGTCCTGTCTCCTCTAGAGTGTAACGGCTCATCCTTAGACTGTGACCTCCGTGTAGCGGTCTAAAGGTGGAGCGTTACAGCCCTAGAGTCCTGCTTTCCGCCGCCTTAGTTTCTGATTGTCTTGGCTTGTCCTTGTGGTCTACCCGCTTTCCCGTGGATGTCTCTTGACATCCTATGAAGGTCAACGAGTGAGCTTGCATTCTGTTAGCGACGTATAGCCCTAGGATCTCTTAGTGTCGGGCCTCAAGCCCCTCATATCGGCACGTTGCTGGTCGTGTCTGCATGTAGAGTCTGAGGTCCACATCACGTCGAGTTGGCTCACGTGTCCATCCCGCATCAGGGGGTATGATGGCCAACGGCTTGGGATTAGGGACTGGGACTGGCTGACTGGCCCGTGAAGGGATTGTAGTCAAAAGGCCAGAGCTAGACACCGATACTGGGTCTAGGTGACTGGCTCACGGATGTGCTATGGCTAGGCTCCTGGACTGGCAACTGGCACTGGAACCAAGCGGCTGGCCTAGGACGGCGTTGTAGCCACGAGGCTGGAGATGAAGATCGGTATTGGGACTGAGCGGTTGGCCCACTGGAGCATTGTAGCCGCAACGTGGGAACTAGTAACTGGTGCTGGAACTAAGCGGCTGGCCTGTAGAGGCATTGTGGCCATAATGCTGGGACCGAGACTGGTACTGGGGCTGGGGTGGCTTACCTGTAAAGGCGTTGAAGCCACGATGCTAGAACTGGGACTGGGTGGCTGGCCTGTAGAGGTGTTGAAGCCACAGTGCTGGGACTGGGACTGGATGGCTGGCCGGTAGAGGCGTTGAAGCCACAGTGCTGGGACTAGGACTGGGTGGCTGGCCTGTAGAGGCGTTGAAACCACAGTGCTGGGACCAGTGTTATCAGAACCGGACCGGACCTGTCGGTTCGATCGGTTCGACCACCAACCGGTCCAGACACTAGTTTGACAAAGGCTGGTCCAATCTAAAACTTAAAAACCGTAGGAATCGGACGAACCGCAATTCGACTGGTAACCCGGTCCAACCCGGTTCACCCATTAGATAAAAAAAGAAAACAAACAATAAACAAAATGCCTCTCCCCACTACCCTATCGCTCGTGTCGCTCGACAGCCTCACTTCTCCTGATAGCCCTCTCCCCTCTCAGCTCTCCGTCTCAACCCTCTCCCCTCTCTCGACAGCTCTCCTCCCTCTCCGTCTCCACTCTCCCCTCTCCCGAACGTCCTCCTTCCTCTTCGTCTCCAGTCACCCATGCCTGTCGGCCCTCTCCCCTCTCCCGACGGCCCTCTCCCCTCTCCTGATGGCCCTCTGTAGTGCACCAATCATTCCCTCTCCATATCCGGTCGCCGGCCCTCTCCGTCTACATTTCCCTCTCAATCTTCGACCGCCGGCCCTCTCCCCTCTCTTGACTATCGGTTGCTGCACCGAAGGTCCGAAGTTGATCGCGAATAGGGCCAGCACCACCGTGTCCGCCAGCGACCTCCTCTCTTGCCCCGCCATGATCGCGAACAAGGCCAGCACCCTTGTGTCCGATCGCCAGCGACAACTTCCTCTCTTGCCCCGCCGTGATCTCAAACAGTGTAACACCCTGGTAAATTAATAAAGGTTAAAAAATATAATAAAGTATATAATTGAAACACTAAGGTAAGCTACCTACACATCACTAAAAGGTAACCCACAGGTTCCCTAAAGGTGAGCACCCGCTCCCCTTGAAAATGAGAAGGTGACTTGCGGGTTTCCTAGAAGCGAGCACCGCTCCCCTTGAAAATGAGAAGGTAACCTATGGGTTCCCTAAAGATGAGCACCCGCTCCCCTTGAATAAGAGAAGGTAAGCTGCGGGTTCCCTAGAGGCTAGCACCGCTCCCCTTGAAAATGAGAAGGTAACCTACGGGTTCCCTAAAGGCGAGCACCTACTCCCCTTGAAAATGAGAAGGTAACCTACGGGTTCCCTAAAGGTGAGCACCGCTCCCCTTGAAAATGAGAAGGTAACCTACGAGTTCCCTAAAGGCGAGCACCTGCTCCCCTTGAAAATGAGAAGGTAACATATGGGTTTCCTAAAGACGAGCACCCACTCCCCTTGAAAATGAGAAGGTAACCTACGGGTTCCCTAAAGGCGAGCACTGCTCCCCTTGAAAATGAGAAGGTAACCTACGGGTTCCCTAGAGACGAGCACCGCTCCCCTTGAAAATGAGAAGGTAACCTACAGGTTTCCTAAAGGCAAGTACTGCTCCCCTTGAAATAAGAAGGTAACCCATGGGTTTCCTAAAGGCGAGCACTGCTCCACTTGAAAATGAAAAGGTAACCTATGGGTTCACTAAGGGCGGGCACTGCTCCCCTCAAAAATTAGAAGGCGACTCAAGGGTCCCTTAGAAGTAGACAGATGTCCCCTCGCAAACAACGAACATGAGCTGGTCCACCAAAAGAAAGATACAAGTACCGCAAGGACATGCATATTGAGAAGCAACCCGAAGCACATCATGCAAATGTCTCTCATCAAAAGGTACATGTTCAAAACAAACAAAGGGAGAAGCAAATATAAGGCCATCCGTTGTCCTCTCAAGGATGAAACCTATCTGGCTCAAGAAGTAAGACTCCCCGGCTGGCGTACAAGCGGTTGACCTTCTCCAAGGCCTCATGCCAGCCGTCCAAGTACCCGTTTCGATATTGTTCAGAGACAGGACTATTCGCCCTCGATTCTGGCCACAGCCGTCAAGGTGCCGGGGGAGGATCCCTCCAGAGAATCAAGGGTTGGCGGCGAGCCTGTAGGGATTCATCGTCTGATGAAGTGGAAGCGTGAATTTTCTGGAACCACCGTGATATGACTGCTAGCTAGGGCAGGTTCTGGAACAGGCCTGGTCCGCACTGGTACAGGCTGCTACCATGGTGCTGCTGCTGGAAGATGGAGGCGCCACGGACGGACCCGAACTCGGATGGAGACAGGGCTGGTACCAAAATGACCGTGGTCAAGTCTTCTTTCAGACGACACCGACGGCAGCCTCTGAAGATGTCGGAGTCGAACGTGGTGACCAGAAAGGTGGAGGGTGGTCTGTTCAGGAATAGAGAGACCAACCTGGCGCAACTATAGGAGAAAATTCAGAACTTCGGTACGCCGTGGAGAATTTCAGCTGGGTGCCCATCATGTGCCATAGGGTCTTCCAAAAGTAACTGGTGAATCGTACGCCCCTATCCAACACTATGGTGCGAGGAAGGCCAAACCTGGAGACAGTGGGAGAAGAACAGATGAGCAACTCTAGTGGCATTCGAGGTCTTCGAGCATGGAATAAATAATGCCATCTTGGAGAATCGGTCGACAACCATAAAGATCAAGTCATGCTTCCGGAGGGTGCGGCAGTTTAAAGAAGGGCAGGCACCATTCCGCCACTCGGGACAAAAAGCAGTTAAGCACAGCAACTCTCCCAGTCAGGCGCTGAACATCCTTGACGCAAGTAGGTGGCTGCATGTCCAGGATGGCCTGGACCTTGTCGGGGTTGGCTTCAATCCCTCGCTGAGTCACCAGGAATCCCAGGAACTTCCTAGACCTGACTCCAAAGGCACATTTAGCGGGGTTGAGCTTCATGTTATACCTCTGGAGGGTGTTGAAGGTCTTGACTAGGTCGACAAAATGATCTTCGGCCTTGGGTGTCTTGACGAGCATATCGTCAATGTAGGCTTTGACATTTCGCCTGATCTGGTCTTCAAAGATGTGGTTGACCAACCTCTGATATGTGGGTCCAGCATTCTTCAACCTGAAAGGCATTCGGGTGTAGCAGTAAACACCAAAGTCAGTGACAAAGGTAGTCTTCTCGGTGTCTTCTAGATCCATTCGGATTTGGTGGTAGCCGGAATACGTGTCCAGGAAGCTGAGGAGTTCGTTACCTGAGGTTGAATCGACCAACTGGTCGATGCTCGGTAACGGGTAACGATCTTTCGGAGTGGCTTTGTTGAGGTCGGTGAAGTCCTCGCACATCCGCCGCTTGCCCGAAGCCTTTGGTATCAGGACCACATTTGCGAGCCACGTCGGGTAAAGGACCGGATGAAATAGCCCGATTTTCTTTCCCTTATTAATCTGCTCTTTGATGATCGCCTATTTTTCTGGGGCATGCTTCCTTCTCCGTTGCTGGACGAGTCTCACCGATGGATCGAGGTTGAATTTATACATCATCACCTCTTCGGGAATGCCGGGGAGATCCTCATCAGACCATGCGAAGACATGAATGTACTCAGAAAGGAAATTCTTATATTGCTTTTATACATCGAGCGGTAAGTCTGCTTCTATTTTTACTTTGAGAGTTGGGTCGTCTCTGAGGAAGACTGACAACAGTTCTCCGCCAGGTTTTCCTGCCATCAGTTTATCCTCGACTTCCTCGACCTCTTTCTTCTTCTCTTCTGGCCTTACGGCTTCGACTGAGATTACGTAGCACCTTCTAGCTGTTGCCTGGTTACCTCGGACTTCCCCGATACCGTATTTAGTGGGAAACTTCATTTTTTGGGGATAGGTTGAGGGTACTACCTTTATCTGGCCAATGATACCTCGGTCGAAGATAGCATTGTAGGCTGACATCCCTTTTTGAATGAAATGAAATGATGATGATGATTTTACGGTGCTCACGTCTCGACGCTCGAGAGGGAGTCGAAGATGAAAATACCGAATAAACCTCACACCTCACCCGATCAGGCCGAGAGGTCACTTGGTGGCCTGCCACCCGATAGGGAAGCCCCTCAAGTAGTATAAATGATTACGACTTCGAAACGAATCCGTTCGGTGCTTAAAACGGCATGAAAAGGGCTTAAAACGGCACGAAGAGGACTTAAAACGGCGCGATGAGGCCCTTAACCGTCACGCCCTAAATCGGTGCGCCCCCCCTTGATCCTGCTGAAACGACACCCCCCCATTTGATGATGTTAAAACGGCGCGCTCAAATGACCCAGCAAGTTCCCCTTGAATACCTTGAAACGGCGCCACCCATTTGCATTACACTGAAACGCCGCGCCCCTGGCCATGCCATTCTACAAGCCATTCTTCCAAGTGATAAAATGGCGCCGCGAACTAGCCATCCCGTCACCAATGCCATCAGTCGCCCGCCCATGCTCTGCAAGTGATGGCTATGAAAACGTGGCAAATGAAGAAGGGCGACAGCAAACCGGCGCGACATGGGCAAGTGTCTGGCGCGCTCACCTTCGAACAAAAGGATTTGAGCGATTCACCTATAAATATAACAAGCATTCAAGAAGAGAAGGGTTCCCTGGCTTGGCTTCCCTCCTTGGCTCGCGATCAAGGAGAAGGAAAAGAGAGAAGAAGAAGCCCTGCCCCCTGCGCCTGTGAGGTGAAGAAGAAGAGAGCGCCGGTAAGGTGAAGAAGAAGAGAGGGAGTGTGAGAGAGAAGAGGTGAGTCAGAGGGGGAAGAGCTTGTGCTCTCTCTCCCTCCCCATCGATGTATTTTTTCTTTCATCTCTGAAACCTTCCCCGTTTGTGTGGATGAATAAAAAGAGAAGTGATTTTACGAACCCAATCTTCTCCCCTTCAATCTCTATTCTGAGATCGGCTTTCCCTCTTCATCTTCCGATCGTCCGGGGACCATGAGGCCTACTTCTCCATAGCATGTCCCTCAAAGGAACCCACCTACGGATGAATACTCATGGCCCTTGTGGCAAACATTCGCCGCGTCTCGAAGATTCATCGCCTGCGAATCGTATTCACTCTTGAAGGCTAACCCTCGAGTGCTCCACACTCGCATATGGGCTAACGGACCGCCGTGAGGCCGCTCCGTATGTTGGGAGTTCACCACCGGAGTAAAACGGTGGGTGACTCTCGCTTCTCCTTTTGGCAAGCTCCCGTCCGGGAGAGATGCTGCCCGATTTTCGCCAGGGCCAAGAATACCAAGAACGAATGAACGATTGAAGCATTGAAGAATAAACCGATGTCCGTATGAATAAACCACCTGAATAAACACTTAAACGTTCTTGATGATTCATCTAATAAACACTTAGAAACTCTTAAACCCCCTATTATCAACTCAATCTATTAATGAAACGATCCGAACGCCCACACCCTTCTCATGTCCGAACGCCCACATCCTTCTCATGGCGAAATCTCTAAAAATTATCTCAAAGAAACTTTTCTTCTCTTAAAAGATTTTAAAAAAATCCCTCCACTTATTCGCTGTCCACTGTGTCCAGTTTTTGTTCAGGCGGGGAGACACTGACGGTCTTCCTTTACTTCCTTTTCTCCCCAGCGGAACAGCCTTTTAACATCTTCCATTTTTTCTCCCCGGCATCCTTATCGGCGGACCGGTTCCCAGGGCGTCCTTTTCTCCCCGGTCCTAGAGAGCGTGTGGGCATCCATTTTTGAGCGCCCTCAACCGGCAACCGGCACCCCTTCTCAGATCCGCAACCGACACCCCTTCTCAGATCCGAACGCCCAAAACCCTTCTAATGTCCGAACCGCCCACCATCCTTCTCATGGCGGGCCCACACCCTCAACCGGCACAGCTTCTGGTGGGACCCGGCACCCTTCTTCACCTACCCTCTTCGACCCGGCGGGACTCTGGCGATCTTCCTTTACCTTCTGGCTTCTCCCCGGAGTCCCCAGTCCTGAGCGTCGGCGGTATTTGGAGCCTTTTTTTCTTTTTTCGGCGATACCTTTTCCCAGTCCGGCGGTACCGAGCCTTTTTTCTTTTTATTTCTCCCCGGCATCCTTTTCTCGGCAGGCGGATCGGCGGACCGGTTCCCAGGGCGTCCTTTTCTCCCCGGTCCACTCTACACCAGTCTTGGAGCCTAGTCTAGGCATTCCCAGTCCGGCGGTACCAGCCCCAGTCCTGAACAGCCTTTTCTCGGCCGTTCCGTTTTCGGCGGAACAGCCGCATACGTATATTATTATGGGATCACATTAACGAAGTGCCAGCTGATTACCCTTTCTTAACTCGGACAGCTTCCGATGATAAGCTTCTTTTTATCTCAAGTAACCCACGTGTGTTTTTCGATACGGGTTATACACCCTGACTCTCCTTCTCTGCTCCCTCCACTTCCTCTCTTGCTTTACTCTCTTGCTCTGCTCTTCCAAGCGGCCTACGGCTGCCCTCCGGGGCCAGATTCACCAAGGAGCAGGCGGAGAAGCTCATTCGGGCGCTCAACCTGGTCCCGCGGGATGCTTCTGCACGTCCGGCTGACGGGCGACGGGAGGACGAGGGGCAGAGGATCGTGGAGATGCGGCTCGGGTTCCCGTGGCTCGCGGGGGCTCCCAGTGGAGGCGTTGGCGGCGCCTTGGAAGAGGAACTCGGCCACCACGCAGGGTGCTACCGCCTCGCTCATTCGTATGACGCCAGGTGAAGTGGGTTGCCCTGTTTTCTTCTTGTTCTCTGATCTCGGAGTTTCGGGATTTGTATGTGTTTGAGAGGGGGGGTTGTGGTCAGATTCTGGTTTGGCCCCCCGACCCGCCTTCCTCGCGAAGCACCTGTCCTCCTCCACCTGGCCTCCCCCTTCTCCGCCTGCCTCATGGGACTGAAATTACATATGCATGCTTTTAAAATCTTCAAGTATATAACGGACTAGAACCACCTCGTTACATACCATAATGGACAAGGGCAGGATCACTATGCTTCACAGAACTCAAATAAATTCACAGGAAAATGAGACTATAACGCACCAAGGCAGGCGCGCTATAGGACTATAACGCATGGGAGCAGGGGTGTTAAAGTCAACAGGCATACAGCACACCGATAAGGGATATAATGCACTAAGGGCGTTATAGGAACATAACGCACCTCCCATGGGCCGTTATGCCCACCAGAACGATCAGAATCCACAGGTAATCACGGGATATAACGCACCTAGAGTGGCGCATTATATGAATGTAATGCGCGGGGACAAGGGTGTTAAAGGCAACGGACCTTTAACTCAATATGCAGGGACTATAACGCACCAGGCGGGGCACGTTAAAGCCACCCGAACATAAAATCCACATAAAACTCCTCAGTTCACGGACGATATAACGCACCTCTAGGGGTGCGTCAAATGACTATAACACACTGGGGGTGGCGCGTTATGTCACCTAGGTTTCGTGACTCCAGAGGTCGGAATCGAAACCCCACCTGATCGATCGAAATCGACGGGAGACGTGGCGAAACACAAAACTAAAACAACCTGCCAAGCCATACCGACATTCCAAGCCTATGTATGCCACTAGAAATGAAAGACGATGCCCATGGAGATAATTTCAACATTAAAAGATAATTTAAGGCATTAAAAGATTAAAAATGAACTAAACATGAGCATGCATAAAATACGAGGCAAAGGGCGTCGGACCACGGTGCAAGTGGTACCGACGGTGTCCTAATGAGGTAAGGAATCGATCCCCCTACCTGGATGACGATGCAAACGGTGACTCGATGCCGATCCAACGAGAGGGCGACGCGGCACCTCCCGACCCAGCTCGACTCCACGCTCCGCGGATCGAGGAAAGGTGGGCGTCAACGCGATCCTCTCGACGTGACCAATCCAACGGTACCTCCCCAGCTTCGATTAGCGGTCGTCTGGACCAGAAATTAAGAGAGGAACGTAAATCGAGAAAGTAATTCCAAAATCTCCCAAAATAAGAATTACACAGAAAATGAGGAAGATGGCGATGGATGGCGACGCAGGAGGCGTCAACAGATTCCTGACGAGATGAGGAGTCTGTTCCCCTACCTCTTGCGTGGCGAAGACCGCGAATCGGTGCAGATCATGCGACGGGGGCCACATCATCCTTTCGCTCGCATGCGTCTCTACACTCCACGATCTGAGGGATGGAGGGTACTGGTGCGATCCTCACGCCGAGCTCATCCCATCGGTACCTCCCATGCGTCGACCGGGGTCCGTTTGGACCGCGAATTGAGAGAATGGGGGGTGGAGGAGAGAGAACGTGTGAGGGTGAGAGAGAGGAGAGAGAGAGAGTGATGCCGAGAGAGTGAGGAGCGAGAGTGAGTGAAGTCCTTTATTTCATAAGCTATGAGACGACCTCTGGGTCTGAATGAGAGCACCGACATGTGTCTGAGTCTTTCTTCCTCTTTTGATTGCATTTACTTTCACATTGTCTATATTGTTGTTTGATATCTTCTGTTGGCACAAAACACGCCCTGGGCTACCCAAGGGTTACATTCATGCCATCCCTCTCCCCATGTGTTTACTGTGGGTTTCACCGCCAGAGACATATGCGTATGTGTATCTCCGATCCTCCCCAGGACTAGCTCCTTCATTGCTCCTCCATTCATAACTATGAACTGCAGAGAAGGTCGTCGTTCCTACACCCAGGGAGCCACTTGTTAACCATTTGAGTCTTCATCTCTTGCAATCATTTGTATGTTATCTACATTCGCGAGTTTCGTATCTCAAATGCTTATGGCTATCCCCTTGATGCTAACTAATTAACCTCTCTACCCTAACCTACCATCGACAGTTTAACAGTCAAATAGCTAAGTATTGTGTTTCTTTTTTTTTTCTTCTTTTACTTGGAGAAGGATAGGGTGAGGGTCCATTCATGTGGCCTACTCCCCCCTTCCTGTTATACGGGTGATATCAGGATGCCATTGCGAATGCCATATGTTTTTCTTTAGCATTACCTATTCACTGGCTGGGGAGGGGGGATCATTCCCCATCAGTGCTCCTACCTTCGATTCTATTCAAACCACCATGAGGTCATAGGATCCTGTCCTCCCGTGGCATGGAGCCCTATGGGCCGTTGAGGATGAACAGAAGTGGATCCTTTGATCTGACATTAAACCCACATTCCTCTGGGGAATCATGGTGGCCATGGGTCATGGAACCCCTTGTAGGCTAGTCATCGGGGTCTCCTCCCATTCAGGCCATCCCGTTGAACAAATTACAAGCCCATGGAATGTTTGCATCCCTCGTAGGCTATCCCTAGGGGTTTACATCTGTTCGAATCCGCCGGTCACCATCTTGGCCTCCCGACATTTAGGAGCTTACCCCAATTCTGTGGAAATGTCTCCACTTCTACCCCATGACCCTCTGGATATGGGGAGATGCAGCCCATATTATCTTTGGTTAATTTAATTAAGTTCACTGCAACTCAACTTCTGATGATTTTAGATGCAATTTAAACTGAAAATTGACTGTGCTTGAGTCTGAACCTCAAACAAGTCTTGATCTATCATGTCTATAGGGCAACTGGGACCTTCATTCACTCAATAAGTTATATACATTCATGATAGCTAGAGTAATAACAAAACTTTACCTAGAAAGAAAGCATAAATGTAAGAAAAAGGATTTATTTGAAACTTCTAATTCATTTACAAAAGACAAATAATCGTTTCAAGTATCAACTGACAACTTACAAGATGACTCCAACTGAAGCTAATCAAGAATAAAGATTACAACTCTTTAAAGACCTAATACAACTGACTCTCTCAAAGACAACTTAGCCACTACAAAGACACCGGCACAAAAACCTGAATCGGCATTCGGCAAATGAAAGCCTGGATTTTGAATGGCATAGCCATGAACAAATTCTTCTTATCTGATTCTTGCTCATCTTCTGTGGCACATATATTTGTAGAGATACACTCACTCCGTAGGGAGGTGGAAGGAGGCGAGATGGAGGTGGAAGGCTCACTAAATGATGGAGGTTTAAGGGAAGGTGTTGTAGGAAGGGTAGGTGGAGGTTGAAACATGATTAGCTTCTCCCGTTGCTCGGGAGTTGACGAGGTTAGCACGGGTGCAAAAATAGATGGACCCTGCTCAGGATTAATCATAGGTTTGGGTAAGGGGTAGAGTGGAGGAATAGGAGTGGTTGGGTTTGGGGTTATAAGGATAGTGGAGGTTTTAGGTGAGGGCGATGAAGGATTACTTGGTTAGGAACAAGGGTTAATGGGAGGCTCAGTGGAGGTTACTTGTATAGTTGGAGGGGTAACGATAGGAGGTTGGGTACATAGGAAGCATCGGGTTTTGGTGGTATGTAAGGGGTCCAGAGTGGGAGGTGATTCATGGTGTATTGACACGGGTTGTTGGAGTATAGACCCATCATCATAACACCATGATGTCTCATAGGAAGGGGTAGGGATAGCGGCTTCATCCTGAATAGGGGGGTCTTGTGGAAGTGATGGAAGAGGGAAACGAAGAAAACTTGGAGTAGGTGCATCTTCAAAATCTTCATAAATTTCATCGCGTGTCGTTTCCAATTCTTCATAATCATCAAGTTCAAATGGGCACCGTGGTGGAGGCATGTTGATGGGTGGAGGTGGTGTACCGACATGGAGCATTTTGTGGATGTGAATGCGGAGGCAGAGGGCCATGTGAATGAGTGTGATGAATGGGTGGCGAGCGGACGGCATCCACTTGATCGTTAAAACTTGGGAGAACTTCTTGCTCACTCATATTCTCAATGTCATACTCATCTCTTCTCTCCTTCCATTCCCTCTCCATTTTAGTAATGTTATTCAGGAAAGCGTGAAGGGGATTGACTTGAGGAGGAGGAGGAGGAGGCGGTCGTAGACTTGTGACCCTCTTTATTTGTTCCTCCATTTGATCAATTTTTCAACGAGAGCTTGTTGGAGGGGTGTGACTTGTGATGTAGAGAGTTGGCCCTGAGACCTTGGAGTGACAGCTTGACATGTAGGTCGTGAAGAAGAAAGGGAGTGAGGTTTGCCCATGGGATGACTCGGTCGAGCCAGGGTATGAGGGACAATGAGATTTTATGGCCGTAAGGGATACTGAATGAGGGTGGTGGTTGGCCCACGTGGTCACTAAAGGGAGAATCACGAGAATTGTTGACGACACATGAATGACCTTGGGGAGAGGGAGAGGTAGATCCCCTGTTAATGACAGCCTGGATGGCTTCAAGTTGTTGAGGGCTGAGGGAGTCGATGTGAGAAGCTAGGAAATCCAAGGCATAGGGAACACTAGTTTAAATAAAGTTACAGCTTTATTGATTTCTATTTTAGCAGAACCTGGCAATGACTCTCTCTTTACGATAATTGCATAAAAATCATTTATTTGTAAGGTTTCAGTCAAGCTTATCTCTGGTTTTACAATGCTAGATTCTGCGGCAATAAGCCTCCGGTTATCCGCCGCTGAGAAAACAAATTAGCGTATAGCCTTCCAGTTAGGTGGAAGGTAAGGCAAGACAGACCTCCAGTGGAGGTCTGGATACTAAGAAGAGTTGGGTAGGTGAGTAGGCGTCTGCTGAATACAGCGCCGGGCTGGAGAGGGCTGTCGGGAGATGAAACTGAAGAGATGGCCTCTGAGTCATACAAGTATCCCGCGTGATGGGATAGCAGCGGAAAGCCCACAGCCTAACCGAGCGAAGCGAAGGTTACGAACAAGGCGAAGCAAGGAAAGTAACCGAATGAAATGAAGGTTACGAGCATGGAGGAACAAGGAACGCAGTTCCGCCGAAGCTCATCGACGAAGTTCTGGCGAGGACTTGGAGCATAACCGAGGAGAAAGCAACTGAATGTTGCTTTTGTCGAAGGTTACGGCTGGAGACCACCCGACCCGAAGGGGCACGCCCATGTTATACTTAAAGGATTGTATATTTGGAGAGAAACGTTAAATGGTAAGGGTTATGATACAGGAAGTGGTTGAAGGACTTTGGACATGGGAGAGATTGTTTGATAATATGGAAATCGTAGACCGTTAATTAATAGGCAATACATGGAAGAAATTAAAAGATTGATTTATAGTAATGCTGAGCTTACTAATGATCAGATAATGGGCATTTTTCACGAGATTGGGTCAAGGGGGGATATTATCCTTATAAAGAATGATGGGTTGAGGCAGGAGAGCCGATTTACGGTTGTAATTGGCTCTGGTGCCGGGAGTTTTGATAGTATCAGGTGTGATGCGGAAAATGTAAGTGTTGCGCTGGCTAATTGTTTGCGCAGGTATTTTGATACTATAAGGGGGTAATAGCATTGACTATGCTTTAAATATAACTTCATTATATGTTTAGGTTTTGGATGATATTAGCTTTAGGGGTAAGTTTTTGTTGGGGCTGCGCTGATAAAAGGAAGGCGCAACTGGTTGACGTGCGGATGTGGGAGGAGGATTCTTCCCGCCGGTTTGTGCAAAAAGATGAGGGCGAGTTTACGCGGGCTTATGGGGAGTTCTTTACGGATAGAGCGGGGAATTTCTTTATCCGGTCATCAAGAGTGAAAATGGGGGCCCATGATAGCCTGGTCTCTGCTGAAGTGTATGTGCAGATGCCAGCTCTGGATTCTGCTTCTTTTGTGTATGAAGGAATGTATATGAAGGATGATCATAAGGTGATTTGTGTCTTTGCCAACTCCGACGGAGGAAATTATATCGAAATGAAAGGGGTAGATGCAAAGTCGTTTAAGGTATTCCAGCATGTCTTTGGGGGGAGGGCTGTCGCCCCTTCCTTCTTGGAATTCCTGAAAATGCCAAATGGCAAGTAGCTATGCCAAGATGCCAGCCCTGCAGCCGGGGGTACTCACCCATAGCCTCAGTAGCCTTCTGGTGCCCCAGATGAAGACGAAGCCCGCCCGACGGCAGGTGACAGGACAACAAGAGGACGACACCAAGCAGAAAGGTGTAGACTCGGAGTCCAATGAAGCAGGCCCATCAGAGGCCGTGGTTCAAGGCTTTTCCAATCCCAAGTGGGCAGAGGAAATGAAGTTGTCTAATGTATGAGCTGGAAGAAGAATAATGAAGTTACTTAAAAAGCTCCCGATGAGGTTCACCATTTGGGAAATCCTCTCCCTGAGTGAAGAAACCCGACAGGCGATCATTACTGCCTTGCAGATGCCTGCCCAGTATGAAACATGTCTGGCTGAAGCACAGCCGGAGGCCAATGTGACCTTCACTCAGAAGGATATGCTACTCCCCACTATTAGCCACAACAGACCGTTGTACATGAAAGGGCAGCTGAATGGTCGAGAACTAAACAGAATTCTGGTGGATCCCAGAGCAACTGTCAATATCCTACCATACAGATTATATCAGAGGTACTACTTTAATGTGCGCCTCAACAAAGTCAAAGATATGCGTATTTCCAGCTTCAATCAAAAATTTGAAGTGCCGCTAGGAGTGGCAAAATTCACCCTCACCATGGCAGATTTCACTACCAGGGTGCAATTCATGTCATCAACTCCAGTACCTCCTACATGGCACTACTTGGCCATCCCTGGCTGCATGAACATATGGTGGTACCTTCCACACTACATCAATGCATTAAATACAACCAAGAAGGGAGGGAGGAAAGGATATTTACTAACCTCCAGCCATTTGAAGTGTTTGAGTGTCATCTGCTCGACGCTTTTCTGTATGCGGAGTTGTCATCGAAGACCTCCAAAGCCAAGGGCCCTGCCAGGGTGTCAAAAAGCACCTCTAGCGATGATTGGTTTCCACTGCCGCCACCGGGATATGTCAACCCCAAGACAGTCTCACACATCGCAAGCACAAGAGATGTAGGCAGAGCAACACCTCCCGCCACCTATCCCAAAACCAATGAAGCCAAGGTCGATCAGTACCACGACCTTATTGAAATCCCGGAGGGTCTCACCAGACCAATACTCAGCCTCGACGCTACCACTGTTGAGCCTTTCAAAGCATGGGAGGTGGTACATTCTGAAGGTCGCAATAGCTTGTTCTATACTGCTGAGGAGCACCCCACCCAGGAAGACGACGACTGTCATCTCCCTAAAGATATTGAGAACCCGTCAGTCCCCGTCCAAGGGTTGACTTTCATTACAAGTCGAATGGCGAAGATGTTCCAGAAGCAGCATATCCCCTCTGGCCAGCCTCACAAAGAGAAAGAAGCATTCCAAAGGCTCTGGTATCCTGCCAGCATAGACAAAGAGCTGAGACGTGTCCTGTCCATATATTCACTTTTGAAAAATTTTATTTAAGACACTGTTCATGTGAAATTTCATAAGAAGGAAAGCACAACTGAACCATAGACCCCATTCAATATAACACCCCTATCTAGGGCGCTATATTCTGAAATAAAGCCTCTGCATGAGGGCGCCACATTATAAATTGAAGACCCTGCTCAGGGCGCCATTTTCCCTGTGTAGAAATTCTCATGTACTTGTTATATATAATTGTGTAAATTACTTGATTGGGTGCATCTGTAAGAGGGCACTATTCACTAAAATGAAGGCACCATCTAAGGCGCCATTTTCCTGATTCCCTATTTTCTCCCGAGTGATTCCTGTGACCCATTACCGAGGGTTCCTATTGGCACTATATCTCAATCCATAGATGTAGTCCCACATTTTCATGATGGTTTCACGTTTACCCCACTAACTCTCGGTGATGATTGAGCCCTCTGTGGGATATTCATTCCTTCGGACTGGTAATTTCATCATAGAGACCTCTGTAAGACTACGCGAAGTCTTGGATTCTCTCAAGGCCGTTGAGTAGGGTGTACCCTAAAAACCCATGACATCGTGTTCTTATCATGTCACTCTTAAGAAACGTGATGCAGTGGCCCTCTTAGAGCACTGTTCTGGCCTCTTTGAGAATTGTCCTGTCTGTCAGTAAATGGTGACATTGACGTAGGAGCCAGGAGGAATTGGCGACTATCTCAATGCTGTTTTTCTCCTAAATAGTGACTATTATTTAGGCGCTATTTAATCCAGCTTGTTCTGATCACAGAAAGTGGGTGACAATTCTTATGGGCGCTATTTTTTGAAGCAAGGCGGCCTGATGGGCACCATTCACCCATATTTACACTATGTCGTGCTTTTCATGAGGATTTAATGATGAGTCATGCTTGTTCCAATTTCGTCCTTGAACTCTATTCCATGAAATCAACCTTAATTTCCTACAAGGTTCATTCCTTTGGAATTCTATATTGGCTATAACTATAGAGGATGTCTAAAAATATACATGACTCAATGCTGTGCATATAGGGCCCGATCTAGTCCTGGGAGGAGCACCCGAAAGTACTTGTGCCCATGGGAGCTATTATTGATCACGGTGTGGCATTGCACTGAAGTGCATTACTTGCTAGATTGACATTCCACAACTCGTACTTGACTTGACATGATATGACTTGCGTGGCTCGGAATGAGTATTCACTTGCTTGATAATATGATAGCCAATTCACTTGACATGACTTGAGATGTTTACATGCTTGACCATCTTGATATATAATCTATATGAAATCTTGAAATTTTGCTAGTTCATTCTACTATCTATTTCTCTCTCTTGTCATTTTCATACGTACATGCATGGGCATTCATGGAACTTGTAATTATTTAAAGCATGTTTGTACTTGAGATATAATTCCGACTGAGCATTCGCTCACTTAGTGTTTTCCCCTATTTTTCAGGTAATTCCGATGACGAAGCTCATTCGGATGGGGATGGACAAGAGTGAAAAGTGTAGAGCCAGTCCAACTGTCAGTGTCGTTATATAGTCATGAATTTTCTTATTTTCTTGAGTCAATCATTGTAATTTTATTTTATTGAGTCAAACTTGTCCTTAGTTCCTTTATGGAAAAACTATGTAGTAGGATTATCTTTGATGGATGTTATCAATAAAGGATTTGGTTTGTTCTAGAAATTGTGCATTCGGTCTTTGTGTCGAATACACTTATGCTCTGATTGGCAAGATTGACATAATTCGTCATGCATACCGGGTTCCTTCCGCGCTCGAGACGTGACATACCTCTTGCTCAATAAATAAGTCCTTCACAAACAATGAGGTAGAATATGAAGCCCTGATTATGGGGTTACAAATTACCTTGTCTATTGGGATTCAGATGCTTGAGGCATTCGGGGACTCCCTGCTGGTTATAAAATAGTTTGAAGGAGAGTTCGAGGTGCGGAAGCAGGAACTCCTCCCTTATCGTCAACTGGCACTCCGCCTGATTGCAAAATTCTACTTCATCAGAGTCAGGCACATCAACCGAGGATAGAATGCTCAAGCAGATGCTCTCACAAAGTTGGCCAATTCTTTGGCAATCCCGCCAGACACGAGCCTAAATATAACAGTAATTAATCCATTTCAAGTCCCTAGTGTAACAGAGGTTCTGGCTAAGGAAGAAGATAATGAAGCGACAACTGGGGAGGAAGTCCAACAGCCCGATTGGCAGGAGCATCTCCTACATTGGTTTCAACACCAACAGCTCCCGAAAGAGAAAGAACAAAGAATGAAGCCCCTCAGGATTAAGGATTCCTATGAGATGAGAAACGAAACCTTGTTCCGAATAATGGTGGATGCCCGAAAGAAAGTTTTTCTTCGTTGCTTGTCCTTAGCAGAAGCTTGGCAGGTGATGCAAGAAGTTCATGTCGGGTCAGCCGGGGCACACCAAGCTGGTCTGAAAATGAAGATTGAAATAAAGAAGCTAGGCTATTACTGGCCCACCATGTTTGACGACTGCTGCAAGTTCACCAAAGCTTGCCAAAAATGTCAAGAACATGCCAACGTGTCAAGAAGGCCACCGGTGCCACTGCATCCCACTATACCGAGTTGGCCGTTCGCTCAATAGGGCACGGACGTGGTTGGCCATTTACCAGCATCATCGTTAGAATGCAAATATATCTTAGCAGCTATAGACTACTTCTCCAGATGGGCAGAAGTGAAAGCTCTAAGAGAAGTGATGGGGGAGCTGGTCGCCAGATTCTTTCGGTAGAATATAATATTTTAGTTTGGGATCCCCAGCCAAATTATCTCTAACAATGATAGTCATTTCAGAAATCAGAAGGTCTACTGACTAGCTGATAAATACAAAATTGACTGGAGGACATCATCCCCTGACAACCCCTAAGCTAATGGGCTTGTGGAAGCTTTCAATAAGACGCTCTGCACTTTGCTGGCGAAGAGTGTCAAATCCTACAAGAAAGATTGGGAAGAAAAGATGTACGAAGCATTGTGGGCTTATCGTACTGTCTATAAAACCCCAACTGGTTGTTCTCCCTTCTCCCTTGTATATTGGTCAGAAGTTGTGGTGCCAATAGAGCTGGAGATTCCATCACTGCGGATCGCCATTCAACATGGGTTGGCTAGTAGCGAACAAACCAACATAGAAAGAAGACTGGAAGAGCTTGACGAGCTCGAAGGAAAGTGTCTCCAAGCGTAATAGAATATACAACTCTACCAAGCTCGCATGACCCGTGCTTTCGACAGGCTGGTCAAAGGATGAGAATTCAAGAAGGGTGACCTAGTGATGGTCAAATGAAAAGAAGTAATGGCCTCTAACCCCAAGAGAAAGTTGGTTGAAAACTGGGTCGGACCATATATCATCCGCAGAGTCTATAAAGGGGGTGCCTATGTCCTTGTAGATCACAAGGGTATAGTCCAGTTCTCCCCTCTTAATGGGAAACACTTGAAGCTATTCCATACAGCCCCATCGATATCCACAGAATGACCAGAGTTCACCTTGGTCTAGCAGCACTCCGCCCTGGTCGAGCTCTCTAAAATACCCAACCAGCTCGGACTAACTTCAAGACCGTTGGTTCGTAATTCCAGAAGCATCCATGGTATACACTAATTCTGGGATCCCTTGAGAGCCTCGCATAATCCCACCGGGTGGCAACCCTCGCATATTACTGCCATTACGGGTCTTACGCTCGAATCGACGCAAAAATCCTTTCTTTATGTTAGCATTATCTCCTTGCTAACGAATAAACCCTTTCATCGGAGAAAGGCCCCGCGCCCTAGCAAGCTGTCATATACTACCATCTAGGGTCAAACATTCGAGCTTAGTTTCCATAGGCGTCGACTTTCGAGCATGGTTGCCATAGGCTCCCTAGCATGATTGCATCGAATTCTAAGCTTTGGATTTAAGAAATCTGGGCGTTGTCGGTGACTCCGTATCGTGATTGCCATAGGCTCCCGAGCATGGTTGCATGAATTCTGAGCTAGTTGACACAGGAGTTCAAGCTTTAATTGTCCAGGGTCAATCTGCTTTCGAGCTTAATCCAAGCTTGGTTCGAGCTTCGGCTTAAGGAAGTGCAAGCTTAGTTTTCATAGGGTCGATGACTCCTGAGCATGATTGCCATAGGCTCCCGAGCATGGTTGCATCGACTCTGGAGCATGATTGCATTGGCTCCCGAGCGTGATTGTCATAGGAGTCTGAGCATTTGGCTCATGAAGTCCAAGCTTCGGCTTAAGGATGTCTAAGCTTGTCTTTGAGAGGTCCGAGCTTTATTCTCATGAGGTCCGAGCTTGAGCTTGGTTGATGATGTCTGATCGTAGTTGTATACAAAGTTCTAGCTTGGTTTCAACAGGAGTCTGAGCTTTGTTCCCACTCAGCCCCTTCTTTCAGCTTTGTATCAGCCACGTAAAGCCATTTTTCACCTTTGTTTGACAATTGTTTCCCTTGTAAACCATTTGCCATCCTTATTGACCATTTGTCTCAGTAGTTTGAACTTTTAGGCATATGACTCTCAGACTTGGCTACGCTCGACTCTCGGCAGTCGATCTACTGGCCTTCTTTTCTTCAAGTCTCGAATGGTCGACTCTCGATGGTTGATCTTGATGGTCGACTCTCGGACCTAGCTGACTTGCCAATGCTCTTCTCGGATGGCTTCGCTCGGTATATAACTTTACATGGCTTCAATGCACCATATCACATGACATCATTGCATGATATCTTCATACTACTCATCTTCAAGAGGCCATACACTTGCCAGTGCTGACTTTGACCTAAACTATATATACGTTGACATCATCAAATGCATATTAGACTCATCAATGAGTCATAGTCAGACATCATCAAAACTAGAGGCATAGCATTCTCCTCCTTTTTGATAATGGCAGCTATAAGTCATTGATGACTTAAAAACTTCTCCCCCTTTGCCATCAACAAAGAGGGCTTAGATTAAAGCCAATTTCAAAGTTAGAGTATGAGCACACAGGATATCATGAGATCAAAAGATTAAAATAGATTACCACTCATCAAGCAACAAGAACAAATAACATGAGACACAACATGTCAAGTATCAAGGTAGATGCAAACGCAAGTTGAGCAAATTTGGACAGCCAGAAGATGATGCCAGACTCTGCCAATTGAAGATTTTGAAAGGCAGACAAGGAGACATATGTCTCATTCCAAATGTAAGAATAGAGCCTGCAATGGAGAAGCTAATAGTCTGATAACAAATGTTAAGAGTGGAGATGCTTTCAAAGCAGCCAGAAGAGTTTAACACAGATGGTCCGTGCACATATTCACTCCGAGTCTAGAAGGTCAGTGCATATGCATAAGTGTTGCATTATAAGGTCGATGCATCTCCCATTTCATTGAACTAACAGGTCGATGCATATATGTCATTGAGTCCAAAAGGTCGATGCACATATGCATTATAGTCTAGAAGGTCGATGCAGGTGTACACAGTATGCACAATCAGTCGGTGCACCTTTTCCACAGGTTGATATTGCTAGGCACTATATGCTAGATGTTGTAGCATAAGGTCAGTGCACTTTATAAAAAGGTCGATGCTAGTGAGCTAGCGATTGAAGCTTAAGGTCGATGCATGTTATAGAAAGGTCGATGCTAGTGAGCTAGCGATTGCAGCGTAGGTCGATGCATGTTATAGAATGGTCAATGCTAGTGAGCTAGCGATTGAAGCTTAAGGTCGATGCACATTATAGAAAGGTCGCTGCTAGTGAGCTAGTGATTGCAGCATAGGTCGATGAATGTTATAGAAGGGTCGATGCTAGTAAGCCATCATTTGCAGCATAAGGTCGGTGCAATAGAAGTAATCATTCTCAATGTCGATGCACGTTGTGCATTCACTATAAAGATAGGTCGATGTACATTCATTACAGATTCAGTCTGTCTGACAAATAAGGTCTACCTGTGTGACATAAAGGTCAATGTTGCTATTCTAATTTGCTGCATGTGTTAGCTATACAGGCTGATGTATCCCATTTATGCATCGATGCTTTTGCAGAAATTTGTGTATTCATATGACATGTCTGAACTTGTTGAAACATCTGAGACTGCATTTGCCTTGATAATTATCATTTGTTTCATAAGTCTCATGATGATAAGACTATTAATAACTCTCTACTTTCTATTTTGATAGATAACAAGAAACAACCCAAATTTATGCTCGAACACCTGGGTTGCATAAATGGCAGAGCTTCTAACTCTCACGTGGACTTGAAAGTGAAGTAATTAAGGGCATGTGATCCATGTCGGGAGGCTGAACTGAATATCCTGTCACGTGGATCATCTTCTCTTCTGCACCAGACATGTGGATCAATTCTTTTTCTGCTCCCGACATGTGGGCCCTCAAAGTGCGCTTTTTGGATGAAATTATTGGGCGGGAGTGTGTCTTCTATGTGCCCAAAATTTGAAAAGCTCATGGGATCACAGGACTCACGCTCTCCTGTATAAAAGGTGATCGAACACTCAAATTCAAGCATCTTAGCAGCACCAGAGAAGAAAATCAGAAGAGAGCAGGAGAGTAGAAGTGTTTTAGAGCAGGAGAGTTCAAGAGAAGAGTCTGTGAAGACATGGAGAGAGAAAGAGCTTGTTGTAGAGAGAGAGAAGAAAAATAGAGTGTTGGAAGTCTGAGGAAGAGAGTATGAGAGAGGAGTAAGTTTGAGCAGAAGAGTATTGTCTTGACTTCTGGATCAGATCCAGAGTCAAATTGCTCCAGTGGGAGCTATAGTTTTAGCAAACGACATGTTCTGCTATTATCGATTTGGGGCGTGACAACAACTCTTCCCCTAGCCGTATGCACTCACTGAGGATTGACTTTTCATCCCTTAGTGTGTGTCGTGACGCACACAAACATAGAATCTGGGTAGTGTTATTTAACGAGGAAGCATGCGGTCTTATAAATTTGAAGGAAGCGTGTTAATGCTATATTATAAGCAAACATGCGCGCGAAATAGGCAAGCAAGCAAACTATGTTTACCTTTTTTTTTCTTTTTTTATAGGGCTTGGCACACCCACAGGTCGACAGTTTGAGAGGTAGGTGGCTGATGTCGTGACAATGGAGAGAAGATGTTATATGTTGTTGTGAATCCCCGGAGAGATCAAGAGTTGGTATGGAACCAAGGGAGGGGTCTTTTCATTTATTGGTTCGAACAATAGTTCTGGGCCAATAGTTGGGTGATGGTTGGCCTCGATTGAAGGTCGTGACGTCGAAAGACTTGGTGTTGATGTAAGGTCGTAATGCTAAGGTAGAAGGGTCTTTTTGTTCATTAGATTGGATGACAGTTCTCGGGCCAATGATGGGATGTCTTGTCGGTTTAGATAAGAGGTCATGATGCCGAATGACTTGGCTTAGGCATAAAGCCATTACGCCAAGGGAGAGCATTCACCGACTTAGGCAAGGAGCCATGACGCCGGACCATTTGGCCTAGACAAAAGGTCATGATGCCAAAGGAGAATATTTATCAGCCTAGGCGGAGAGTCATGATGCCGAACAACTTGGCTTAGACATAATGTCATGATGCCAAGGTAGAATATTTACCAGCTTAGGTATAGAGCCATGACGTCGGATAACTCGGCTTAGGCGAAAAGCCATGACGTCAAGGTATAATACTTATCGGCTTAGGCATAGAGCCATGACGTCGGCCAACAAGGCCTAGACAGTATATCATGTCGCCAAGGTAAAATATTTACTAGCTTAGGCAGAAGGAGCCATGACGCCGGACAAAGATATTTAACGACTTAGACGTAAAGTCATGACGCCGTGTAGCTTGACTTAGGCGGAAGGTCATGACGCCAAGGTAGAATATTTACCGGCTTAGGCAAAAGGCCATGATGCCGGACAAGAATATTTAACGGCTTAGATATAAAGTCATGATGTCGTACGGCTTGTCTTAGGCGGAAGGCCATGATGCAAAGATAGAATATTTATCAACTTAGGGAGAAGGTCATGACACCGGATAAAGATATTTAATGGCTTAGACATAAAGTCATGATACCGTACAGCTTGGCTTAGGTGGAAGGCCATGACGTCAAGATAAAATATTTACCAGCTTAGGTGGAGGGCCATGTTGCCGGACAAGGATATTTAGCGGCTTAGACGTAAAGTCATGGCACAATACAGCTTGGCTTAGGCGGAAGGCCATGATGCCAAGATAGAATATTTACCGACTTAGGCAGAAGGCCATGACGCTGGACAATGAGCTCCTCTTCATTCCTGCTGGCTATTCTTCACCGTTGTTGACTTTTTGTCAACTCTGCTGCCCATATATCATCCTCATGAGCCATTTTTCACAGATATTACTTTTTAGTGAAGACTGCTACTGAAACGGCTTCTCTTCTTCTTCTGTCTCCTTCCTCCTTCTTTTCTGTCTCTCCTTCACTTGAACGAACTGGGCTCCTGTTCGAACCTTCTGTCTTCGAGCGTGCTCGGAAGTGCTCGGATGGAAGTGCTCGGACGTGCTCAGACGAGAGTGCTCGCTAGTGCTCGGAAGTGCTCGCGAGTGCTCACTACAGTTGCAGAGTGCTCGGAGTGAGTGCTCGCTACAGTTGCAGAGTGCTCGAAGGTGTTCGCGAGTCACCCTTGCATGGTATTTCTCATTTTGCTTGCGAGGCTGCTGCCGACTCAACTTCGTTTGACTTTGGAGTTGGCTCTTCTTCTCCCAGTTCCTTCTTTTGTTTGCTTTAGAAGCCACTTGTAATATGCATTTTTCACCCTTATTCTCCAGCGGGTACAAAGCTTCATTTCAGGTGTTTTTCAGCCTTGTTTCTTCAGCGGGTGGAGGGCTATGACGTCGACTCCACTGCCTTCTTGCGTCGACTCCGTCAAATATGAAACCTTCTTCTTTGGCCATTCTTCATCGCGCTGAGCTATTTGACAACCTTGTGATGTTTTGCAGTGATGTTTGACTGCGTTGACTCCTTTATTATACTACGTTGACTCTTCAAGATATTATGTTGACTATGTTGACTGTGTTGACTTGGCTTCTGTTCTTCAGAGTTTAACTGGCTGTCAACCTTGTCTTCACATAGATTGCGAAAGTACATGCATATAATATCATCAACACAAACATGAAGACTCGTGAATGACTCATAGTTTGTCATCATCAAAACACAGGGACACAGCATTCTTCCCCTTTTTGATGATGGCAACTATGAGTCATCATGAACAATATGATCAAAATAGCACAACGTTGAAATAACATCTTTCCCCTCCCCTTGATGACTCTTGATGTCTCAACATACTCTCCCCCTTTGTCGGTATCAAAAAAATGGAGTTTTTCAGATATGAATGAATTCACAACAAGATACCAAGTGAACAAGATCAAGGCATGTCCAAAGAATGGCAAGATTAATGTTAGCAGAAAGGAATCAGAAACGCTTCTCCCCCTTTGAGATAGAAGGCATAATAGTAATGGGTGAACAAACAGTCTAGACAAGAATTTTCAATGTGAAAAGCAACAGTCAAAGAATCAAACAAGGAGTTTCAGCATGACAAGATTCTGTGATGAAAAATTCAATAGCAGGTACTGTCCTAACAGAATTTGGAAGGTGACATGGTAAGTGAAGAACTTAAAAAAATGTTATTGCAAGAAGTTCAAGAAGATCATTGGATTAGAAGAATCACAGTCTGAAACATCATTCATTAGTTAAGCTTTCAATTTTCAAGAGGGAGAAGGGGGTAGGAGAAGGGCATGGTATCACTCTCCATCAATTAGAGTGGCTTCGACTGCTTAGACTGGCTTACCTATCTGGAGGGTTTCCCTTGATTTATATAGCAGTCCATTATTTTTCGGGAGCAGGGGGAGAGAGAGTGATCGGGGGGCGTTACCCCCTTTAATGCAGGCTATCTCCCTTCCTAAGGCACTTACCTTTTTCATCTTCCAACCCCCCAACTTCCCTTGGTCGGTTATGCTCAGTTACCATTTGGGCTTATCCCCGAGCGATCGTTACTCGGACATCCCAGGCCTGGAGGCTACCTAGGGCACATCGGTCTGATCGAATTAGGGTTCTGGCAAGTGGGCCCATTAATGGGGCTGGCACTTGTTAGGCTCGGTGGGCCTATTTGGGCTGCCATGGGCCATTCTTCCTTTGGGACTCTATTTTACCCCTCTCCACTTGCCCCCTTACTCTCGAGCCAAGAAGTGGGATCGGTGAGTTGAGAGTATTCGGGCGATATTAGTGGCTCGGATGGGGAGTCGACCGTTGTGAGCTGTCCCTGCCTTCGAGGTTTGAGAGCCATTAAGGCGGTGACCTCAGCACATGGGTGCTTGAGCAGAATAATGATGTCTTATGCCTCGATCCTCGGACGTTCCTCTTGTGGTTTGAAGCATCACCGCAGTGATTTTTTTTGAACCATTTGGGGCATACAAATAGCATTTCAACTTGCACTCCACGCTTCTCCTATTTAGGGCATTTTTCCCCTCCGTTCTGTCTGTGGGTATGCACCGGGCAGATAATCAGAGGGGGCGGGAGATAGCAAAGATTTTTGTAGAGTTAGCCGATATCACTGCAGAGGCAATCTGTCAGCTTCCTCCCTCATCCAGCTCTTCGGATTCTAGCCTTCCCTCTTCTCCTTCTTGTTCTTCCATGGTGGAACACAATGTTGAAGCTGAAATTCAAGAGTTTGAGCAAGGGGTGGGAGGATCAGAGCCGGTGCCTAGCCATCATCTCCATAGTGAACTGACTGAGCCTGAGGTGAGGGAGCTCGAGGTCCACTTCAAGTTGCCGTGGTGCTACTTCTTCTCTCCAGCCAAACCCTACGAGTCTAGTCTAGATACCCATTCAGGCCTTTTCTGTATCTTCCTATTGGCCTAGAAGTGTGGCTTCTATCTCCCTCTTCACCCTTTTGTCATCAATTTGCTGGGCTTTTATCAGCTAGCTCTCATCTAGTTGGTTTCCAACCCCTATGTCTTCATTTTCTCATTCATCGCTCTCTATCGTTTGAGCGGTCTCGCCACATCCCTTGACCTTTTTCACGCCTTTTTTGAGCTGAAGGAGCACATTCATGTTGGGAAGGATTTCTTTTACCTTTAGGTCAGGAGAGGGAGGAGTTGTGTGACCCTCTACCCTCGGGATTCTTCACACAAAGGGTGGAAGACCCAATATTTTTGGGGATCTAGTAAGGGTGT
>JANBPO010003977.1:0-36063 GCA_024336825.1 Amorphophallus titanum
GTTGGCTCTGTCAAGCTTATTGGCCTCACCAATTGCTAATCTGCAGGTTGCAGGGGAAGTCCCAAATAGTCCAGGATGAGTTGGTAAGACTTGGTGAACAGATGGTGCATAGTGCTGAGGGAACGAGAGCAATTGGCTTGGAGCTTTGCCGGGAGTTTGAGGACAAATTTCTCCAGCACATAGCCACTGGTGAGGTTAGTTCTGATGTCTGCTACCCTTTTTGATCCCTTCTTTTTGAATTTGCATCTTTTTCTTTTTTTTTCTTTTGATATTCAGTAATTCATGGGGAAAGAATATGTGAATCGTGACTTTGACTATGTTGGAAATTGTTGTTATCTTTTGTGTTTGTGTATTATTTCAATTAGTCTGTTGTAAAGACAATTGAGCTTTAATATTGGTCAATGAAATGATCTTGGCATGATTTGGCATCTTGCTGGTTTCCATATAATGCTACAGAAGCAAAAACTAATCACTTTTCAAATGCTGCGAAGCTGTTCAGGTTTTGTGCCTCTAGAACTTTTGATTAGTTTGCTAGTAGCTATGAATGAGAGCCCATAGCAAGAGAGGGGAAAAAAGTCTGCAAGAGCATGTCCTGCACAGAGAAAAAGGGGTAAGGCAGAATTGTTTAAAGAAACAAATTTCGGCATGGGGTGCAGAACACAACGCTGTCTTACTGGTGAATTAAGTTATTTAGAGACTTAGTTTATCGTGTATTAACTCCACCAATCTCTCCATCATTACGGTAATGCTAGAAACTAAGGTTTACCTGTAGTTCTGAATATTATACTGCCATTAATGGTGACTAAATTTTAAGGGAGTCGTGGTTCATCATGAACTTTGATTGCTTCCGATGAGGCCCTGCCCCACAGAGGGTGGAGGAAAGGCTACCGGTTCTGAAACACACCATGTTTTCATGCAGCAAGAAAATTACACTTAGTCACTTAGATAAAGTTCCATGCATCACCCACTAGCAGTGCTGCAGTAGCTAACACTTGATATTTTACTCTTTATCATCTACGATCGTATCCTAATGCAAAATATGTTCCATAAAGACTTGCTACAGGACATGTTTTTACAGAATCTGTCTATTCCTATTAAATGTATGTGAAGTTCATGGGGCATAATATTAATGAACAATGACTGGTTTCATATTTTGTGTATTGTAAGTAGGTAAGAGGAGACACCCTCTAATAGATGTCTGCATATAGGATGAGAGCTAACACAATGTCGCTTGGCCCAGCATATTGGGCACCCGCACAGCCCATTGAGGGTTGAACTATTTTTTTTTGGGGCTTGCACACGTGAGACTCCTTACCTGCAATCAGCTAGTTCACTTATGCTGGAGATTTGATCATTACCTTTGTAATGAAGAAAGTTATTAGACAATCCATCATCATCATCAGAGTCTTATCCCAATTATTTGGGGTCGGCTACATGAATTCTGTTCCGCCAAAGGTTTCTATCAACTGCAGGGAAACATAGTGGATACATATTTGGGAATTCTTTAAAGGTAATCAAAACTACAAAATTGGAAAAGCTCTCCGCTTTTTAATGTGTTTTCATGCATACGACATAGATCTGGGAGACCATAGGACACCCACTACTGTTCACATTTCAGAGAAAAGACAATTCTTTTTTTTTCTTTTTATTTTTGATGACGGGGAACTTAGTGCAGTGGTACCTGGGAGTGTGAGACCTGGATTCAAGTCCAGCAGACACCCAACTCAACACGCATCACTTCTTCTCAAGGCTAGCAAACACTTGGCCCACATCACAATTCTTAGTATGTTTTAGCTATAATTTTAGAAGACAATGCAGCTTATGCTCATCCAGTGTATGGTCAATCTGTTCATGTCGTGCTGGAACAGGGGCCGGTGTGGACACTCATCGGTGGGGTCACTCACAAGGGACGAAGAAGGCTCAAAAGAATCAATGGGTATCACTGCTCTTGATAGGCCACAGGATCTAAGCCATTAAATGTGGAATTGATACCATAGTTTGGTGATAAATCAACAACATACGCGTTGGGCCTAACTCATTTTAACACCTTGAATGGACCTACTCCTCTAGCTTGTAGTTTCTTCACGGTTCCAGATGCAAACCGTTCAACCCTGACCCTGATCATCACGTAGTCTCCCTCCTGAAAGTCTTGCGATCGACGATGTGCATCTGCAAATTTCTTATAACGCTCGTTATTGATCTCAATATACGACGAATGTTGTCATGCAAATTCCTAATATGCTCAAAGGACACAGCTGACTCATACACACGGGGATGAATGGGCAAGGAGACTAGATCTATTGGTTTTCTAGGTCTATAACATGTGACTATCTCGAATGGACTCATGTCGGTGGACCTATTGACTGAGTTGTTATAAGCACACTCTATAAGTGGTAAGATCAAGTCCCAACTGCACTCATGCTCTCCCACTAGACAACACAACAAGTCTCCCAAACTCCTATTGACTACCTCAGTCTGCTCATCCATCTGGCGTTGTGGAAAATCTAAGCTTTGTGCCCAAAAGATGCCACAAAGTCTTTCAAAAATAGCTCACAAAACGAATATCCCTATCTGAAACAATGGTCTTGGGTAACCCATGCAGACAAACAAACTCAACAAGAAATAAACGGGCTACTCTCGACGCATTTGAGGTCTTAGAACAGGGGATAAAATGAGCCATTTTGAAAAATCCATTGACGACAACCAAGATAGAATCGTGTTTTCGGATTGTATGTGGCAAGCCAAGAATAAAATCCATACTAACATCCTACCACGAACAATCAGGCACAAGTAGAAGAGTGTACAAACCAATATTCTGCTTCTTATGCTTAGTCGTAGCACATGTGCTACACTGGGCCACGATGTGTGCAACATCGCGCTTCAGACTACGTCAGAAAAATTGGTGCTCTACCAACTTAATAGTCTTGTTCACCCTGAGCTAGAGCCACTTCACCACTTGGTGGAGAGGAATCTCGTGCCCTCATCTCCTTCCCCCTTCTCCTTGCACTAGAGCTCACCATAATCACTGACTTAAGCATCGGAGGGTTTTCCCTGGGAATTCATCCCTAGGCATCTCTGACTCATTTTCCTCTTTGTAGTTCTAGCATTCGTGGTCATCATCCTCAGCTCAGGCACCGCGCGAGATAACCCCTCTTCATCTGGCGCCATCTATGAGAAACAAACAAAGAGGCAACATGGTGCGAAGGAGTTCTAGCAGGAGGACCACTAGTGACAAAGGGAAGGCCATGGCGACAGAGGAAGGAGCACCTTCCCATCCTACGGGGAACACCCCATCACGCGCTAGTGACCCAGCCGGCGTAAATCCCCCACCCATGGTGGAGGGCCAACCCCCTACTGGGAGCACAGACGCCCTCCAAACCCTTAACGTAAAACTGGATAGCCTCATTGATCTAATGAGGACCCAGGCAGCTAGGGAGGAGAGGTCACGACTCCCCTGGGAAAGCCTGGGGCCGTTTCATCCTCCGGGGGCGGCGGCTAATTCACAACCAGTCAGGTGGACCATCGCAATCCCCTCCCCCGAAGTAAGAAGCCTGCTCCACCCCGAGGCGGGAGAAGTCTGGAGCACATCGGCCACTCCCAGAGACCGAGGCCTCCGAGGGACGTCAACGCAACATGCAGGAACGCCCCCACAGCCCCTCGATCCAGTGACAACCGGAGTTATCCCTCCAACTGCGAGACTTCGAAAGGCATTTCGTGGAACAAGAGCGCGCCCTCCGCGCCCTATAGAAGACCTCTACCACAGAGGACGAGGAGCAATCCCCATTTTTCGACCATGTCTTGAAGGTTGAGATCTCCCCCAGGATCTCACTTTCGGCCTTCAAGGCATACAACGACCAGGGAGACCCGACTGATCACTACGACAGTTTCGACACCCTTATGACCTTGCATGGGGCCTCCGACGCCATCAAGTGTCAAGTGTTCGCGACCACCTTGGTCCAGGGCGCTTAGGCTTGGTTCCGAGCCCTCGCCCCGAGCAGCATCCATGATTTCTGGCAGTTCGGGTGAGTATTCAAGGAGAGCTTCGCCGGCAGCGGTCCTCCACGATCAGTAGCAGGGCTGTTAGCCCTCAAACAGGAATAGGAGAGAGGCTTCGTGTAACACCCCGGATCTTTACCGGATCTTTATTTGGTCTTGGCAGATCTTTATTAGGTTGTTCGGATCCTTTTGGGAGAGTTCTGGTTTACTTTTGTAGCTCCCAAGTTGAGCCTTATTTTCCATGTGAGTTTTTCTCTCGTATAATCTACGGAACCCTATGGTGAGTTTGTTTCTCAGTTCCTCGACTCCCAGACGATACAGCAGCGACGTACTCTTCCCGAGGATCATTTCGATTATTTTTGCATATTTTTTTGAATTAATATATTTTCAGTATATTTTTGTCCCTCCCCCTAATAAAAATTTCATCCTCGAAATTTCATGGGAGATCAAGAAGAATAAAAAGAAAGTACTCACTCAAATAGATATGGAAACTGATGGCATATTTCATCCTCACGTTCCCACGTCACTTCGTCACCTGAATGGCGCTGCCAAACCACTTTCACCAAAGAAATAATCTTATTCCTTAGCCACTGCTCCCCGCGATCTTCTATCCGAATCGGATATCCCGACATAGACAAATCTATTGCCACTTCGGGCCATATTGATTCCTCCAGAATGTGTGATTCATCTGGCACATATTTCCTCAATATTGAGACGTGGAACAAATTGTAAATTGCTTCCATTTTCGGTGGTAACTGAAAGTCATATGCCACTTGGCTAACATGCTTCAGAATAGGCAATGGACCAATATATTGGGGACTAAGCTTCCTACATTTGCCAAAATGCATCACACCTTTCATAGGAGATATTCTCACAAATATTTGATCTCTAGGTTCAAATTGAAGTGTTCACCTTCGTTGATTTGCGTAGCTCTTTCGTCGACTCTGAGCTGTTAACAATCTTTGCCTGATAAGTTGAACTACTTCTACGTAATGTTGGTCCTGTCATAAGCCGTTCACCAACTTCAAACTAATCAAGTGACGTATGACATGGTTGACCATATAATGCTTCATAGGGTGCCATATCAATACTAGAATGATAGCTATTATTATATGTAAATTTCACCAACGGCAAGTGCTGAATCCACGAACCTTGTCAATCTAAACAACACAACCTCAACATATCCTCTAATGCCTTAGACCTCACACCGACACTCCGACAAGAACAGCAACCACCTCCACAGCGCCAACACTGCGCCCTCACGCTCTCACACGAGAAACCAAGCAAAAAATAAATGGAAAAATCCTATGTCAGCTGCCGACTGCATTGGACATTACGGACTCTGATCACTGTAAAATCTGAAATTTCCATGTACTTCCACAACCATAGCTCTGATACCAGCTGTGGCGACCCAGGATTCGAGTACCGGAAAGAAACCGGCGCGACTCGAACCTCGGCCCACCTCCCACGAGCCCGAAGACTCGGAAGGGATAAAAGGATAGGTGTGGTGCACATAGAAATAAGAAATAAAGCAGGACAACAGATATAGTAACAAAAATAAGCAGCTAACTACAACAGAGTCCAGTCCAATAGAGAGTACAGTCTAAAGCAGTAAAACGTACCACACGCCAAGTGAACACTCGGCCCGGCAAACTGACAACTAAGAACCTCCACGCAGCTCCCTCAAACCTCGAGGAAGAACCGTCGCTCTTGAAAACTAGGGGTGAGCCTCCTATCACTGGCTCAGTAGGGATCCCGCGGAACCCCAACCGAGAAACAACGATGACACGAAAAGCAGGAACTACGAAAGCAGGAAAGTAACTATGGTGACCGGTAAAACCTCGACACTACAGCTACTCCTACTATACCGAAAAATACGACCTGGTCTCTCGTCGGGGGACAACCAAGTCATGCACCTGACGTCTCGATCCCACGATCGGGGGACAACCAGACACAAACCGCCCTGACCACGCTACTAGGAAAACGCCACGACGTCCCAGTCGTAGAAATCTACCCTCACAACAGGGCCTGAGCCGAAACCACACGGTCCGGAAACACAGTCACGACCTCGCTGTCGTGAACTCTATGCCATCTAGGGAGAGCCCTCGGTGACGCTCACCGAAAACTCCGAACCTCGACTTCGGGAACCCTCCCGAAACAACATGCGAAACCCCGTCTCGCAGACGAGAAACGAAAACCCGGGACATGATAACTCACATCACGTGACGGGAGCACCGCCCACTAGAAGAATGACTGGATGCATCCCCTGACGTCTTACCCCACGTCACAAGTGTCTAGCTACAACGCCCTGGGTGTAAGACTCAGATACGCACAGTAACTAGGAGTATCACAAAATAAGGACTAGCTGGGGTCGCGCTCGTCAGCACAGGTTCGAACCCTCAGCCTCGTGTGCACACTCAGACCATACGCCCTAGGTCTGTCCTCTAGCTGGTAATTCCCCCACCAGCCCGGACTCGGCGGTACGCGGGGGCCCTACGGTAACCAGCTTACTCACCATCTCTCTCGGGTGCGCCACACCAGTGCTCCTAGTGGGCTGACACACGCGTGCCGTGGAATCTACGACTAGTGGATGGGTCACCGGAAGTACAGACCCTCAAGTCACGAAAATTGACTCTGAAAGTAAACGAGTACAAGGATCACTCCTCGTTCGACACCGACTCATAGTGATGTAAGTTGAAGACGTCACATCCCGGGACCCCTCATAGTGCCCCACACCTGGTCCCCACATGATGCCCGGCATCAGTCAGATCACAAGTCAATACGTGGATCGAGGTCTGCTCACCCGAGATCGAATCGGCACAGGAAACCACCAGCTAGGCCTCAGACGATGAACGGTCCATCATTGGCCACTCACGGGTGCACGACTGACTCACAGTCGTCAGGGAAGAATTGACGGTCCCACTTAGCCGCCCGCCACTCCCAATGGGAAACAGACCATAACGCGCCTGCCCAGGTGCGTTATAGTGCTTAACGGACCATCAGGGGTGCGTTAAGCCCCGAGCCACAAAAAGAAACATAACGCACTCCTCTAGGGGCGTTATGTACATAACGGACTAGACATGGTGCATTATGTCACGGAGCAAAACAAACCATAACGCGCTCCTCAAGGGACGTTATGGGCCTTAACGGACCAGCTCTGGCACGTTAAGTGGAGGGAAAGGGCGTTAAGCATAACGCACCTCCCCTGAGATGCTAGGGTACATAACGGGCCTCTCTAGGTGCGTTATGCGACCAGGACCCCAACAGTCAAAAACCAACGGTCGGAAACCATGACGCACCAGCACCGGCGCATCATGCCTGACATGGCAGTCAGTCGAGGGGCCGTTAAACCCTCGGCGACCAGACTCAAAACACACGAAGCATAACGCACCTGAATGGGCGCGTTATGCTCATGACGGTCTCTGGAACGACCGCTATGTCGTCCCGGCGGCGAAACGGCGAATACAACCCAAAAACGTCAACCACGCCCCCGTGCCTCCACAGGAGAGGGGGAAATCAATGGGGAAGCTCCCCAATAGCCCTAGGCATGATTCTACGGCCTCGGATCGGCCAAAAACGTAGTGAATCGCTAGATCGGGCGATCACTCCCCAAAACATGATTTTGCCCTAACCCGCTCAAAAACACCCCTCTCGGTCTCACGACGGGCTACAAATCACGGGAATAGAACGCGGGGAGCTAGGGAACGTCACCCTACCTCAATGGAGCGAATGCTCCGCCGAATCGACGCTGAAATCGCGAAGAACACCTTTAGAAGCCCTCGTTCCTCCACGAAATCCCACGATCTTCACGCCGCCACGACCGCCTCGCCGTCGTCGTCGTCGCCCCACGCCGTCTGCAGCCGGTGGGAGCTCGCCGTGCAATCGAGCGAGAGAGAGAGGGAGGGGGCGCGGTCACGGTGGGAAGGAGAAAGAGGAAGAAGAAGAAGAAGAAGAATGAAAAGAAAAAGAAAATATGGTTGATATTTATAGAAAATCTAAATTTTTTGAAAAATATCGAAAAATTGAAAATCACGTTTCCGCGATCCTCGGAACGCACCAATCGCAACGGTACCACTCACGCCCGGGTGAACGGCCACGTTCGCCCGCAACGGCGTGCCGAAGGATTTGCCAGAAACCGGGCGAAAAATCGGAAAAACACGCGGGAAAAGCCGCGGAACGCCTCCGGGCTCCCGAAACGACCCCGGATCGCGCCGATCCGAACACGAAAGATGAGTGCACATTCATATCTCATGCTTGTAGTGTTGCATATGCAAGTCTGTGCATGTTCATACATATAGCATTAAGGTCGAAGCATGTATCTCTTCTAGTCATGCATGTCGATGCACATGTGTTGATTGTGCTTTCATGTTACATCTATGCATATTTAAACATTCTAGTCATTTAATCAAACAGGTTGCATGCATATTCATTTTATGGAATAGGTTGTATGCACAAATATTTTTCACAAGTTGATAGTCAGTGTACATGCATAAGAGTCTTTGTCAGGTCTAAGCATCTTCGTTCTGGTCTGTACATATGCATAAAGTCTCCTTCACTAAGTCAGAGTATATGCATGAACAGGTCCAAGCATATTCTCACTAGTCAGAGCACGTGCATGTAAAAGGTCTGAGCACCTTCATAAAGTCCAAGCATTTCATACCTGGGTCAATGCACATGTTCATTTCATTGCATGAAGGTCAATGTACATGGCACTGACATGCATATAAGGTCGATGCTAGTTGGCTAGCAACTACAGTGAAGGTTGATGCTAGGCTGTATGTCTATGCAGCATGAGGTCTGTGGACATTTTGTTTAACAGCATAGAGGTCTATGCATATATGCTATCGTGCATAATTAGGTCGATGCACATTTCACTCTGCATGCAGAATGCATTATCAAGGTCGATGAATGCTTTGCGGATCGATGCTAATGACCTAGCTAAGGTCGAAGCACATTTGAATTTTAGTAACTAAGGTCAACGCACATTTGAACTTTAGTTAACTAAGGTTGATGCACATTCGAATGTCAGTTCACTAAGGTCGATGCACGTTTGATCTTCAGGTAACTAAGGTCGATGCACATTCGAACCTCAGTTCACTAAGGTCAATGCACATTTGATCTTCAGGTCTTTAGTAGGGTCTACGCATATACATGCATTGATTTTTCAGGTCTGTGCACATGCATAATATGTTGCATTGTAGGGTCTGTGCACATCTGACTGTAAGGTCGGTGCACATTCCTGTTCCCTCATAGAGGGTCTATGCACATGTGACTGTAAGGTCGGTGCACATTCCTATTCCTTCATGTAGGGTTTGTGCACATTTGATGTTCAAGGTCTACGCATGTATAGAAGTCCATGCAATTCAAGTCTGAGCATGCTTGCATATAACACTATAAGGTCTCTGCATGTTTTGCATGCAGTCTGTGCATGTCTTGCATATAACTCTAAAAGGTCTGTGCATGCTTGCATTTAACTCCATAAGGTCTGTGCAATGTTTGCCTTCAACATTGCAAGGTCCACGCTCATGTAGGATTTAGGTCTATGCACACATTCAAGTTTGTGCATCATTATCCACACTCTAAGGCATTCTCATGTACATTCATATCATGTGTCTGAGCATATGTTCTATCTGATTTTTGCCTAAGTATGAACTCTAACGTATAAGGTGTTTGATGAAATGCCTTTCTTCTAATTGGACTCACTTAGCCCCAGGATTTAAATAAAAAAAATCACATTTGAAAGCTAAGAGAGTAACTCACTGCTCGGGTGTCAAGACGAAGCCGCCCAGTATACTGGTCCCGATAGTCTGCCAAGTAAGTCTCACTACTCCTCACGGTCCGGTCACGCTCTAGTGAGGGCCCTTTCTATAGTGCCTCTGCCTCGGCATGGTAGCGAGAGGCCCAGTCCTGATCACTCGCCGAAGTCCGGCGGCGTCCCCGATCTGACTAATGCTCAGCCAGAATCGCCACTGGTGGTTGATGCCACCCCAGCGTCCTCTGCACTAGGCGAAGGAAGAGCGGCTCCCTCAGGTTCATGTAGAATAGCACGATATCCCTATGGAACGAAGCTCGCCCCTCCCTCACCCAAGGCTTAGGGGTGGTGTGGACGTGTAAAATTGCACGCCCATGTGTCCCGTCTGTTCTCGCATCAACAACAAATTCAAGAAAAGGAACCCCGAAGAAGATGGGCCATCCGGACTCTCTGAATGTACACACATTGCCGTGAAGCCGTCTCCGGAGTCACGACAGCAAAGAGAAACCAACCCCCAAAAAGCTCACAACCCGTGGGCTCCGAAGAAAACCAAAATGAACTGCAACTCAGGCTCGTAACGGGCTTTGACATGCCCCCGCGGCACACCCCAGGTGCCTTTACCCAGCACACCCCCTGGGTGCCCTCAGCGGCACACCCCTTGAAGCCCCAGCGGCACACCCGCCTTGAAGCCCTGGCTGGCACACCCTGCATGAGCCCTGGCCGGCACACCCTACATGACCCTTTAGCGGTAAACCTCCCCTGGCTGCCTTCCACGGCACACCCATGGTGCCCTCCCTGGTCGGCGCACTCACCCAGTGCCCCCAGTGGCACACCCTGCGGAGGTCTTCCCAATGGCACACCTTGGCAGCTTCCCAGCAGTACGCTTTAATAGCCCTCCAACGGCATGCTTTGACAGCCCTTCGACAGCACGCTTGGGCAGCTCCTCAGCAGTACGCCCGCTGTGTCTTCCAGTGGCACAGCCGCCCACCCACTTAGCAGCACACCCTGGTTCTTCCTCACCCGGTGCATCCGGCAAATGGAATGTGGCGCCCATCCCCTACGATCCGTTGGCGCGCAGCAGGGCTAGGTGAGTTGTCACTCCCTCCTGGGGACACACAGGCTATCCCCCTGCCACTAAGGATGGGAGAAGTCAAATCCCCATTAATGTCCATCATCGTCGAACGCTTCCCGCCTTCAGAAGCTCTAGCCGCTGGGGATATAAAATGCTGCCTCCTCCATGGTGAACACAAGAAGGACACATAGGGGGAGACGAGGAGACGAACGGAGCCTACCACAGAGAGAAGAGATAAGAGGAAGAAGAAGCTACTCCGGCGTCGGAGGATCCCCGAAGGCCAAAGAAAAGAGAGAGAGTAAGAGAAAGAGAGTGAGGGGGAGAAGGAGGGTCTGTGTAAAGACATTGGTTATCTCTTGTCTTTTGCACACTATGTCTATGTGTCAAATTTTCTCATGCTCTGATTGGCATGATTGATATAAACTCGTCACGCATACTGGGTTCCTTCCGCACTCAGGGCGTGACAGTTTTTGTGGTATCAGAGCCTAAAATTTTCAATTTACTTAGGTTACCAAAGTCCAATGATAGGTTTTGTTCCCTTCACCCGGTGAGATGGGTAGAACCATGGGTTAAGTCAATATAGGGTGTTAAAACCTTATAATTTAGCCAAGTATTAATTAAGTTTAAAATTCTCTTGTAGGATCATGGCCACCGAAAGAGCCCAGTGGCGCGACATGCAATGAACCGTTCAAGGTCTTACCCAGGCGCTTCAACAAGTAGTGCAGGGCGGTATGAACCGTGGAGCCAGAGATCTCCACTAAAGCTTTAGGAACATGAACCCGCCTAAGTTCGTCGGCTCTTCCAACCCGGATGACGTCGAGAATTGGATGAAGGAGATAGAACGTATATTCCATGTCATGCAATGTGCGGATGAAGAGAAGGTGTTACTGGCCACTTTTCAACTAGAACAGGATGCTCGATTCTGGTGGGAATCTGTGGAAGCCACTCTACCGCATGACCACTTCACATGGGGCAAGTTTGTGGAATATTTTAATAACAAGTACTTTTCAGACTGTATATAAGAGAAGAAGTCCGTGAAATTTTTCATGTTAAAACAAAGGAGTTTATCAGTGGTCAAGTATGAGGCCCAATTCTCCAAGATGTCAATGTATGCATCACATCTGGTGAGTACGGAGAAGTGGAAGGCCCGAAGATGTCTTAATGGGCTTCGACCACAATACATCACTCAACTGACACCGATGGACATACAAGTCTATTCGGAGATGGTAAGACGAGCCCAATTACTTGAAGATGCCACGGAATTGTCTGACAAGATCTATGGGCGAGATAACAAAGGACAAGTCACTAACTCGAGAACATTCAAACCCCCCTTCAACAAAAAGAGGTCCAATAATGGAGGAGATTCCTCCAAAGAAAAGAAATTTAAGAAGAATGACAAGCCTTTCTCCATCACAACCACACCATCTAAGGAGGTCTGTAAACATTGCGACAAGGCCGGGCATAAGGCCGAGGAGTGTTGGCGAAGGTTGGGAGCTTGTCTCCGATGCGGGATTCGTGATCAGAGGATTCCCGATTGTCCTTTACTCAATGATCAAGCTGGCAACGAGAAGCACGCGGTCAAGAAGCAAGGCCGTCTCCAAGTCCTCCAAGAGGAGAAAAATAGTGAAGGTGGACTCGTGGAAGGTACATTAAAATTTTCTTCCAAGACTGCTCATGTCTTATTTGATATCGACGCTACTCATTCATTTGTTTCCAAAAGATTCGCTACTTCATTTTCTATGGAACCTGAATGGTTCGACTTAGTTATTTCTACTCTTGGAAGTGAAACCGGGCTTACACACCGAAAAAATAAAATAACAAAAAAGATAAAAAAAGGGAAAACACTAATGCTTGGTGATCATCATGGAGTCAAGTCATTGCATCCATCCTCCATGTTAGGATAGGGTCTATTAAGGTTTGGTAGGTCTCGGGTCTTGGTCTGCTAGAACTATGGAGATTCTTGCCCGATCATGTCGGCCTATGCCCACTAAAAGTAGACAACATGCACACACGCACGTGTTTAAAAAAATGGTAGCATCGCCTATGGTGGGGCCACACCTCAAATGTGTCTAAGAAAGCCGTAGTCTTTATTCTCTTCCTCCTTGACCCAATGAGATAGTCGGCACCCTTAAAACGTTGAGCATCAGGGAGTCGAAGTACAACACCCTGAAGGCAAAAGGAGGATTCATCTCGTCGAGCCCAAGTCAGAACACGAGAAGAGGGCAATGTCCCCGCAGGCATATAAGAGGGCTCCCAAAAAATCAAATGATTATATCTCCCTCGAAATAAAAAGAAAAAAAAGAGACAAATGGAAATCTTGGTCGTAGTCGTGCCTGATTCCCATAAATGAGAAACCAATACAATGAAAGTACACTTGAGGTTTGGTTTGAAATTGCACAAAAGGGAAGAGTCGAGTAGGCCCCTGTTGGCTCGCCGGGTTAACGATTTTGTCGATCCTCTCAAAAGGTTTATCCCCTGTATTATTCCTTCTCCCCTTAAAGATGAAAGCTCAATAGAGATTCTGAAAGGTGCACCCCGCTAAGGCATGCAACCTAGTTTTCACAAAAACACACATATGATTGCCCACTTTGAAAAGTAAAAGCCATTGCCATGAAAGAGTCTCAGTGTTTCTAACTGGTCAAAACCTCTATCTACCACCTTGATGTCTTCTTATTGTAACTTTGGGCTTCGGTCAATGCAAGCGCGTCACCTATTGGTGCGGTGGCATCTAATTCCGGGTCAGCGCCGCGCGGTTGACCGTTAGGATTCCAAGGTGTTCCACTATATACCATCTAGAGTAGTGAGGAAATAGACCCGAGTCGGGCAAATCATTTACCTTGAACACTTTTTGGGTGTATCCCTGTAGTCAGAAGCAACTGGGAGCATAAGTATGGCATGGCGGTATTGTCATCAGGGTAAGTCTTAACCGACATGATTATCATTCGAGGAGTCTAGAGGCCCAAATCAACCTAGATGTGTGCTCAGGATACCTGGGAGATTAGTAAGAAACCCCCATCCCCATGAAGGTCCGGTGCTATATGGGTGGTCACCAGATGTTAGTAACAAAATACACTGAGTCTCAGAGTAAAAAAAAAAGTGTGATACCCTGGACACATGATAGAAAGGGCAAAGTCCCCACACAAAAAAAATCTGACTCATGTCTCCAAACAGGGGAAAGTCAAGCCTGAGTGGGAGGGACACGTCAAACACGTTGACCTTGTGTTAAGATACTTAAGAATGATTTGTAAACAATCCTGATCTGAGAACCCACACTAGAGAAGAATAATCGAGCAACCTTAGAGGCATCTGAAGTATTAGAGCGAGGAATGAAAAGGGCCATCTTAGAAAATCTATCAACCACCACAAAGATGGAATCATGCCTGTGGGTAGTCCGTGGCAACCCTAAAATAAAATCCATGCTAGTATCCTGCCACGGTTTATCGGGCACAGGAAGAAGAGTATAGGGGCCAGAAACCTAGTTCCTCATCTTGGCCACAATGCAAGTGCGTCACTGGGCCACAATGCGAGCAACATCACATTTCAAACTAGGCCAATAAAATCGATGCTCGACTGTCTCGATGGTCTTATTCTGACCAAAGTGGCCGGCTAGACCTCCCGCATGCATCTGCCAAGTGAGGAAGTCACGAACTGAAGTCCGCGGAATACACAAGTGACTCCCCCGACAAAGGTAACCGTCCTACAAGGTGTAATCAGGATGCTGTCAGGACGGTCCTGCCTGGAGGGTGGTATAGATCGGACCAAAGTTCGGACAATCTGCATACGCCTCCTTCATCCTATCCATCCTTACCACCTCCACACTCATGGTGGTCAAGAGATAAGTGCGACGACTCAGGGCGTCAGCTACCCAATTCTCCACTCCGGCCTTATGCTTCAGCACAAAGGTATAGTCATGGAGAAACTCCACCCAACGGCTGTGATGAGAATTGAGCTTATTTTGGGCATGGAGGTACTTGAGTGCCTCATGATTAAAAAATAAGATAAACTCTTGGTGCAACAAGTAATGTCTCCAACGTCGAAGGGCCTGCACAATCACGTATAACTCCTTATCATAGGTGGAGTAACGCAGTTTGACATCGCTCAATTTCTCACTAAAATATGTAATGGGGTGGCTCTCTTGACTTAACACACCACCGATACCTACCCCGGAAGCATCGCATGAAACATCAAACACCTTCGTGAAATCAGGAAGTCTAAGGATAGGTGCCTGGGTCATGCACTCCTTGAGGAGCCTAAATGCGGCCGAGGTGGCCTTCGTCCATTCAAACATCCCCTTACGAATGTAGTTGGTGATAGGGGCCGTGATTGAACTGAAGCCTCGAATAAAGCAGCAATGGAAGGTCGCCAGTCTATGAAAACTATGGACATCATGAAGCGTACGAGGCTCGGGCCACTCCACTATGGCCCTAACCTTCTCCGGGTCAGCGGAGACTCCCTCGCTAGACACAATGAACCCTAAGAAGGTGACCTGACTAGTCATGAAAGTGCAATTCTTAGGGTTGGCATAAAGACTCTCTCTCCTCAAAATAAGATAGACCTGTCAAAGATTGTCTAAGTGGGCCTCCCGAGTGCGGCTATAAATAAGGATATCATCAAAATACACGACCATAAAGACCCCAATCAAAGGTCGAAGGACCTGGGTCATCAACCGCATAAAAGTGCTGGGAGCATTAGTCAGCCCAAAGGGCACAACCAGCCACTCATAAAGATCATCCAGCCTTCAGCTCCTGGAAACTCTTTTCACAACTCTCAGACCACATATATTTGACTCCCTTTCGAGTCAACTTGGTTAGTGGTGCCACTAGAGATGCGAATCCCTCGATGAAGCGACGGTAATAACCAGCTAACCCTAAGAAACTTCGAATCTCCATAAGAGATTTAGGAGTCTCCCATTCTAACACCGCCTAGACCTTTGCGGGGTCAACGGCAACACCACTTCCTGAGTTTACATGCCTGAGGAAATGGACCTCCTTCAGTCAAAAGTTACATTTGCTGAACTTAGCATACATCTTATGTACTTATAGTGTCTCGAGGATAATTCTCAAGTGTTCTCGGTGCGAAGCTTCATCAGGAGAATATATCAGCACATCATCGATGAAGACAATCACAAACGTGTCAAGATAGGGTCTAAACATCCGATTCATCAAGTCCATAAATACTGTAGGGGCATTTGTCAGATCAAAAGATAACACCAAGAATTCATAATGACCATATCTCGTTCGGAACGCCATCTTGGATGTGTCTTCCTCCTTTATCCTCAATTGATGGTATTCCGAATGTAGATCAATCTTTGAGAACACCGTGGCTCCTTGTAACTGGTCAAATAGGTTATCAATGCGGGGTAAAGGATACTTATTCTTAATGGTCACCTCATTAAGTTTGCGATAGTCAACACATAACCTGAGAGAATCATCCCTCTTCTTCACAAATAAGACTGGAGCTCCCCATGATGACACACTTGGATGGATGGACCCTTTGTCTAACAGGTCTTGAAGTTACTTTTTCAGTTCTGCCTATTCTGCTGGGGCCATTCGGTAGGGTGCCTTAGAGACAGGTGCAGTGCCAGGTAACAGATCGATGGCAAATTCGATCTCCCTTGTAGGTGGTAATCCGGGCAAATCCTTTGGAAACACATCTAGGAATTCCCGAACAACCTCGATCTCTGCTACAGTCAATGATTGGTCAGCATCAGACTTTGTGACTACGCTTGTCAAGAATACATCGTAGCCCTTTCTCAACATTCGTATAGTCTTCATTACTGAAACCACCAACTTCCTTCCAGCCATATGCTTCAGTAAGGGATGAGAAAATTCCTTCTCTGTGGGGATGTGAAAGATAACCCTCTTCCTTCGATAATCTATCAAAGCGTCATGCTCTTCTAACCAATCCAGCCCTAAGATAGCATCAAAGTCTTTCATAGGTAAACAACAAAAGCAACCAGGCAGAACTCTTCCTTCTATATTAACTGACAATGAGGGTATATGCCTCTTGGTATACACAGCTCCTACAGGTGTGTGTACCAAAAGGGGCACGTCTAGGTCTAATGACTCAATTCTGAGTTCCTCATGCAACTGACTAGCAAACCTCTCAGAAATGAAACTATGTGTTACACCGATGTCAAATAATACTGTAGCATGAATACCATTAATAGAGATAGTACCTTCTATGAGGTCATGTGCCCAAATGCCCCCTAGCCACGGGTGTTGCGAGCAAGGAACAAGCGATGCAGGACTAGTGGATGTACTCAGATTGGGCAGATTCTTCGTCTGACTGGCAAAAACCCATAGTGGCCTTAAAATGGTGTGATGGTTAAACTGGCGGGGCCAGGACATTGTTAATACGGCGTGGCCCTAATTCGACGCGTCATTTTGATCTGGGGTGGGTTAAAACTACGCGCTATTTAACACGCCAGATTAGCTGAAGGAAGGGGGCCTATATAACCCCTTTTATTTTTTTTTCCTTCACCAACTTCATTTGCAGAATTTCTTTCTCTCTCCTCCCCTTGCCCTTTGCTTCTTCCGCGGTGGCGAGTGAGTGAGGTGAGGGAGAGCTTCATTTTGTTATATTCTTGGGATTCAAATCCCTTTACCTAGACCCTGGGAGGCTCCTAGTGGGCTTGCCCTCGGAGCTGTTCCCCTAGGTGTTCCATTTTGGCATCAGTGTGATACCCACGGCCTATGTTAGAGACCATCCCTTGGTGGATGTGTTCCCGCTTCTTTCTGGCCAACCCCGGGGCTGGGGAAACTCTACCAAAACTTTGTCAGAAACTTCATTCTCATCAACTATTTCCTAACTTCGTTTATTCTTCTTTGTGTGCTTTTTGCAGATAAAATGGCATCTGGTTCTTCTTCTTTTGCTTTCCGCGCCGTGGTGACATGGGAAAACATTAATTCCTTGGACCGGTGCCATGGGCAACTTGCGATAGTCACAGAATCTTCAGACTCAGAAACTGACATGATGGACACTGGTCACCTTCTTATTATTAGGGGCGATTCCTTCAAGTATGACCGTGGAGCTGACACCAGGTGGGATCATACAAAAGATAAACATTTGATGTCCTTCCTCAAGCGATTTAACCTTCAAGGGAAGTGGGATTTGTTCCTCGTCTGGAGAGCTAAGCAGGCACTGCTTGTCGAGAGGAACAGCCTAACAGACTTCATGGTGCGAGGAAGGCTCATCTACTTGCCCGGTGAACCCCGCAAATGGAGTGCTGTGCTAGGTGTTGGGTTCGTTGTGCTCCCTCTTGATTTTTGTTTTGATGATAATAAAATATTATGTGTATGTGTGTTGAAGAATGTCATGCATGCTTGCATATGGTTTTATGCTGGCATATGTTTTTGATGATGGTGCTTATTCATGATTACTCATCTCATGAGAATCTTGGTAGAAGATGGCCAAATTGGAACACACACCTTGTTTATATTCATTGCTATAGGTTCTTGATGTTAGGTGTGTTACTCGTCCCTTGATAAGATTTTCATGCTTATTCATGAGGGGTTTTATATGATTGAGATTGGTTTGTAGTTTCAATACAAACATTGATTGCACTTAGCCTCATGTATGTTTGATCTTTCAAGGTTCATACATGTTTAAGCATTTGAATACCACTCATGTGAATTTGGTCTATCATGTTCATTCTAAGTGTTCTTTTCTGCTAGTCAGGAGAGATGAGGGCTTAACCCTTGACCATTTCTCTCACCTTTACCGCCCTTATGTGGAGCAAGAAGGTGGCTCAACAGTTTGTAGAGTGTCTTCACGAGCTCTGCCCTCCTCTTACGGCCTTCCCGAGTGGGTTATGTGTATCTGCACCAGCGTGCTAGTTTATCAACGTTCTAACACGGCGGTCCTTGAGCCCTATTATCCACATTGGTTCACTCGGAATTTTGGGTATGATCAGGGCATCCCTCCGAATGCAGAGTTCCCCTTGGCTCTTCGATTATACAGACATAGGGATGTGCATCTCATGGCAGCAACATGATGTGACTTCTTTTGCCATGAGGTGAAGGGGGATTATCTTATTCCAGCACAGACACGTAGGGACCATATTATGTGCGCTGGTGGTTCAGGGCTAATAATGTCTTTAGAGAGCATCGTGACGCCATCCAATCTGCCGAGGAGAGGCGTCTGAGGAGGGAAGATCTACCGCCTTTGTTCCTTCATCCAGGTTTCATCATATCACATTTTTCTAGAGCCGCCAAGGCTATCAAGGACATAGAAAGTGCCTGGAAGGCAGAGAGCCAATCTATTCCCATCGATAGAAGCCAATATGCTAGGGCTCTGAAGCCCCTGAGAGGTGTATCGACAACTGCTTCAGCTCCCTCTTCTTCTGGCTAGGAGGCGGCCTTTGGCTCTTCACAGGTCTATTCTTGATGGGAGGATTTGAAGGTCTCCTGTGGTCTAAGGAGGAAGACCCAGTTATCCCAGCCGGTCCCCGAGGGAGCACTTTGGGGTAACATATTTGCAAAGTGGAAAGCCCACGTGATCAAATGCAACAGACTATGCTGGCCCGGTGGAGTATCTTTCCGAGCTGGAGGGGGCTATCACTCCAAATGCCCTCCTGAATACGGTGAAGAAGGTGGCTTGTATCGTTCGACTGAAGCCTAAGCAAATTGTTTTGAAGCCTTCCAGACCCATAGGGACCACAAATGACTACTTCATGGCTTAACCACTTTCCAGCATGTTTAGTTTGTTTATTTTGGAATGGTTCTTATATACACCCCCTCTGCAAGCGCCGCCCTTCCGCTGGAGGGCTCTCTGAATGCAATTTCTGGAGAGGATAATGCATCCTCAAATAGGCCTCAGACTAGGAGCCATGGGGAGGACGCTAGGCCTTCTTCTCGTCTATGGATTGAAGAAGAGTCTCGCACCAGAGTGGATATTTCCAGTAAGTAATGAAAAATTCTGCTCTAATCTGCATCTTTAATTTGCATGTGATGTTGAAAACACGCTTTTTTTATGCAGCCCCTCTCAGAGCTAGAGTAGGCATGAGCTTCTCCCCTCCTCCCGAAGATGTTCTCGCAGAAGTGGGGCTGGTTCTGGATGAATCCAATCCCGATGTTGCCTTTGATATCGAGGACTTGGTTGCTCCTACCGATGAGTATACAGCGGTGCCATGAAATCCTCCCACTCCCAAGGGAAGTTTGAATTATTCCCTCCACTCTCTCCTCCCACTAGCCCTAGACAACCCTAAATAGGGAAGCCATCATCCCTCCCCCTCTTCATCCAACTCCCAAATTCGTAGCTTCCTCTCTCACCACCTTCTAGACCACCTTCCTGCCCCCATTCTCTCCCTCCCTCACTTCGGTTTGCCCCCTCCTAGACCCCCTAACAGCCAAGGGTCATCCCTCACACCCATCCACCCTCCTTCCCCTCCCATTTACCTCATTTTCCACCTCCCATCTTCAACCTACACTTCTCAGTTCACAGGTAGTAGAGTACCAGCAACTTGCAGAGTCGACCATGGTTTCATCCCGATGCTCCTGGACACTCAAGAGGCACCGTCGGAAGCATCTTCAAGTCCTCTATGCAACGGTGGTGGTTTCGTCCCGTTCTGAGCTCGTGGCTGACCAGGGGAGCCGTCATCGCTGGACTGCGCATCAGATTCCTGACAGACAACCTGAGACGACTTGTAGAGGCTCCCACGGCCATTCTTAAAGATCTGGTGGCAGGGCTCAGCTGAGAGCTTCAACTACACGTCTACTTCCTGTACCACAAAGCTGCTCTACATTTGGACCCCGGACGGGTGAGTTCCAAATTTTCTCCCTCTGGTGCGCTGATCCATTTCCCCTGGAGCTGACCAGACACCTCGGCACTGTTCGGGTTCTAAACATCAACCCTGACCTCCTCTGGTGTCCTCGTGGGTATCGTTTCGAAGAGGACTTGACAATGGTTCCAACGACTCTGTCCAGACTCAATTTATAGGTCAGGAGTGCTCGTGGCGGCCTCATTTTCAGGCTGTTAAGGTACCATAGCAGTCAAAACCCAGAACTCAGGGACCCTATTCGTAGCCCTTCCCCGACCAGCACCACTGACCAAGAAATTCCACAAAAATCAGACGTCATCCTGATCCAACTCCAAAGATTTTTCCACTGGTCTCATCAACAAAAAATTCGGGAGTGGTCGCAGCAATGTCAACTTAAACTGTCTATCTCCTGTTCCCGAGGGTGGGCAGAACCGGCGTCTTCCATCCGTTCGGTTTCTATTTCAACTTTTCCCTTCTCTGCCTGGCCGGCTGAGCCCCCCTCCCTGCGTGGACGTACATTTTGGTTGTAATCCCATTCCCCACCCCTAGTCCAACCCCCTTGCAAGGGGCATAGTGCATGTAACATGAATTTTTAGGTTGAAGCTTCATCGACACGGCGTACGGGTGCATGCCCACGCCTCCCCGCTCGTCATCATCTCTGGTCGGGATCGGCATATTCATGCTGATCAGGTGAGCTCCTACCCCCCTCTCTTTACTGGTTTATCTTGCTTAATTAGTATTTCCTCTTAGCTCCGCCGGACGGTGAGAGAGTGCCCGGTCCCAAATTTACATCAATTGAGTGCTACCGCGGGTGAGTTGTGAGAGAGATACTACCCCTCCCTCTCTCTCTTCCCTCATTTCTCACTCTCACCCTCTCTCTCTTCTCCCATGCTCTACTCTCACTCTCTCCTCTCTGGTGGCCGACGGAGCCAGGCGGGGGTGAGGCGGGGCGACGCGGGCGACGAGGACAGTGGGGATGGGTCGAGGATTGAGGCTCGAGGGCGCGGTGAAGCCGGTTCGTGGGCGTGAAGGCACTGGCGGGGTTTCTAGGCGTTTTCTTCGTGGATCTGCGTCCACGGCGCGTCGTTTCTTCAGTGGAGGTAGGGGGATGATTCCCAAGCTCTTGTACTTTCATTCCCGCAAGTTTCGTAGGCTGTGATGAGCTGAGCGGGCTAATCGGGACGTTTTAGGGAAAATTCATGTTTTAGGGCTTGTGTGTCGATCTGCCGATTCATCGAGTTTTTGGCGGATCCGAGGCCGTAGATGCATGCTAGGGGTGCCAGGGGAGCTTCCCCCTTATTTTTAGCATCATCCGTGGATGATCAGGGTGTGGAATGAGTTTTTGGGGTTTTTTCCACCGGCCCATTCTCGGGCTAGTGTGGCGGTCCTTCCAGAGACCGCCAGAGTCTCTAGCTGCCCAAGGGGGGTGCGCCAGAGACCGTGACGGCCCAAGGGGGGTGCGTCACAGGTCACCATTTTGTTGGCAGGTCCCGACGTCGTCTAGCAGCCGCACGATAAATCGCCAGATGGTGTGGCGGCCTAGGGTCAGACCGCCAGACTCCGACCATTGGTTTTGACCGTTGGGGGTCAGGTTTCTCTGGCGACTGGGGGTACGGGCATCAGAGCGCTGTGGCAGCCCAAGGTGGGCACGCCAGAGCCAGTTTACTTCTCCTTCTGGCGCTCCAGGGTTGGACCACCAGAGCCCTGTGGCACTCCAGGATTGGACCCCTAGAAGATTGTGGCGGCCCAAGGGAGGACCGCCAGGCGATTCTCCACATTTTTCACGTTGTTGTGCGTGGCGTTGGTCTTCGGTCGACCCGGTTGTGACCCAGCGGTTGACCCGTGGCCTCGTGAGCATCCCGGACACCGGGGTACCCATGTTCATGATTTTAGAGGTGTCTGAGAATGTCGAGATTCCTTGTTTAGCGTGTCATCATGGTTTTAGACCTAGGGATTAGGTCAGATTGATAGCTTAATATTGTCATGTGCAACGGTCTTGACCTCGAGTCTCGTAACTTAAGGACCGTTAGGTTAGTAGGTCTAGTGGGCTGTACAGAGTTTTGTGCCCGTGAGCCACCTGTTACTCTCTGCTCACTCGCGATGGGTGCGTGCGTGATTTTCTGTGTTCACGTTCTGTGACCCGTCCACTAGTCGTAGCTTCCACGACACGCATATGTCGGCCCACCGGGGGCACTAGTGCAGCGTACCTGATTAGACGGTAAGTAGGCTGGTTACCGTAGGGCCCCCACGTACAGCCGAGTCCGGGCTTAGGGGGAATTACCAGCTAGAGGACAGGCCACCTAGGTACTGGACTCAAATAAAAGAAAAATTACATAGTTTATGACTCAAATAAAATATGAAAATTACATGACTCGGCTCAGAAAAATATGACGGACACAATGGAACCATGTCGAAGAGTAACGGAGCTGTGGAAAAAATGTGAAGGGTGAGAGATGCCCCCATCAGGCCATGCTAGTGGATAAGAGCAATGCACCGGGAGAATCGAAATGCATATGCACGCCCTATGACCAACTTGTAGAGACAAGTTGAGAACTTGCTCTGATACCACTTGATGTGGCACGAGCCAGGATGCCACAAGGGTGAAAAAATGCCCTACGACCTAGAATCGCAAGCAAGAAACAATCGAGTGTCAGACTCACATAACGGCTAACTCGCACAATGCACACAAGCTCACAAAGGCGACCGGGGGATGGTGGAGAGGGTCTGAGATGAGACCTCGCCGTTCTGGGGGTTTGGCTTAGCTTGGGTTGAACCCCTAAGGGGCTGGGATACCCAACTTTGTGGGCGGCCAGCACGCCGAGGGCACGGGTTATGGGGTGTCTCTCTCAACTCGCTCTGCGGTGGACACTCAATTTGATCCAGTTTGAGTTCGGGCACTTACCTCACCGTCCGACGGCACTAAAGTGATACTAAACTAGCAAAGTAAAAACCAGCAAAGAGGGCAACCAGACGCTCACCTGATCGATATGGTGACATCGATCCTGATCTGAGGCGTGGGCAAGCCGGGGAGCGTGGGCACACGTCGGCACACTACGTCGATGATGCAGGACCTGAAATCAAATGGTTACAGCCCTACGCCTCACACAGGAGGGGGTTCTCGGGGTGGGGGTTAAATAGTTACATTCAAAACCACCTCCACGCAGGGAGGGGCCTTCAGCCGGCCAGGCAGGGTTGGGGGGGGAGACTAAGTTAGAAGCCGAAGTGACGAGCTCTGCCAATTCTGTCGACTTTGGAACAGCCTGATAGGGGATCGAAGATGGCACCGCCATGGACTCTGTCGAATTTTGGTGAGGATGAAACAAGTGCCAAAACTTCCTGGGGTGGCCCAGGAGGACGTCCAAATTTTTGAGAATTTTGTAACGATGATGGTGACTGGGGAGGATCTGGACTAGGGTCAACCCGCTTTGGTTCTGACTGTGCACAGACTGATGCTGCTGGAAGACGGGGGCACCACGAACACTCCTGGTGTCTGTTTAAGGCCGGACCAGAACCGTTGCAACTGTGGGAAAGCCTTCTTCGATACGGAACCAACGGGGCTACCAGAGAAGGCTCGAGCAGGGCTCTAGAACCAGAATGGTGGGAAGGGTTGGTTCAGACTCAGGGGAAACTGACTTGCACACTCCGGGGAGAAAAATTGGAACTTGGTGCTCCGGGGTCCAAATGGTGTTCTTCTTCTTCGTGCTGATAGAGGACTTGGAGGAGAAGATCCCAGCTCAAGAATCACATCCAAACTCACACAGGAGTTGGAGACCCCAGCTCCCCCCTTGTGACCGTTGCTCCCTCTCTCTCCCCGTGTGCTCACGATCGCAGCCCTCTTCCCTCTGGTGGTGGCGTGGTGGCAGCGACGACGACGAGGCAAGCATGACGGTGGTGATCTCACTACGTGGGGGTGGCATTCGTGGGCGGTCGAGATGGGAGATCGGTAATGATCCGACGGGTTTCGAACTTCATTGAGGTAGGGGGACGGATCCTTACCCTCCTTCCCATCTTTCCATGATTTCTAGGCCGAGGAGAGGTCAAGAGGGGCTTGATTCATGCCGGGTTGGGAAAATACATGCTAGGGTTCGAGCGCTGAATCTCTCGTTTCCTGAGGTTTTTGACCGATTTGGGGGCGTAGATGCATGCTAGGATGGTAGGGGAAGATTTTCCCCTTGTTTCCCCTTCACTTGGGGGTGAATGGGGCGTGGAACTGAGCTCGGGGCAGAGCTCTCCGTGCGCGGGCAAAATGTAGGAGGCGGCCACATGGGTGGCCGTGTGAGCCCTAGTCTGGGCAGCCCAGTCTCTGGCAGCCCAGGTCACTGGGTGGCCCAATGTCTAGCTGCCCAGGGATGTGGGTGGCCAGCAGCCTGGCCGCCATCACCCAGACAAGCCCAGGACTTGGCGGCCAGGTCGATGGCCGCCCAGCCCTTTGGGGGGCCCAATGAGTGGCCACCCAGGCATGGGAAGGCCCAGATGTTGGGCGGCCACAGGTGTGGCTGCCCAGGCCTCTGGGCGGCCCAGTGGTTGGCTGCCTTGCCCTGTCAGCACCCGGGGTGTCGTGCTGCACGTTTCTTGCCCCCATGGTGGCTGTATAGGGTTTGGTTTCACGGATGGGGTGTCCACACGTGGTCTTTGAGTCTGGGATTCCCGTGTGGGCCATTAGGGGCTGTCCTGTCCCTTGTCAGTGTTACCTTGGTGATTTTCGTTAGTCAGTCAGTTCATACCTCTAGTGACCTGTCCACTAATTGTAGCTTTCCTGCGCACGCGGGTGCAAACCCACCTGGGAGTGGTGGAGAGCGTGACCCGATGAGAGATGATTTTTAGGCTGGTTACCTTAGGTTCCCTTGCCTTTGCAGCCTGAGTCCGACTGGGGGGAAAACTAGCTAGAGGACCCAACCTAGAGCAAATGGTCTGTGTGTATACACGTAGTTGGGGGCAGAGGACGTGCACTGACGAGCGCGACCCCAACTAGTCCTTGATCGTGGTACTTGTTGCATGTCTTAGTTTTCGCCTGGGGTGAGTAGGGAGACACTTGGGACGCGGTGTAAGATGTCAGGAGACGCATCCGGTCATTCTTCTAGTGGGTAGAGCTCCTGTCTCCTGGTAGGTGTGGACTTGTGTTTTGCCAAATCGAGGTTGGTTTGTACGGTATGGCTAGTTGTAGAGAGTTTTTCTCTTTATTTATTATTGCTTGTTGATTCTCCCATACTTTTGCTAGATAGACTTACCGGCCACCATGACCTCCCTCTCGGTGACGTGAAATCTTTCTCTGAACTTTCATTACATATCTGGCCAGTTAGCAATTGAACCAATCAGGAGGCTAGAATACCATTCAAATGCGAGCCCCGTCAATGAGGACCCGAAAAACTTCAGTAGGTATGACTCATCCATGGCTAGGTCACCCATGACGGTCATGTAATATGCGACGTGTTCCTTCGGGGATCCCTTCCCATTGAACTTGTCGAACTTAGGCGGCTTGTTGATCCCTGGAGAGAGTCACTTTGTAGCATGATGGGGTGGATATGGCACCCGATAGGCATCAAATGCGACATAGTCACCTTCGCTTTGCTCGGCGAGCTTCAGCTCAATCATCCTTTCCACCATAAGTTTGTTCATGGCAGTCAGATCGACTGGCTCCGGGTAGAAGTGTGCTGGCTGCCGGTAGGGGGTGACCAAGGTGGTCGCCTGCAGAGGAGGATGCACCTATGGAGGTGGCTGGTGCACCTACGACAGAATTGGCGGCATCAGCGGCTGTGGCAGGCGTTGCTGGGTGGCCGCCAGGCTGGGTTCTGCTGGCTGGGGCAGGGTATACAATGGTGGAAAGTAGCACAGGTTAATGACTCCCCACGATGACTCAGCTTGCATCTCAGGCTGCTTGGAGGCCGAGGCTTGCTCTATTTTCTCCATTAGCTGCTTCTTCAGAAGTTCTATCTCCTGTTGATATTTCTGGAGCAACATCAGTATTGATGGGTCCATGGTTGCTGTGCTGGGGATGGCTTCTGCTGTCTCCCCTGAAGCTCCTTCGGATGAGATGTTCAGTAACACCTCCTTCTCTTCAGCTGTCACCACGTTTGCAGTGAGGGTGGTGACTTCTTCGGACAGAATTTGCTTCCCTTTTGCCACTTTCAGCATTTTCCTAGTAGCTTTCGCTGTTCTAGTGTTTGGCCCTGGCCTTTCGGCTAATCGAGCCAATTCTTGGGGGTGCTCGGGCAAACCTCCATATTTATCGGCAACTCCGACTATATTGCAGGTGAAAACCCGTATGCACTTCCTTTGTCTATGAACCTTCCTTCTTGCTTGGCCAGGGAAGATTAGCCTCTCAAATACGGAGACTCTTCTTTTCTCCACTTGCTAGGGAGCAGCTTCATTGGCTTCGAACTCCAAGCCATCTTCATATCCATTGTCATCGACCGACGATGTCATTCTTCTTTCTTATTCTTCTTCAACTACCATTGGTGGGCAGTCATCTTCTTCAGCCACAGCTACTTGTAGTAGCCGTTGTTGGCCTAATGAGGGGTTGCCCATACACCTGAAATAACTTCTAACCATGTTGGTCATTTCTTCTTGCCCTAGTCCTTGATGTAGGACTGGGGATAGTTGTCGACCTCCCATTGGAGGGATATAAGCTAGTTGGGCTCTTCCGACAAGTTGCTCAAATCTTCTCCCCACTGTAGGGATATCAGCTTGTCGGGCGCATTGCTAGTTGTAGCATCCAATGGATGTTCAAACCACTGGCTAGGGATTCTTGCCCCTTCCTCTCTCACTAAAGAACTGCCCAAAGTCGGGTGTGCATTTGAGGGTGGCCCCCTATAGACGATTGTCCATGGTTAACGGTGCCCCTGCTAAGGCCATACCTGAGAAACATTCGGCCTCGGAGGGAGAAGAGAAGAATAATTGGGGATAAACTTTATGCAGGATGGGAGGTATCGAGACTTGAATTCCTTCCAAGGTACTACCCCTCAAAGAGGTGGTCTGTTGCGCCGGGACTTTGTGCCTTTGATTTTTAGACCCTTGACATGCATATGACCAGGGATTTTCCTGCGGGAACTTTGCCTCTCTTGACATGCCTTTATCTCATAATTTTACTTTTATTGAATTTGACTTTCATAATAGCCCTTGCTAGCTAGATTTATCATGAAAAGCTCTCTTTGTTCGGGTCAAGACTGCCCCTATTTGAGACTTCTCTCGTATTGGGGAGTACCTAGGTTAGATCTCGTCCGTCAGTCTCTTACCCCTGCACTCAGCCAAGTAAAGAAGAGAAAAGACTTTCACGCATACTCATGGTATGGCTAAAGCAGCAACGATGTTTACCAAAGGAAGTCGGCTAAGGACGCCGTGTAGTGTGTGGAGTGCCCAGCTAAGGGTTGCCCTTAACGAGCGGGGAGGGAATGCCGAACTCCCAGTGGGGTTCTTAATGACCAGAGGTGCTGCAAAAGCAAGCCTAAAGACTCTTTTTCTGAAATTCAATAAAGATAAAAACTTAGGATAAAGGCCTTGAATTATCACTCTTAATCACGTTAAGAAACACTTCATTTTGGAAACCATGCGTGAAGCAATGAGCAATGACATCATGAAAATTCGCACTTACACCAATATGTTACCTTGTGCTCCTTATGAAGTAGCAGCTGCTGGAGGCGATGTTGATCATCGTGGGATTTGTTCTCAAGTAGTAGGAAAAGGATTGGAAGCAAAGGATTTGAAAGTGGCCCAACAAGAAGGAGTGGTACCAAGATCCGACTCAGACGAATAAGGAGCAAAGGAAAAGAGGCGAGGGCTAGAACTCCATCGCTAAGACGTAAAGACCCTGATCACAAGAAACGGTGTATAGAAGAAAAGGAGAATCAAGACGGGAAGTAAGGATTGAAGCCTCGGAAGTAGTGGGAGAACAGGTAGATGCCCAAGGCAGCGGATGTGGAAGAGGTAGGATTGGATCCGGGATCAGAAGGAATCAAAAGAAGGAATTGGTAGATGGAGAGCGGAGGGTCCGGAGGCGAAGGAGGAGAATCATGATGGGAAGAAGAATCTGAAGGCTCTGGAGGGAGGAAATACTGAGGGACGCGATGCCCCGGGAAGATGTATGAAAAAAGATGGTTGAAGAGGAAGAAGAGAACAAAGGACGCGATGTCCCAGAAGGATAGAAGGAGAAATCAAAGGAAAGTAAACCCCCCATTTTCGAAGACTTGGGGAAGAAGAAAAAATCCTAAGGAAGAAAAATCTGGAAGAAAAATCTCGGAGCAAGCGAGGGAGAGAGGAGCCTTGAAAAGAAAAGAGAGAGTACTCCGAAGAGAAAGGAGAATGAGAAGGTCTCTGCTATAGGTGGGTGTGCCACCGTCTAGAGACCCCGAGAGGGCTACAGTGTTCTCCCTTCCCTCATGTCTCATTTCCTATTGTAATTCCTTCATTTGTTTTGCTCTGGAATTTTCCATTGTTGAAATGTAGCATCTTCTACGGCACTCCATTGAGGAATAAATTTAGGCTTTCACTCTGCCGATCTAGCATCTTATCTCTGTTCCTTCTCCTTCTCGTGTGACTGAATAATAGTCTGAATGTTTTGTCTCTGCATAAATCACCCCATCGGGCTACAAACTCAAGTATTTCTACCATGTTGATTCCCGTGTATGCTAGAGTATGAGAGCGGGAATCGACCCATCCCCTGCTTCCTTGTTCTTGTATTTTTGTTTCCGGAGCTTTCTGAGTCACCCCAATGACCGCCAGAGGTTCCTTGTTGTTCAAAGGTATCCCCTATGTGTTCCTGGAGTGGGGATATGTGGGCTCCGTTGTCGTCTCCCGCAGAGGTTTGCGTTGGGGATGCGGATCCTGTTGAATATCTTTCTTCCCTTCCTTCTTTTTCTTCTTTTAGGAAAATGAAGAAATCCTTAGCAATTGCCTGCTCCTCGACGGGATGCCAGGGACCTGTGAAGCGATCACATGGCCTCTGGTCTTCCCTTGGATGAACGAGGAACAATCTCTGCAGCCTTTCTTTGTTACTGTTTTGCAACTCATAATGTTGGTCCTGGGGTAGGAGAGTGGACAAGAAGGGGGGTTGAATTGTCCCCCACACGAGATGGTAAATTAAAATGCTTGCACAACGGAATTAACGATATTAATGAGATTAGAGAAATTAAACTAACTGAATAAACTAATTCTCTTAATCTCACCATACTCACTCGAGTATATAAACAGATATGAATGATAAAGCAAACCACCACAGCACTAACCACAATACACGGGGATTTTTAAGGTAGTTTGGGACTACGACGGGCTCCCTACGTCCACCCCTCACCAAACCCGGTGAGGCTCCACTCGCTGGATACACCAGCATGGGGATAAATCTCCAAACGGAGATGATGCTCCAACAACACATGGGGACACACCCCAAAACACACACACACACAGAGACAGAGTCTCCAACATGATCCAACCACGGATCGAACACACACACACACACGTGCTGTAATACGCAACCCAATAAATCCACAACCGTACGTAGATGGTTCAAGACACGACCGTAAACCGACGGTCCACACACATGATTTCTCAGTTCAAAAAAATCAAGAAGAGTATCTAAACATGCTCAAACCAAAAGATAGATCATGGAGAACATCATAAACAATCTAAGAAAAAATTGCCAAAAGTCAGGAGCATAGGAAGAAATATAGCACATTATAACAGTAGATATGTAAAAATGAGCAAGAAAAGCCTTCCCATCTCCTGTGCTAACCTTATAAGTTAGAAAATTGATGAAATTCATTGCATAGCTACTAAACCACTAAGTGACAAGAGACCATTAAGAAAAGGACGAACAAAAAGCATGAAATCTAGGACACTCAACACAGTCTTGCAAAGTTGTTTCCTTTCAACCACTCCACATAAAAGACATTGTTTGAGGTAGAAGCATGGAAGACAATCTGATTTCCCTCGTAGATCTTGACATTGGGAAAGGCCAAATGACGAAGTGTGGTGGCGATCAGCCACAAATGCAGGTTCTCAACAACCTCCTAAGAGTTGATGCCAATTGTAAACAAGGTGGAAGACGATAGTGGTCAACAATTAAGAAGAACATTAGTCATCAAGGTGAAAGGCATAAGTTCAAAACTGTTCAAAACAGAGGACAGTGAACTGGGTTTTTTCTGTTCTGAAGAAATGTGGCAAGTAAAAGAACTCTGGAGAAAACATTTCAAAAAAAAAAAAGAACTCCCGAGAAAGCATCATTTCTATCAAGTATCAAACAAAATCTCCTGAGGCACTACTTTGTGTTGAGGATAATTTCTCTCTTCCTCCCTGAAGAGTATGCTCGTGTGGAGACCTTTGCCCATTGAACTTTTGTAGCTTCGGCGTCTTTGGACAGTCCGGCGGAAACTTCATGAACTGGTGATGGATAGGGTAAGGCACATTGTATAAGTCAATAGTGGCAATGCCCTCGCCACGCTGGATGAATTTATCTTCGACTATCTTCTCTATCATGCGGCATAGGGCGATAGCCTCTTCAGCACCCAGGTCTGAGAAGATTGAACATTGGGCGGGGATTGAAGTGGCTCAGCCACTGCCTCGACATAGGTGCTATGAGGGGGAACAACCTGTCAACCAGCAATGTCAGGATTAGGCAACCGTTGCTCCCATCGAAAATGTTGGTTGTGTATCGGCGTCTAAGGTCTTTGGGCATTAGCGTCCATCTGCCGCTTCATTTCCAGTATGAGATTGGTCATCTCTATGTGCCAACGTTGCATAATTTCAAACATAGCATCGTCAGACATATCTTGGAAGGCGGCCTTCGTCAGTGGTTCAAACACCGAGTTTAAATATGCGTCGCCGGGGTGAACTGCCCCTTCCCCGTGGAGGCTCATGACCTCATCAGGGTCTACTCCTTCCTGAAGTGCATTCTCTCCCTGATTCTGCAATTGGTTCTGAATGGCTCCTTGGTGTTGACCCTGAAAGGAAGTTCCTGCCAGGCCACTGAACTGGCCCTGAAGATTTCTTCTGGCGGCATTCCTGGTATTGAGGTACACCGCATCCATGGCCAAGTTTTGATCATTTGGCCCAATAGGTTCATTTAGGTTGGCAGGGTTGCCCATTGGTTCCTGTTCATTATCATTGTGGAATTTCGTCGCCAACTGATATATGGTTTTATTCCTGAACGGGGTGCTGTTTTCTGACATGATTCGACTGGGGGTGTCAAATCTATATTTGATATGGTGCTTAACGAATTGGACAACGGCCTCTCCCGTTACCTCTCGAAGGGGGATGGCTTCGGCCCACCGAGAGAAGTATCTGTTGCAGCCAATATGAACTTGTGGCCTTTAGAGGACGGTGAGAAGGGTCCCACAATATCTATCCCCCATTTTGCAAATGGTCATGTAGGGGCCGTGGGGTGTAGTGAGTTAGGAGGTTTTCGTGGCACAGGGCCAAAAGCTTGGCATTGATGACATGTGCAGGCATATTGGTTATAGTTCGCATACATGGTGAGCCAAAAAAAGCCTTTAAGTTTGATTTTGTTTTTCATTTTATCCCCTGCTTGGTGGGCGCCGCAGAGCCCTAAGTGGACCTTGCGCATTATTACTTTGGCTTCCTTTGGCGAGAGACACCGTAGCAGGACAGACCTGTCCTTTTCATGGATAAGTTTATACAGTTGATCTCTTATTAGTTGATAGGATGCTGTCCTGCGCAACAGTTGAATTCTTTGAGCCCGGCTCGAAGGGAACCAACAATTCTTTATCTTGATAATTGGCTCGTGCTATTCTTCTTTGTCCGTGGTATTGCCTTCTTCAATGGTGTCGACCTCAGGAGTTGTAGGGTTGGATTCATCGTCTAAGACACTTGGCATGATCCTTCTGTGTCTGACTACTACGCCCAGTTCTCCTTCGAGTGGAAGCTTTATGGCAGAAGCTAACTTGGCCAGGGCATCTGCCTGAGAGTTTTTACTTCGGGGGACATGACCTATTTTAAATAGATAAAAGTTCTCTTTGAGCCTCATCACAGTGGCATAATAAGGAATTAATTCTTGCTTTCAGACATCATAGCCACCTTCGACTTGTCGTATGACCAGTTGCGAGTCTTCGTAGGCTTTGATACATTTGATGTCCGTCTCCAGAGCTATTTGAAGCCCGACAGTTAATGCTTCATACTCTGCTTCGTTGTTGGTCATTAGCTTCATGAGGGAATAGGAAATGTGTAGAACCCCTCCTCGTGGAGTCATGAAGACGATGCCAGCTCCTTAGGTGAGGCTCATAGTGTCGTTAGTCTTTTTAACTGTTCGGGAAACACCATCGAAATAGAATTCCCAACATGGTAAGTCAATTGCGAGGGCATCCTCTTTTTGTGGTGGGACATCCTCAGTTTCGTCTTTTTCTCCTTGTTGAAGCGAGAGTGTTTCTTCATCAGGGAGTTCGGCGTTGAGAGGAGAGTCCACTGGGACTGGGTGTGCTGTTAAGAACTCCGAAATTCCTTGTCCTTTGATTGCTTTTTGTGGGATGAAGGTGATATCAAACTCTGCAAGGAGTAGAGTCCATTTTCTTAGTCTTCCTAACAATACGGGCTGCTCGAGGAGGAATTTGAGCCATTTTGCCCTTCTTTTCCTTAAGGGCGCAAAGTTCCGCAAGAGAAACTTTACGTTCAACTGTTTGGAACTAGTCAATAAATTTCTTCTACATGTCTGCCCAATCAGATACTGAGTTGGGGTTCAGTCAGGAATACCACTAGAAGGCAGTACCCGTTAGGGAGGTGGGCAAGTATCGCAGAAGAAAAGATTCATCGTGCCAATTCGCCCATGGCTATCATATAGTAGGCCAAGTGCTCATGTGGCGAACCTTGCCCATTGAACTTCTGCAGCTTTGGAGCCTTTGGGCACTCTGGAGGGAGCTTTTTGAATTGATGATAGAGGGGGTACGACACACTGTATAAATCTACAGTAGCCACACCTTTGCCATACTGTGTGAACTTTGCTTCTACGATTCACTCAATCATCTGTCTCTGAGCCATCAGGCTTACAACAGGGGTGATGAATGACCACAGGTTGGGCTCTTGTTGTGGCACCTCGACCTCCAAAGCAATAGGTGGCCTAGCCACAATGGTCGAAGTATTAATGGTGGCTGGAGTAGGAGAAGGTTATTTCTCTATACCAGCAGGTACTGCGGAGGGTTGGACTGGGGTCTCCTTTTCACGCAGGAGCGCTTGCAACAAGTTTTTGAGCTCCTGGTTCTTACGCCAGAGCTCCTCCAGAGTTAGGGCTTCGACCTTGCCGGTAGGACCCACATCATGCAGGGGGCCACCCTCTCCACTGATGCTGTGAACGTCTTCTTGACGCTCCTCTTGCCACGCTGGGTTGGGCTGTGACGTGCCGACAATAAGGGTGGTCGCTAACTGAGCTACCACCCGGGAGACATGCCTCGACCTCCTCATAGCTTGCAAGGGTTGGTTGAGATCCTCCAGAGCTCCCTCTGGTTGCTTATCAGTGGAGGAGACATAGCAAGTGAACACCTTGATGGTATTATCTATTATCTGGGCTACCCACTTCCTCCTTGGTGGGTGTCACCCTGGCTTTGGCGTTCCCCCTAGCTTGTCAAAAATAGACACTCGGGGCCTAGACTCTTGCTTAGAGCGGTCCTCACTCGAGCGCACCGGACTAGCCCATGGGGAAGTCGGGCGCACTGACTTGGCTGTTCCGTGGTGCTTCCGCCCTGGTTGCCGGTGAGTCCTTGCCTTGTGAGAGGTTGAAGACTCGCCTTGTTGATGAGTAGCCTAGCTCCGCACTTGCTGCAACTCATACTGGTGGAGGGCATTTTCTGATCTGGCCCATCTTATGGCTCAGGCCTCTTCCTTGGTGACCCAAATCTTTTTCATTTGGAGCTATCGCTCCTCAATTGGGTTACTCCCAGATCTGGCTCTGGCGGCTGCCGCCTTGGGTTGGGGCGCTGATGGGACATCGAAACTAGGCCACTAAATTTTTGGAGTGTTATTTTTATTTAGAGTACCATTGGTGTGTGCTTGTGTATTTTTGGGTTTGGTTTTATTTGGTCGTGGGTAATTTAATCATTTTCAATAATTCAAAAAATTCCTCAAGTATTTTCTGGTCATGGAAATCAACATACCGTTGGAAGATTATTTTAGCAGATTCATCCAGTGACTCTCCTTGTATAGATGAAGTGGGTGATCCAACTCCTTCTACTGCTGATATCCTCAGTGATTCCTCCTCTTCCAGAATCCGGCGCCGCTATGCCAGTGACTCAGCTATCCTCTCTTTACCCTTGGAGGATTTTAATGCATGTGATTTTAACTTGCCTTTTGAAGCTTCTCTGTCATGAATATGCTTGGACTTGACCTCCTTGCGAGGTAATTTGACATCTTTCTCTGATTGCACAGCCACTGGTTGTTGTTCCTCCTGAACTCGTCATTTCCCTTTGCTTCTGGTAGCCAGAGATGATATATTGGCATGATGAGGCAGCAAGGAAAGCACACAAACAAATGGATATGGATGTATGCAAGGAAGATGAAGAGTAGGAATGAAGAGAGATAGGTCAAGTAGGCGGTAGGTGACACGGATGACTCTACAACGTTGGTGCGATGGGGTTTAGAGAAAGACAAGACTCGACCTGTATGTAAGAAGCATCAACAAGAGTGGGTGACTAAAATAGGTAAAGCCATCAAATTTTTTTGCTAACTTTACCAAAATCAGAGACATTTACTAAACTACCCTTCTCTTTAAGATATATTGCCTTTCCTTAGAGTTATGTAGTTTGCGGCTTATCAGGGTTAACTCTTGATACTTAAAAGTTCTGAAATTAATCCTTTTATGCAGAGACAATGGAGATAAAACAATCTTAGCAATGTACTATGCCCAATCCAAAATCCATCAAACTTACTCATCATTTTCATTAGACAAAAATGGTATAAAAATCTACCTTATATTGAAAATAAACAGTTTCATATTTCTGAAAGTGGCACAGAGTCAACCATATTTTTCTTTTCTTTTTATTTATTGACTTGAGCATTCAAGTATGACCACACCTTTTTACTCAAGGAGACACATTGATAGATGCCCGAATCCCTTGTTACTCAGTGTAATCAACTGTTATGCTTTAATTTTTGAACAGAGTTAGCCTCTTTTATCATGACATAACTTTTGCATTTCTTTGATGCAGATAATCAGTTTCTCCAAAAGATATGTCATTGCTCTGTCTTATTATTATTCTTATTATGTGGCGTATTCCCTGGCCTCAATTCAGATTTTATTCTTGAGACTGTTTAAGATCAATACAAGTACATGATTCTCTACCAAAGATATCCTATTACTTATAATTTTTAGATTTTAGGAAATTAACTGGACAGTTCCATTTTCAGAATGTTTTAAAAACTATTGTAAGTGCATTCATGGATAATCTTGAACAATTAATATTAGATTTAATCTCAATAAATAGCAGATCACAGTTTTATAAGGTCAAATAATTTTTCTTAGATATGGGTGGTCTTGTAATCATATCTCTTGATTAG
>JANBPO010003981.1:0-26711 GCA_024336825.1 Amorphophallus titanum
TTTCCTTAAGCTAGAACCTGCACTTGCTAAGCTTTGCATAGAGTTTGTGTTCTATTAGCATCTACAAGGCTATTCTTAAGTGCTCTTCATGTTCTTCCCTTATTTTGGAGTATATAAGAATATCATCAATGAAGATGACTACAAACTTGTCAAGATACGGCTGGAAGATATTATTCATAAGCTGCATAAATACTGTCGGGATATTATTTAACCCAAACGGCATTACCACAAATTCATAATGGCCATAACAGCTTCAAAAATTAGTTTTGTGTATGTCTTCATCCTTGATTCTGAGCTGATGATATCTTGACCTAAGGTCTATCTTAGAAAAGTATTCTGCTCCCGAAATCTGATCAAAGAGCTCTTCAATACGTGGCAACGGATATTTGTTCTTAATTGTGAGTTGATTCAGTCGTCGGTAGTCGATGCATAGCTTGAGAGATCCATCCTTCTTCTTGACAAACAGAACTGGCGCACTCCAGGGAGATGTGCTAGGTCGTATGAAGCCCTTATCTAACAACTCCTGAAGTTGCCTCTTCAACTCCTTAAGTTCTGTGGGGGATATCCTGTAAGGAGCTATTGAAACAGGTGCTGCTCTGGGGACAAGTTCAATGGAGAAGTTTGCTTCCCTTTTTGGTGGTAAACCAGGTAAATCTAATGGGAACACATCTGGAAATTTATTCACGATGGGGATGTCTTCTAAGATGATCTCCTTGGACTCGGTAATGATTACAGAAGCAAGAAAAGTGTCACAACCCTGGGATATAAGTTTGCAAGCATGAAGGGAGGAAATGATGGTAAGATGCTTTCTATATTTGATACCAAGGAAAGAAAATCTTGGAAGACCTGATTTGTGAAAAGATATTATCCTATTCCGACAATTGACATAGGCGTCATGGTCACAAGGAACCCTTGAATAACAAGAAGAGGTCCAATGGAGGTAACGGTTTCCGTAAGGACAAGAAACCCCCGAATGATGATCAACAAGATGTTCCGGCCAAGAACAAGTGTGATCATTACAAGAAAGAAAGGCACAACTCGGACGAATGTTGGTATAAACTCAGGAAATGCATCCGTTGCGGAAGCGGAGATTGTAAAATCGGCCATTGTCCACTCTTAAAGAAAGAAGCACCGCAAATGTTGGAAGGTAACTCAATAAGCCTATCTCATACATAATTGCATAAATCGGATATGATGATCTTAGCACTTAGCAGGTTATGAGAAATGATCTAGCTAGAATACATATTTTGGATATGGTGATTTTTTTTTTTGGTAACGAGGAATCTAGCAGAGTGGCACAGAGAGCTAAGTGATTATTGGGCCACCCGAGTTCGAGTCTTACCCTACGTATCTTGTCACCTCTTTTTTGTACCATCACCATAAAACCCCGAGCTCACATCCCTCGAGGATTAAATGTGAGCCAGGTAAACCCCCCCCCCCCTCTCGGGGCTCGATCTCGGGTCACTGAATCACCAAGTCATTGTGGTCAATGACGTGGAAGGGATCGTGCACATACTTCTTCAGCATGGAAACGTGGAATACATTGTGTACTTCTGATAGCTGTGGAGGCAAGGCAAGATGATAAGCTACCTCGCCAACTTTTTCCAGTACTTAGAAAGGACTAATAAACCTCGGTGTAAGCTTGCCCTTAACACCGAATCTTCTAATGCCATGTCTAGGAGAGACCTTGAGGAAGACATGGTCCCCAACTTGGAACTCCAGATCCCTTCTTCTATTGTCAGCGTATGACTTCTGCCTGGACTGAAATATCTTGAGTATGTCCCTGATGAGTTGGACCTTCTCATTTGTATCTCTGACCATATCTAGGCCTAGTATTTATCTTTCATCAACTTCATCCCAGCACATTGGGGATCGGCAACTCCTGTCATTAAGTGCTTCGAATGGAGCCACTTGAATACTGGCCTGGTAGCTACTGTTGTAAGCAAACTCGTCCAAGGGCAAGTGGTCATGCTAGCTCCCACCGAAGTCAATGACACATGCTCTTAATATATCCTCAACAATTTGATTTGTCCTCTTGGTCTGACCATCGGTCTGGGGATGGAAAGTAGTGTTGAAGTTGAGTTTCGTCCCCAAAGAGTGTTGTAGACCCTTCCAGAAATGAGAGGTGAAGCATAGGTCTTGGTCAGACACGATCGACACAGGTATGCCATGCAATCTCACGATCTCCTTGATGTATAGAGCGGCTAGGACATCAACCGACCAACGGCTCTTGATAGCTAAGAAATGTGCCAACTTGGTCAAACGGTCGATAATTACCCAGATACCATCATGTCTGCCCTTAGACTTAGGCAAGCTCATAATGAAATCCATGCCAATGTCTTCCCACTTCCACTTGGGAATGTCAAGAGGATGTAATTTCCCAGCGGGTGTTTGGTGTTCTGCCTTTACTTGCTGGCATGTGAGACAGCGAGATACGAAGTCTGTTACCTCTCTCTTCATGTTAGGCCACCAAAAAGTCCTTTTCAAGTCCTTGTACATCTTGGTCGCTCCTGGGTGAATGGTGTACCTTGAGCGGTAAGCTTATTTTAGAATCTTATTCTTTAATTCAGGACAGTCTGGCACACATGTCCTCTCATGGAACATCAATCTACCATCCACTGCCATCTTGAAGTCGGGTCTCTCGCCTAGCTTATCTTTTATTTCTACAAGTACATGATCTTCTTCTTGCAGCCTCATGATCTCTGAAAGTAAGTCCGGATGCCAACTCATATGTGCCAGAGTAATGCACCTTTCCTCCTTGTTCGTGCTTATGTCAAGCTCAGAAAATTTCACCAATAACTTCCATTCTTGAATCATACAATTGGCTAATATCGCTCTTGGTTTTTGACTAAGGGCATCTGCGACAGAATTACCCTTACCCGGGTGGTATTATATAGTAATGTCGAAATCCTTAAGGTATTCAAGCCAATTCTCGAGCTGTGTGTCTCTCTCTCTTTTCTCTCTCTGTCTCTCTCACTCTGTCACCTCCTGAGACAGTGGCCTTCTCTCTCTCTCTCTCTCTCTCTCTCTCTCTCTCTCTCTCTCTCTCTCTCTCTCTCTCTCTCTCTCTCTCCAAGGGTGCAGGGAACTATATGGGTCTCTCTGTTGCTTCCCCTTCCCCTGCCCTCTTATTTATGTAGGTGTGAGAGGTAGTAGTCCAACTAGGAAGCATAGTCCACGGAGGAGTTTCCTTTCCTATTAGGATGTCAAAGTCCAAACCTGACTAGGAGAGACAGCGGCTCACTCAAGGCGAAGTCCAAACCTGACTTGAACATCAACCTCTTCCTTTCTTAATCCACCACAATTCAACCCCAAGTGGGTTCCTAGTGTGGGCCGGCCATAGGTCGTCCAAGTCCAGGCAGGACTTCAACTGCGCCCTAATGAGTTATCCTTAATGGGCACCCAATTAATGGGTTGTAGGCTCAAATGCCAACAGCTCCCACTTGCCCATTACGGGGAACATTGTGCGTGCTTTTATCTCAAGACTTTGTCCTTCATGATCAAAATAGGGAAATAGAGCGTGTGACCTCCATGATTCTTTGAACATTTAGTAAGTGGTATGTTAAGTCTTCACCAAATTAACGGATCACTTAAATCAATCATGAACTGTACCTCAAACACTTAGTATGCACCAGACTCAATACTATAGATCTCTCAAGCACAGTAGTGTCAAATCTCTTAGATGATTTTACGTTTATGACTCTATCACCTAATAGGCGATTGAGCCTCCCAGGAAATAAGCCACAGACCATGATGCAATAGTTAGTTGTCTTCCTGGTGCCACTCATGCCATTCAAACTCTTTTCAAATGCTTTCCTAGACATGTTCCACTGGGCGGTATCAACCATCGCCCTAAAGGGAACACGCTAAGGTAGCGACATCGTGCTTTCTCTTCGTGACATAGCGTTCAAGTAATTAGGGGTAGTGAGGGAGATCATATTAGCGTGATCTATGAATGCACACAATGATGAATAAAAGATCCATTCATCATTTCTCATATACGGTCGTATATAGCACATGCAATATGCAACTCATGCTGTGCTGTTCTTCCACACATGGGCATGTCCTTGTCTAATCATGATAACACCACATGGTCCTTGACTGTGACCTACCTAGTCAATGCCAATTCTGGGTACTAGTCACTCTCACTCAATGCCATCTCATGAATCGCACATCCGACTCTCACAGGCTCCATGGGATTGTTGCGACATCCTCATCGTTGATCCTTTTCCCAAATCTCATCGTAACTCAGCTAAGATGGCATATCATTAATGTTCGTGATATTTCGCTCGCACCCAATTGGAGCATCGACAATATCAAATGCCTTATCTTGCCCACTATCGACAACGTCAAAGGATCGATCCTAACCTGGTGACACTTCAGCAATGTGTAAACCCAAAAAAAACTATTGACAAATGTCTTTGAATTGTTGTGTGTTTGTAAAGCCCGGATCAATCTTCGTACTGTGACTGCCGTCTTAGAACAAGCAAGGAAGGAGTCGACAAAGTGGAGCGAAGGCCACCTGATCTCCACTGTCTTTGTTGATCATAACTTCTGTTACACTTGTGAAAACTCTACGAACCACACCATGCATGGCCACATGCATCGAGGCACATATGACTCGATCGGTAAGACTGCAAGAGGCAGCCGTTGAAAGGGAAACTAATCCGACCATCTGACCCGATATCCAAATTCCTCGCTGCTTCTTTCGATATGAACAAGGGAAGGTAACGTATACAGAGCTACCAGCTGGTTTGTTTGCGCATCGATCACGTTTCTGTCTGTTCCCTGCTACAGGGAATCACGCCAACATTGCATGACCAGCTAGAGAAGCTTCCGCCAGAACCCACCTCTCAGACTTCCGCGTCAAAGCGTAGGTCTTGACTCGCCCGCCGATGTCACACGCACCCGGTGCCAGCCCTCGTTGACGACCATGCAGCTCTTGCCTCCTCTAATATAAATGGCCGACGCCGTCGAATCCTGCCTTCCATCCCATCGTGGCTTCGTCTGCCTTCGACACTTCCTGCTACAGCCAAAAGCAGCTAGCAGCTCCTCTTCTAATTCCCCAGAGACGTCGATCGTCGACACTACAGAGCCTTAATTGCATCGTTCCGAGCAACAGTCCTCCGCTGGCCGAGAAGATGAGCTCCGTAAGAGCGTGTTACGGCGTCCTCTTCGTCGGTTTCCTCTTGTCGGGTCTGATGCGGCGTGCCGGCGCCGCCCAGCCCGCGGCATCTTCCCCGGCGGCGAGTCTGCCCGCGAACGACGCCACGGCGATCGACCAAGGGATCGCGTACGTGCTCATGGCCGTCGCCCTCCTCATCACGTATCTCATCCACTAGAGGGCCAGCCACGTTCTTGTTGCGGCGCGCTAGCTCGTCACAGGGCTTCCACCCGCGAAGTGACCGATATGTATATATCTATGCTTGCCGTCTTCTTCGGAATAGATGGAGATCAAGTGAGCACTGTTGTCACATGGAGTTTGAAGGGACACTCCTCTAATTCGCAGGAGCTGTCTTGGAGGTCTTGAGGGTCTTGTAAATGCACTGGGCTTGTACATGTCCTCATATGTGTGTGTGTGTGTGTGTGTGTGTATTTTTTGTTTCTTGGCACCGCGTCTCTATTTTGTGGGAAGATCTATTATCTTCTATCATCTGGAAGACATTAATATCGCCCCCTAATTCTGCCAAAGCTCTAGTTGCCGTCCTTCACCCCGTACGACAGCACTATTGACCCAGCTGACCGCATGCATAGTTTTGAGTCTCACCTGGTCTTCCACCGGGCCTCAGACGCTGTGAAATGCCTAGCGTTCGTCACGACCCTCCAGGAGAATGCCTGGGCATGGTTCGAGTGCCTACCGGCCGAGACTATCTCCTCCTTCCAGCAGCTCAAGAAGCTGTTTAAGGAGAACTTCATTGGCTGCCAAAAGGTAGACAAGTCTATGGTGAGCCTGCTTGCCCCTAGGCAGACACGCAAGGAGACACTTTGGGATTACGTCTCCCATTTTTTAGCAGAGGCACTCCGGATCCCACGCCTCAACATCAACATCACCACCCCGGCACTCACCCAGGGGAGGTGGGACCACATCCTCCGACGCGCCCTCAGAGTCGAAGCCCCCGTGACCCTCACCGACCTCCTCGCCTTGGGACAGAAGCATGCGCGGTGTAAAGAGAACACTGTGGCCCTGGGCCGTGCGGCCGGAACCGATCGATCCGACCGAAAGAGATCCTCTGACTCACCACGTGAGGGTTAGAACAAGCAGGAGCAATGAGACCGAGATCGCCTTGACCGCCCAGAAAAAGAACGGGGCCAGTATCACAACTATATGCCCCTAACGGCTCCCCCTGACCAAATCTTGATGGAGATTCGTGAGGAGCCATTCCTCAAGTGGCCTCCTAGGATGAAGTTGGATCTGAGTACGAGGAGTAAGAGGAAGTATTTCCGCTTCCATCACGACCATGGCCACGATATGACTGACTGAATCAACCTGAAGGATGCCATCGAGGACCTCGTCTGGTGAGGACTCCTCGATAAGTTCATCACCAAGGCCGTGGAGAAGTGACAATGGACCCCTCTGCCCCTTGACAACCGACCCAATGGAAAGGAGATCATGATGATCTCTGGAGTGCAAGCTTCAGGCGGAGACAGCGCTAGTAGGCGTCAGCGGTACGCATCGACTATCAATGTTGTAGAGCAAGGCGACAGTAGTCAACTGGAAGTTGTCACCCGAGAACACCTGAAGGACCCCATCGTCTTTTCAGACGATGACTTGAATGGTGTAACCACTCCTCACTCTGATGCTTTGGTGGTCTCGGCCACCATTAATCAATGTATCATGCGACGCATTCTGGTCGATAATGGAAGTGGTCTTGATGTTATTGCATATGATTGTTTGGTGCTTATGGGTGAGGATTTATCACGGATCACGCCACTGCACAGACCCTTGTATGGTTTCTCCAGCACAACTGTCCGTCTGGAGGGACGCATATCACTACCGATCACATTCGGGACCACGCCTAGAAGGATGTACGGGGTGGCGGAAACCCACCTTGAAGGATGCTATGGGGACCCTAATGCCACCCAGAGGTAGACTCAACAGGTCATCATCGACGGTCGCGAAGACAATATCAAAGTCAGGAGGAATCTGAAAAGCTTCCCGCACCCCGTGAACCACCCTGTAAGCCACTAACGGTGAAGAATGGGGACAACTAGGGCCCGCGCCTAAAGTGCTCAGAGTACCGCCATGACTAGTTTCTGCCTATTCAATAGAAGATGTGGGGCTGACTTGAAGGGTTCTCCTGTGGGGTGGTATGGCTCCAGAAGGTAGAAGACGCAGAATAAGGAAGAAGACTCTCACCAGGCGACGAGGGAAGAAGCCTACAATGAGCGCGGCGGACAACAAGAGGCAGATGGGGTTCTAAGAAAGACCCTGCGACAATTCTTATAGCCTTCCAAGCTAGAACGACCACTTCAGAGTCCTAGGGCAAGTGAAAAGGTGCCTATAGCTATCACAATATGGTCGTTGGGATCAGACGCCCATTCGAAGCCCACGCTTCCAGACAACATGACCCATGTCATGATTGCAGAAGTAGCGTCGGCCAGCACCTTGAGCGCCAAGCATGTGACTGGGACCACCGATCCTGACGATACGAGGAGGCCACCCTCAAGATCATCCCTCCAATTGACCCTCTCATTCTCGACTCTCAGCTCCCTACAAAGTGCTCAACAACTGAGAGTAGGGGGGCTAGTGAGGAGGGTAAATTTGACCCAGCCCATAACGGGACCATCTACAATGTGCCCCATTTGACTCAGGGTCCACAATGCACCCAAGGGTGCCCGACAGTCGCTACCCAGGAAGGCGTGGCCCACTATGACTCGACATTAGATTCGACAGCACAGAAAGGGCTTTGGCCCAGGCGCAATGACCACCGGATGACCCTCTGGCGACCGACCGTTACCCCCCACGACACTGGCTTCGACCTTGTAATAGGTGAGCACACCCCACGAGCACCGTAAGACTCACCCAGAGATCGGTCGACTCTGGGGTAATCACCCCTCAACGGGAAACTCCCGCCACGATCGCAGGGAGCATTACTCCGCGACTTACTTCCTTCCCTGTCAAGGGATTGGCCTTCGACACGAAGACAAGCCCCTATAAAAGGGGCCTTGACAGAGAAGAGAAAGGCATGGTGGATTTTCTGCCAAAAGCTACACAGAGATCGGTCGACGCCATTCAGCACGAGGCCCACTCTTTCTGGCCGGCCGGAAAGAGTGGAGGAGGAAGTCCCCACGATTTGGAGGTAGGTGGAGTAGGGCGGTTGGTTGTCAGCCGTTCATCTTCATCCTGCAGCTGATCGAGAACTACACTACCTGCATTAGGCGACCAGAAGAGATCCGCACAACCTTAGGCGGTTCGTCATTAGCCATTCATCCTCCCAGCGATAAGCAAAGGCGAGTGTCTCCCTCTTTCTCAAGACACAGTGTGTCTATCGCGTCTGGGGTCTTGGGTGGCGATCACACAGGTTTTATCTCCACCTTATTCTTCTGGTTTCTTAGCTTCTTTCATACTTTCCTAGTCATGAGGAGCAAAAAGGTGGTCTGGTTTCATTGCCGGTACTTTCAAAAGAAGGGAAAAGGCCATTTTTCCAATCAACAGCTACAAGAGTCGAAGCTGGACCTTTCAGAAAGAAGCAGAGCGTAAAAGAAAAAGAGGGAGAAAAGAAAGAAAAGAGAGATGAGAGCCTACTAAGTCTTGTATGTAAGAAAAGGAGGAAGAGAAGGAAGAAGATCAGCAACCAGGACAGCCAACCCTGGATCCTTTGCACCGTTACACTTACTTTATCACTCACCGTGCTTTCCATCTAGAGTCGCTGCACTTGCAACTTTTTCTTTTTCTTTTGTTTCCCTTGCTTCTATATTCTTCGGATCAACTCGTGTGGGGCCTGTCCCCGTGTGTGAAGAGGTCGTCGTCCTCGTGATGATTTTTTCACCTCGTGTGGGGGTTGTCCCTTTGTCTAGCTGTAGCGTCAACGTGTGCATGTGGTTATCCTTCTTTTGGCCAAAGAGTGGAAGCCTCTCCTTGTTGGGTGGGGGGTGGACGTAGGCTATTCCTGGGACAGCCAAACCACCTAAAAACCTTGTGCTATGGTGTACTACACTCTATCCATCTCTCCTACCCCCATTCACAGGTTCTCCAAGCTCTTTACATTTTCATTCCGCTGATCAACCCACTGTGTTTAGTTCAGATCTGTACTTCATTTTTTGGTTCATTGTTGTTCATCTTGATCATCATTAAAAGCGATCATTGTGTAAACCTAGATCTATTCACCCCCCCTCAAGATCCTCTCTTAGCCATCCAATAGTTGGTATCAGAGTAGGTTCCCTAGAGATGTGGTCCAATGACCCAGGGAGATCCGATGGGAGTGTCCCTTGCAGCTATGTAGTTGAGGGCTAGGCCATCAATAAATCGTCATTTTTCAACGGTACTAATTATCTATACTGGAAGAACCAAATTGAAGTCTTTCTGCATGCCCAGGATCACCAGATTTGCCGTGTGGTTAGTAAGGGTCCTTTTGTCTTACCTGAGGTAGATGACACCTGGACCCCAGATCAGGACAAAAAATCCACCACTAATTGGAGCGCCATGAATATCATGCAATGTGCTATCCACCCCACAGAATACTCAAGAATCTCATATGAGCCCATCTCACCCCCCCTCACCATCTCTTCCTCTTCTTCTTTCTCTGTAATCCTCTCTGAAGGGAATGAAGTAGCATCCGTGCGACAACGCTGGCGCCAAATGCCAGTATATTGTGCCTATTGCCCCCGTCGTGGGACGAATGATATATTAATGACTTGGATGATATTATGTTGTCCATGCTTCCTCTCTCCCTCTCTTCCAATCCCACTGTTTCATGTGCGTGTGAGTGTCGTGCTTCGTCTCATGGTGCCAATCATGCCCTTAAATCAATATGGGCTACATAGACTACTCCCTCTTTCCCCAGGACTCTTTTCCTTTGACGCAATCGATTGTGCTTTGCTTCGAGCGTACTATGTGAGTATTATGACTGGGGACAAATTCGTATGTGTACCTCTGTCCATTTTTACTCCGAAGTTGATCCCCGACACTCCTCTGCCCCGCTCCACGGCCCAGAGGGAGCGGGGTCATCTCCTGAGCATGTACATTCATTCTATGCCAATTGCACACCAGATGCTTGAATGGATGTCTCCTATTTGGTCTTCTTAGTTTACGAGCTAAGCCATTAACTTCCTGTGAGTGCTGTTCTATCGACTCCCCCAATCTGCATGCTTACTGTGACTCCCGAGAGTGCTAAAACCCCTCACCCTGTGAGCATCAGCATGTTAACCCTGTAAGCGTCAATCTGTCAGACCATCGAACACATCTCTCTTCATCTCGCCAATGATTCACAGTTTTTGGATTAGGCTAATCTCGTTAGCCCTGTCCCAATAACCCGCGGAAGGGGGACATTCCCCAATATTTTATTACAGACACCTATGGGTCGACATGAACTCATCTATTAGTGGTGAGCTTCCCATAGGCCAATGGGTGAATAGCAACAGGGTTAACGCTGACAATTCAAACCCGGAGTCCTCAAGGGACTTTGTGGTGACCAAGGATGCGTGCCCCTCGTAGGCTGGCCCTCGGAGTTTTCACTCCCTATCGATCGTCCCAGTTCAGATGTAGCATCGACTACGGGTTACGTGCCCCTCGTAGGGTAGCCCTCGAGATTTTTGCTTCTCACATTAGTCGCCTCATCCATCGTTTCTAACCCACAGACTTTGGTCCCCCTAGTAGGTTAGCCCTCGGGATCTTCCTATTCGTTTGGGTCTGCCGGCCGCCGTGGGCCACCATGCTCTTAGGGGTTTACTCCGTTGCGTGAGTACTTCCCCGCTTCTCCCCTACAATCCTCCGGGACGGGGAGATGCTGCCGACATTTCGGCACGAATAAATTAATAAACTCGCACGAGTCTTGAGTATGAACCTTGCGTATGAATTTAACAATTCCAACTTAATAAATTTGGTCTAATCGGAATGAACGCCGTGCTTGAGTATGAACCTCGCGCGAGTCTGTGACTTTGCTTCTGGAAGGCCCAGGGCCTCAACCCAATAAATAATTGGATCAATCAACTCCAAAATCCCACAATCGGACGGTTGGATTTGCACTCAGCCACAATCAGATCATTGAATTTGCTTTTGGTCAAGATCTGACTGTCAGGATTGAATTTCATCATGATCAGACTCTTCTTAGGTACATCTATAATTTTTTACCATTCTTCAGTATTTCTGCATTTTTTGACCTTTTTTGGGTATATCTACAGATTTTGACCCTTCTTGGATATATTTGCAATTGCTTCCCCTTCTTGGATATTTCTACAGTTTTTTGGTTCTCCTAGACTTATGTCATTTTTTGACTTCCATGATATATTTGCAATTTCTCAATTCTCCTGGACACCGCTGTCATTTTTTGATTGTCCTAAGTGCTTCTATCATTTCTTTATTTTTAGGGCATTTTCGTCAGTTCTTGACTTTTCTGGGTGTTTATGTCATTTCTTAACTTTCCTCGATATTTTTGTCATTTTTTGACTTTTCAAGGTTTATTTTCAGTCTGCTCTCCTTTTTGGGTATACTTGCATTTTTCCCCTTTTTGGGTCTCCAAGCAATTTTACCCCCCTTGCTAGATATATTTGCAAGTTTACTCTCTTCCTGGGTCTCCTGGATATGAAGGTTCTTGGCCATGCAAAGGCACGTGGATTGGTATGGTTAGCCTTAAGTCGGACTCAGGAGAGTGCATACTGCTTCAGGGAATTAGCATGGTCCCGATCCACTGAGTCCTACAGAAGGCGTGAACCTGAGCAAAGGCATTTTTGGTAGACTTGATAGGAGCTCTGTGCAATTTTCAGGTTGAGTAGGGGCTCTTATGCAATTTTTGGACAAGCCAAAGCCATTTCGGTAATTTTCAGAAAGTTCAAGGGTATTTATGTAATTTTAGATAGATCAAGAATATTTCATAATATCTGACTGAACAAAGGTTTTTGTGTAATTTTAGTATAAGACACAAGTCCCTCCTTAGTGGAAGCGCCCAAGGCAAAAACACTTGGGAGGTTGCTTTTCCTTCTTGAGCACTCATGGGCTACGATCCATCTCCATATGTCTGTCAGCTTACCGCTGTGGATCGACTTGTGCGGTCAGGTCGCAGGGGTCAAAGGGGCAGCCCCCTTTGCGAGAGGTTTCCGGAGAAGAAAAATTATAATATGATCATTCTCCAAGAAATGGCACAAGGGATATAGTGACCATCGTAGGGGCGTATTTACAAACACCCTTGTTAGGACTATTAGGAGAAAACAAGGCACAAGGCCTTTAGCCGCTCCTTGATGGAGGCTCCATCTTCTCCCTCTCTAAGTGTGTGTGTTCTCTCCCCTTTCATTTGAGACCCCCTTGGGGGTTTTTATAGGCAAGGAATGGGGAAGGGGCTAACCTTGGACCGGGTGGATCCATTGGGGGACCTACCCGGATCAGGTGGATCCCTTCCTTTCTCTCTCTTTTTTTTTAATTTAAAGAGAGAGGGGGAATGTGGACCCGGTCCGAGTGGCCTCCTAGGGAGATTTATAGGCGTTGGAAAGGGGGACGCCTTTTGAAACACCCCGAGGCATAGGTGGAGGCCATCCGGGCATTGGAGGAGGAGGAGAAAAGCCTTTTTGAACTACATCGAGCATTGAAGAGAGGGAGGCGATCCATCGGGCATTGAGAAGCCAAGAGAAGGAGGCCATCGAGCATTGAAGGACGTATCTTTTCCTCCCCTTTTCCCCCCTTTATTCCCCCGGGCATGATGTGAACAAACTGCAGCTGGCCTTCCCTCCAAGCATGAAGGTTCATGAGGGAGCAAGTCTCTACCTCTCCGGGCATCGTGGAGGCAAACCCAGTCTCCCCAGGACATCAAAGGCAAGCCGTGAATAACGAAGAACCCCTCCGGGCATTGCGGCCAAGCAGGGGTTCCCTCCGAGCTTGGGGAGGACTGGCCAGGTTCCCCTGGGCATCCCCCCTCCCGTTTTTCTTTGCTAAAGAGAGAGTGGAGAGAGTTGGTGTGAGATCAGGACCCATAGCATCTCCCTATAGCCCCTCCGGGCATCATGAGAAGCCAATCAAGCCCCTCGGGCATCACTGGAACCAGGATCCCTCCGGGCTTCAAGGTACAGTCGAGACCCTTGCTAGCCCCTCCGGGCATTGCAAGAGCATCAAGGTGTAGGCCGGGCTTCTCCCTAATCAGCCCCGGACATCAAGGTGTAGGCCAGGCTTCCATCGAACCCCTCCTAGCTTCATCGTGCAGGCTGACACCTCATCCAATCCCCCCTAGCATTGCAGGTAGCAGGAACTCCCCGCCCCCCCCAAGGTATGCTGCCCCAGTAGACACCCTCCTCAGCCCATTCGGGAATGGGAGGCAAAGGGAAATCCCTCTTGGCATGGTGTAAGGCAAGTGAGGAAGGAAAGGGGCCACACTCCCTCATTGCCCATTCGGACATTCCCCTTCCCACTTGTGCACAAGGATGAGAAAGCAGGGAGCTCCCTCTAGCTTGTGGCCCTAGGGAGACTATGAAAGCCTTAGTCCCATCCAAGGCATTTTTGTTACTCTTTGCATAGACTACAAGGAGGCAGCACGAGAGGGGTCTTTCTTTGGGTTTTCTCGATGATTCTGTGTGATTCTTGACGTGGCCTTGCCGTCCACAAAATCCGAAGTGCAAGGACCACACCCCGAAAGCGAGAAATAGTTGTTTTTTGTGTTGGTTTAGGGCATGGGTACGTGACTTTGGCCCTCCCCACAAGGTGTTCGATGAAATTTCCTTCTGTAGAAACATGTGAACCTTGTGTATTCCGCCCGACACATCGAGAACGATCCTAGAAGACGGGACACAATTATTTTTGTGTTGATTTAGAGCGTGGACAATTGACTTTGTGCCACCCACGAGGTGTTTGATGAAATTCTCGTGTATGAAAACACCTGGACTTGGCGTAAATAAGCCTGACGACATCCCAAGGGTGTTTAAACTATCCACACGTGTGACGACGAGGTTCAACACATTACGATAGGCCTTCTGCCTGATTTTATATATATAACCTCAACTTCCTTGCGTTGGCATATACCCTATGTCAATGATCTTCATCAGGGTTGGAAATCGACTTATTGTCGAGGCTAACTGCTAAAACCCAATGGCTTAGACCTACCGTCTAAGACCGACTTAAACGATTTCCTTTGCAATCAGGGTTGGTGCTTGACTTCTTGTTAGGGCCAGCCGTTAAAACCCAACAGCTTAGACCTTCCGTCTATGACCGACTTAAATGATCTCCTTGCATTGCCAGAGACCCATCGTCGATGATGAGCTGCTCAACCCGCTTAGCTCGCTTTGGCACAAGTTCATAGTCCCACCGAAGTTTACTTCAACGAGACGATGAAGAAATCTGCACCCGCGTGTCCCGCACACTTGTCCCTTGCCTGCGCCACTCACGGGTGGGGGACATTTGTGGACGCTTAAAGTGTGGCATCAAAAGGCCAAGTAAGGTTAGCCACAAAAAAAGAAAAGGGTGCGGGACTAGGTCGACGCGGCCCCCAGCCTGTGTCAATCCGTCTGAAGACAAAACCAAAACGATAGCCCCTGGCGACAGAAGGCTGCATCCACGCGGCCCCTAGCCTTTGTCGATGGACCCTCAAGACGCAGCGAGACCGTACGCGTGCGTGCCCACGAGTGCGGCACGTGCTCTTCGAAAAGTTTGAGCAAGACCCTTCCAGAAGCTCGTATAGGCCGTACAGGACGTATGGGACAATAATCTTCAATCATTGGATATTATTCCTATCCCTCCTTGCATTGGAAGAGAAGAAAAAGGGCCCTCGCTGCTAGAAAAGAAGACCAACTTTCAGAAGAAGCCCCCCACCCCCAAGCTCCCCCCTGCTGGCTGCTCGAAACTCCAGAAAGAGTGATCTCTAGAAGCCTTCTGCTACTCCTGTGCGTGAAGAGAAAGAGTGGAAGAAGAGAGAGAGAGGTGTGCTACTTAGGGAGGGAGAGGAGTCAATGCTCCGCCCTCCCCCATCCTTCTCTTCCCTTTCTCCGCTATATATGTTTTTTTTATGTTCATGACTTCCCAGACGTGGGTCTTGGGATGATGCATCATCTACTGTTCAAGGAATGAATGAAATGCCTTTCGTTGTGTTTAGAAATGAGCGTGTCTTATCTCGCAGTTCTTTTTATTTCCCAATCCCCCCAATCATGCTGTGTTTTACCATTGATGCTTCCCTTTTCTTGTTTGATCGAAGAAGGGTGCGATACCATAAGCAAGCTAAGAGCCAGCCATCCGATTGCAATGGATTGGGCATGGAATTCTGCCTCCCTCTGGCCCATCAAATGGATGTTTACACTCAAGGTTTGTTCCGCTGCCCGGTGAAGAGTTGGCTGCAATGTACTGTCCCGATCCCATAGTGGATCAATGCCCCTTGGGCAATATCAAGCACAGTCCCCTTTCCAACACTTTAGGCAGGTCCTGTTTGTAACTAACCGAGGTTTGTTCAAGCAAGATTACTAAAGCTGATACACCTTGATGGACCAAGGGTCTTAATGTTCCTGGTTCAGTCTCTCGCATAGGATCAAGTTACTTGTTAAGAGCAACTACCTGGAGTATTGAAGATAATCAAGCTAGGACATTGAGATTTTGAATGCATGCACCTTTAGTTCCCAACACTGAATTAGATTGACAGTCAAGTTGAACTGGCACCTTTTTATGTGAAAAGCCACATTTATTCAATGCAACTGCCCCAGTTACTCAGTGTAATTTACTATTCTTGCCGCATGAAGACCAGAGTTAGCTTGCCACATCATGCCTGACCCATTGTCACTTCATCGGTGAAGGGGTGCAGATTCTCAGTGGAAAAGGCTATTGCTCTGTTGAAATCCATCTGTAATTTTTTTTGATATATTACCAGATTAGAGTTAGTGAAGAGAGTGACATTTGACGCGAACCACCTCACGTCTCAGGAGAAGTGCACCTGGTTACTCAGCAGGTCTCAACCATTGCTCTGCAATAAGTGCTTTGAACAATTTCTCAACAGAGATGGTTGTTTGACCACAATACTCAATGTGGAATTTATCAATGAAGATTGTCACTAGATGAATGCAAGCAAATAGTGGGACACCATAAAATGGCACACAAGGCATATCAACAAGAGTAAACCTAAGGAGTTCCCCCTGCTATGCTTGTCTTTAGATTTCAGAAGGTTGTTGAGCTTAAGCCCTCAATTCAAAGAACAGCCATGATGCTAAGTGCAGGAATTTCTTTGAGAGTGGTCAGTCAGTAAAGATCAATCTTAGAAAAGAATCTCTCCGTGAAATATCATACTCCCCCTCAACGAGTGCAAGGATTTGGATGACAAGATGTATGCATGTGAATATAAAACTGGAGGTTAAGGCATGAGAGAGCAACATACAAGAGAAGAAGGAACGATAAGGTTTCTGAAATGCTCATAGGTGTGTCGACTTACGCTGCTCAGTGCATTGACACAGAGTGTCCTCACAGAATGATGAAAAGCGGGCAATAGAACTATGGTGTCGACGCACACTGATTAGGGTGTCGACTCACTAAAGTCAGACAGAAGGAATGTTGTCATGCCCTAAGCTTTTAATACAGCAGAAGGAATCTCAAGAACGTGGACAGCTGGTATGGTAAGCCTCTCGCAAGTAAGAAATCAGAGCACAAGACAATCACATAAAAGTAATTGCATAAATAATTACTCAAAACTCCAACTTTATTTCATGATAATAATAAAAAAGTACATAAGACCATTACTTTTGACATCCTTCCATCATATGACTCAAGAAAATAAAAAATTATAATATGACTCGACTAGACACTAGATAACTACGGCTTCTCTCATTTCAATAGACCATCAATCACTCTCAGACCCGCTACTTGCATAATCTGAATCCGATTCTCTAGTACCTCCTGAAAAGATGAGAAATTTATTTTTCTTACCCAATCTGTTATACCTTTCTAACAAATCAGCATAGACATCCTCCCAATCATCTATAGAAAAGTTCTCGAAAGGATTTACCTGATCATCATCCTCCTCTTCATTTTGATTGCTGCCTTGATCACTTTTATCTGCCATTAGACATTCGTCTTCATTTCCTTTATCGGCAGTCTTCAGTCTATCCAATATCTCTTTTGCAGACCTACAATCATAAAAACAAGAGTGGAATGCCTTGTTAGTAGCTGCCTTCATTAAATATAATGCTCTAAGATTTTAAGAATTCCTAGATCTATGTATGTCTGTCCTTCGGCAATCTGTGTGGAGCATGAGTGATAAGTTTCCATCAATCAGGATTAGTCAGTTTAACATAGCTACACATGCTGCTAAACTATGAATTGAAATTGGGTCCATCAAAAATTGGTGGGTGAGCCATGGATGCAATTCAAAAATAATCCAAGCAGTAGACTAAGCGCAATAGTCCTTGGCCAAAAGTAGCACCCAAAAATAGTAGGATCCTCTGTAGATCGTTGGATCTGATGAATCAGAGACTTCTCTGATACCGATTGATAGAACAAGTGGTGCTCTGAAATAGATCCAGAGGGGGGGTGAATGGATCTTTACTACAAAAAGGACCACCTAATTAAAACTTTGCTCTCTAGAAATGAAACCTCTACATAGAACATGGTTCAAGTGCTCAATTCAATCACTTGGTGTGTGAAAACGTATGCACAACAGATGAGGAAAATCTTACGCTAGACAACATTATATGACACGCAATAAGCACAGAATGTAGAGACTTCGATCTTAAACAACCTGTGAAGGGAAGCAGAAGACAAGGAGCAAACCCACAACGCCAATACGGTTGTGAAATCACTAGATGTGATCAAGAGTAGAAGACTCACCACAACGATTCTCATAGATGACTAGCAAGTCTCATGGAACCTAACTCGAATGCTTAGCATATAGTGAGACAATCACAAGTAGATGGAGACAACAAATACTGTAATCAGTCCAACCCGTGATCAAACATTATGGCATATAGAACCATATGCAACACAAAACATGTAGACATCACAACAGACCATAACTCTTAGTGCTCAAAAGCATCACAATGAATATGCTACGCCCACAACCGACCATGTGAAGAGAGGTAGTGAATAAGGAGCAAACGCACATGGCAAACCACGACACACTAGATTTTTTAGGTGGTTCGGCCAGACACCAGTCTGCCTACATCCATCCCTCACTTTAACCCGAGTGAGGATTCCCTTGCCAAAGCAAGACGCAGACTCAGTCTACAACAGGATGTTGCCTTACAGCTTGAATACCCGAGGGGGACAAATCCCTCAACCTGGTTCTGCAACCCACAAAACTAGACACCTAGCTCTGCTACCCACAGAGCTACAACCGGAGGTCCAACCTCCCTTCCTCTAAATCCCCAGAGGGAACCCACGGACAGGACTCACGAAGATAGCAAGGAACCACACCTCGATCACGAGTAACTAGGACACCGAGCCGCCAAAATGCTAAACTCGCGAGAAGAAAACCTGAGCTGAAACCCCTCAGGTGACAGGAGCACTACCCACTAGAAGTAAAGTCAGATGCATCCACTAACGTCTTAGTCTACATTCTTGGTGTCTCCCTACTCGCCCCAGGCAGAAATTGAGACACACTAACCACGAAACCTCAGAACAAGGACTACTGGGGTCATGCTCATCAGCACGTGTCTGATGCCCCCAATCACATGTGCATACACAGACCATGCACTCTAGGTCAGATCCTCTAGCTGATTTTTTCCCCAGCCCAGACTCAGGCTGCAAAGACGAGGGGCCCTACAGTAACTAGCCTAATAATCGTCACACTAGGACAAGCTCTCCACCACTCCCAAGTGGGTCCGCACATGCGTGTGTAGGAAAACTATGACTAGTGGGAAAGTCACCAAAAGGTGAGAACACGCTAAGAAACAAAAAGCCACTGGAACACCCTCGATCCCTACGTAACTCACCATACGCGTAGAACACGACACGATGGGGCTATGGATAGAATACCATACCCTAGAACCTCTGACTGGGTGAAAATTCTGCAGACAACTGATAAAATCGGCACAGACTGAAACCACCACACTCAAAATGTAGAAAAGTTGAACCACGACTGGTAGGGGGCTGGACGGCGAGACCCTTGACCTTCCTTAGCACTGGGCCGCCACATTTGTGGCTACCACTCCCCAAGCCTGGGCGGCCATTGCTCTGGCCGCCCAGCAGCCCGGGCGGCCAACAGGCTAGCCACCCAACAGACTGGGCGGCCAACATTATGGCAACCCAGTCTGGCTTGGGCGATGATAACTGTAGCCACCCAGACCCCTAGGCGGCCAACCCTTTGGCCGCCCAGGTGGGCATGGGCCTGGGTGGCCATCTGGGGGGCCAAAACATTGGCCCCCCAACTGGGCGCTTTCCTAGTGACAACGTCACCTCTGGGAACCACCCCAGAGGCTCATTCCTTCGACTTATAAGTCCACATTGGGCTCTAGAACTCTTGGGATGTGTAGGGAATCACCCTCGACTACATTGGGAAGCACGAAACTCAAATTTGATGGTTCGATCTGATCGCAAGCCCATGAACATGAAAAATTTCCCAAAAAATAATAAACCCCAGTCCCTTGCTCCAAACTCGATGCATGTAGGGGAAAAGTATGGGAAAGTGATGTGGGTCTATCCCCTTACCTCTCACGAAGAATCCACCGTGAAAACTGCCATGAAAACTGTCCCAATCACCGGGACGAACCTCGATCACACGAGCTTGCCACTGTGGTACAACCTTCAGCTCCCCACCATTGTGCACTGTCGCTTGCCACCGTGGTCCCCCGGTCCTAGCCCACCGTTGCCGTCCGTCGGCCGCCGTCTGTCGTGGTAGGAAAGAAGGAATCTAAAGAATAAGATGAGTTTATGAAACATGCAAATTGAAATGTGCCCTAATTGTGAAAGTGCTACAATAATGACCTAAAATCTTTAGGGCAATTTACATTAATTCGAGAGTCTCCTCACCATATGTTACCCATCATTCAACTATAAAAAATATTTAACATGTCAAAATATATATTGTTTGAAAGTGGGTAGTACCACTGTGTATATAAAATGAAAAAAGGGATTTACAAGTATGAGAAGTAAGCACTGAAAATATCAATGTGCACAACTTGCATCTAAAGGATGTAATGCCCCCGTTCCCCCTAGGTGGCATTCAAAAAGAGAAGCAAAGTCTACGTTACAATACATAGAATGCGTCATCGAGCAGGCTCTATCACCTGTTGGTAGTCTACCATGGTCTCTTGATCCTACAACGCCCTTACCTGTCCTTTTTCACAATGAGTCATAGGCGGGCCAACCTCCCTCCTGTGACTTGCTGCCCTCCTCCCCCCTTCTTCTATCTCCCTTGCTTCCCTCCTCTTGGACTCCCCCCCCCTTCGCCTCCCTTGCCATCCCTATGTGCCATCTCTTCTGAACTTTGGTGAACACCTCTTTTACACCCTTATCCAGACCTGTGAAGGAGATTCTCACCTCGTCTGCTAGATCATTTACTTGTGCCTCTATTAGTCTCTTGACTACCCCCACTCTCTCAATCTCTTCCCTAGACAGATTACCCCCAACAGTCAAAGCATCCCCGTTGGGCTCATCCTCTGCCTGCCTTCTCTCCATTCCCTATGCCTTGGGATGGTTTCCTCACCTTCTGAGCCCACTCCAATGTCATCCTCATGGGTTGCACCAGCTGTGTCCATAGTTGGTAGAGTGAGGGCTTGTCTAGAATGGTTCGCTTCTTGTGGTTGTTTCGGCGAGCCTCCCGTCGTCATACTGGACTCCTCCTGCGCGGTCCAACTGCACCGCGTTTGGCTGCTGTTGGCATTCTTCCAGCCCGGCTCCCTCCCCCTTTGAGTCGTTATCGACAGTAGCCGCCTGAAGCACTAACAATGATTAGATGCCCAACCTTGCAGGCGTTCCCTCTGCCTCCTTGGACGTTTGCGGGACACGTCCACCACCGCCGCTGGGGTAGTTGCCGCTTGAAACGCCCTCAACTGGAAAAAAGAGAATATCTAGTAAATTTTAAAATTCATGAAGGAATGCGCTCACTTGGCAATCTCCTATCAAGAGCTCCAATGGTTATCTCTCTTCCAAACATCCCCTTTTCGTCCACATACATTGCAAGTTTATCATTTATCTTATCTTGAATCTCTAATTCTGGCATCATTCTTTCAACGCAAGGGAAAAAATTCACCCTTAAGCTTCCTACATGAAGCAACACCTTTCTCCCTAGCCTTGAAATATAACTTGGAATGTAAGAAAACCTCTGCTCTATGTCAAGGACGGTCCATTTGATCTTGCCATCTCTTATCAAGGCGATCCATCATTGAGAATGTATCTCTTGCCCGTGAGTTGATTCAACACCTGGGCAAGCCATGTAGGGGCAAGAATGTTGTGTTTAAGCTGGACATGTCCAAAGCATACGACCGCCTTGAATGGGACTTCCTCTATGCCGTTCTCAGTCAGTTCGGGTTTTCTGTAGCATTCATCTCCCTGCTGGAACCATTACTATCTAACTGCTAGTTTTCTATTCTCCTCAATGGCAGTGTGCATGGGTACTTCAAGTCTAGCAGAGGCCTTCGTCAAGGGGATCCTATTGCCCCGGCTTTGTTTATCCTAGCAGAGGAGGCGCTCAGTCGGGGGCTGACATCATTGTTCTCTCGCAGCCATGGGGGGTGGTACCAATCTATCCAGAGGTGCCCCATGGTTTCTCACCTCCTATTTGCGAATGATACACTTATCTTCTCGAACGGCTCCATCCGCCATATCAGAAATCTGATGAGATTCCTACGAAAATATGAAAATGCTTCCGGGCAGCTCATCAATGCTAACAAGAGCTGCTTTATTGCCTCCAAAGAAATGCCAGAAACATCATGCAGATCTATTGGAGAAGCCACCGATTTCACAAGGAATGGACTGCCCATCACCTACCTTGGGATGCCCCTCTACAAGGGACGACATAGGTTTTCCTACTTCAGTCACATTCTGTCCAAGACGGCTGTCAAATTGCAGGCCTGGAAGTCTGGCTACCTCTCAACAGGTGGTCGTCTTTGTGCTCATTCGTCATGTTCTCTCAGCCCTACCCATTTACACTATGTCTGCCATCAATATACCGGCCCCTGTTATGAAATCATTCCACAGACTTCTTTCTAACTTTTTTTGGGGCTCATATGAGGGGTCGCCTAAAAAGCATTGGATCTCCTGGGAAACTATATCTAGGCCTATTGAAAGTGGTGGTTTGGGGGTCCTCAACCTTCATTCCATGCAGGTTGCATTAAGGACCAAAATGCTGTGGGCCACAGTTACTACTCATTCCCTGTGGGCTAGATTCTTTAGAGCCAAGCATCTGTTCAATACACACTATTCTGAGGCTGGGTTTCCATTTATGCTTGCAGCAGACCGCCGGATGTGGCAGCAAGCTGCTCGCTTAGTTTTTGAGAATCACCGGGTGTTGGTCACGGCTACCTTAGCTAACGTCAGCTTCTAGATGGATAGATGGGCTGGTGTTGCCCCTTTATACAGCTTTCTTCCCTCTCATGTTTGGTCTTCTTTGGCTGATAAGTGGTGCACTATCCAGCAGGTGTTTTCAGACCCATTGCACTATCATATTAATGTTGCTCGGTCTTTTTGCCCAGCTAATTGCTTTGACTATATATTATCCTCACTACAAGGCAATGACCAATGGCTATGGTGCCCCACCTCTGACGGAAATTTTTCCTCCAAATCTATCCGTACTCTACTGCAAGGCCATGCACCCAACAATTGGTCTGCTCTTTGGTGCCCGTTGTACCCTCTAAAGTGGTTGGTCCTTGCTTGGAGGTTTGTTCGTGGTTGTCTCCCAACTGATGCTGCCATTCGCGACTGTGGTATACCACTTTGTTCTAACTGTGCTTGTTGCCCTAGGCCCTCCACAGAATCTAACCTGCACCTTTTCTTCCATGGACATGTCGTGAATGAAGTTTGGAATGCGTTGTATGCTGTCCTCAAATTTGATAACCGTGCTGTCCTCACTGCTACCAATGGGGTGCTTGATTACCTAATGGACCACCGTCTATCCTCCTTGGCTGGTTGCATCTCCAAATGTTGTTTCATGGCTGTGATCTGGGAGCTATGGTATTGTAGGAATCTAGGCCGCTATGGTGACCAGCCCATGCGCTCACATCATATCCTTCACCGTGTCATTCTTGCGATGTGCCTGGTTGTTCGTTCTCTCAACATTAAAGGGAGAGACATCTCCCCCTCGCAGCGATAGATGCTGGCTTCTTGGGGCATGGTGGTTCCCCATGCTTACCCGGTCCCACCAAAAGTGATTCAGTGGCTTACTCCACCTCCGGGTCGGCTTAAGCTTAATGTGGATGGAGCATTCAAATCTAGCTCAGGTGCTGCTAGAGGTGGGGGAATTATTCACAGCTCTAATGGTAATCTCATATTTGCATTTGCTACTGTATACCATGGGCTATCTTCCAGCATTGAAGTCGAGGCCTTGGCCATCCGGGATGGGCTATTCTTTTGCCGTTCTAAGGGCCTCTCCTCCGTCACCGTTGAATCAGACTCCCTTGTCCTTGTGCAGACTATTAAGGGTGGCTGCTCCTGCCCATGGCGTTTGACTTATATCCTTCATGAGATTGCTGCCCTCTCTTAGGCACCCCAGGCATCCTTCACCCATATCTTCAGGGAGGCAAACCAGGTCACTGATTCTCTTGCTGGTCATGGGTGCTATTTGTTAAGTTCTCCACTTCTATTTGGTACTTAGGCTGAGCTTCCAACAATTGTAAAGGGCCCCTATGGTCTGGATAAGATAGGGTGCCCTACTATTAGGCCCTAAGCTTCTGTACTTCTGCTCCTTCCTTTGCTGTACTCCTCTCTGCTTATTATGAATAAAATTGCCTATTTGTGCGTGGTGGTAGAGTGAACTACTCATCCTCTCCATGAGGGGGTGAGCGCTCTCCTGCTCTCACTTTCGAGTATTACTCTAGTTAAAAAAAAAAGGCCAAGGGCAGGGCGCGCCGGTGAAGGTTCGGAGGCAGGTGTGCCAGGCAAGGGTCGAGCTAGGGTGTGCCGGTGAAGGCCAGTGAGGGGTCTTCTTCTTCATTTTCTTATGTCTTTTCCTCTCTTCTCTTCTTTGATTTTATGCAGTACATGTGAGTTTTCACTTTCTCTCTCTTGATCATTTTCCCTTCTTTCTTCTTTGCATGACGAGTGTTCAAATTGCGCGGTTGTCATTCAGTCCAGTTATCTTCGCATTGTGCATAGTTCTCTTGCCTTGACTGAAGCACCTCACCGTTGTTCGTTTCATTTGTTTGTTATTTCCTTTTTGCCTTTGTCATATTATTATTTTCTAATAAAAAATTCGACAGCATCTCCCCTTGACCCAGATGGTAAGGGAGATAAAGGGAATACACCTACATGGAGTGACAGAACCCGACAATTTGAGGTGTGTGCCAGGGGCGATAACACCATTAATGAAGCTTCGGAAAGCCCAAAAGAACCGACGAATGGAAGACTCCTCTAGGACTGGCTAGGGGTGCACCGGGCAGAAAAGGGGGACTGGTGACTAGTGTGCCGGTCGGAGAGCCTAAAGGGGCTGGAGAGGTGTGTGTTCCGGGCTAAGGGGCCCAGGGAGTGTACCTACCAGGAGTTGGGCAGGGTGCACCGGCCAGGAGGGCTGTGCCGGGCTGAGGGCGTGCCAGCTAAGGGCTAGGGAAGCTGCACCGGGCGAGAGGAGGGGCTGAGCGCACCCGGCTGGAAGGGTTGGGGGCTGCACTGGGCTAGGAGCGATCGGGAAGGCTATGCCAACTGAAGGAGTGGAAATGCCCCAGATTGGGGTCTTCCAGAGGAGTGAAGGTGGAAGAGGCACTGTGCTATGGTTGTCAAGCTAGCCAAGCCCAAGGGAGACTTGGCGGGGAGAGGGCTGGATCAAAGCTCCATCAATGGCAGATCACCTAAGACGGCATTGCTAAGAGGTATCGCCCCACGGGCTTGGCAGGCCGACTCTGTGTGAAGGAACCAGAAGCACGAAGGGCCAAACACACCAGAGCAAAGAACGAGGGAAGAACATTACACTTAAACACATCGCAAGCGAGACAAGCAGTGAGAACAGGGAAACCCAAATGGAGAACATTTTTTATTCACAGAAGAAAGTGACCGTGAAAGTACATCAGGAGCGCTACCATTGTCAACTAAGATCCTATCTACGTTATAATGGTTTATCGTAGCCGATACAACAAGAGCATCATCATGTTGGGTAGTTAACCCTTCGAGGTCCTAGTCGGAGAATACCGGGGCCTGCGATTTGCTTGCCGACGGGGCCTTAGGGGGCTCGGAGGCTCGGCTCGCCCGCTCAGCATGACGCTTCCTTCCTCGACTACTATTTTCGCCTGATGCAGCTCCTCCAGCAATGACGTTGATGTTGACCCTGCATGAGATGTTGTTGATCTCCTCGGGGGTGCCCCGATCATCCTTCTGTTCAGACACGTATTGGGATAGGTGTCCCTGGCGGACGAGGTGCTCGATCTCATCTTGGAGCTGGTGGCAATCGCTAGTGTGGTGCCCATGATCGCTATGGAATAGGCAATGCTTGTGGCAGTTGCAGTGCTTTGACTTCATAGGCTCGGGTTGGCGGAGAAGGCCCGAGCCTTTGATGTCTTCACAGATTTCATAAATCGGCGCAGTCAAGGGGGTGTACCGCTCGTACCTCTGGGACGGTTCTTTATGCTCCCCATCTCGATTCTGCCTTTTTCCTTGGCCTGAGATTGGCTTGGATGCTCGCTTCTTGTCCCCCTCCCGACCCGAGCCAGTTGTGCCATGGCAAGCGCTGAGGACTTCCTCACATTCAGCATGGCATAGTGCCAGGGTCACTAGCTCGGCAAGGGAGATGGGAGGGTGCAGGACTAGCTCGCGTCGGAGGTTCTCATCGCGGGTGCCCCCAGTCAGTGCGGTTATGGCCAAGGCAACATCATGGCGGGGGATACGTAGGGCCTCCGATTTGAATCGGTTGTTGTAGGCCCGAAGCATCTCCCCCTGTTCCTGTTTGAGGGCCAATAGCCCTGCTACTGACCTAGGAGGACCGTTACCAACGAAGCTTTCTTTGAACACTCACCTGAACTGCTTGAAGTCGCGGATGGAGCCAGGGGCGAGGACTTGGAACCAGGCTTGAGCACCCTGGACCAGAGTGGTCATGAACGCTCGGCATTTGATGGCGTCGGACGCTCAGTGGAGAGTCATCAGGGTGTCGAAGCTGTCGAAGTGGTCGGCCGGGTCGCCCTGGCCGTCATATGACTTGAAGGTTGGCAGCGAGATCCTAGGGGAGATCTCGGCCTTCAAGACGTGGTCGGAGAACATGAATTTCTCCTTATCCTCCACAGTAGAGGTCTTCTACAAGGCATGGAGGGGGCGCTCTTACTCTGCGAAATGCTTCTCAAAGTCTAGCAGCCGGAGGGACAGCTCTGGATGACGTTGGATCGAGGGGCTAGGGGGCACAGCTACAGGCTGCCCTGGCGCCCCTCGGGGGCCTCGGTCTCCTGGAGCGATCGGCGCGCTCTGGGTTTCTCCCTTCTTGGGGTCGAGGATGTAACACCCGTTAATTTTAAATAGAAATAAATAAATTTAATAC
>JANBPO010003987.1:0-21413 GCA_024336825.1 Amorphophallus titanum
TCTGATACTGTAGCACTGTCATTTCACCTTGAGCCAATTGAAGAAATTGGTGCATTTTATCCATTCTGAGACAGGCCGGACTGCAAGTGCACTCAAAACTAGCCACGAACTATATCCAGGTGATCTGACGAAGTGGTCGGGAACAGAATGCAACCTCCCACTCCAAAGTCCACCACATAAGTGCTACACCCTGAAGCTGAAAAGTAGCAAGCATGACCTTCTCATCCTCCGCGCATTCCATTGAACGGAACACGCATTCAGTCACTTCAAGCAACATCCTGGCTGTATCCGGATTTGACTGACCTTCATAAGTTGGCGGGTGGAATAGCGAGAATTCTTTCAGAGCTCTACTGTGACCACCACTGCAACCACCATCCACTGGAGGAATAGGAAGAGTAACTTGAGCTGGCACAACCACAGGAGGAGAAGTGCCACTTTCTTCAGGAGGAGCACGAGCTCTATTGAGAGGCAGCATCTTGATCAAAAAAACACATAACCACGGAAAAACACATCAATGATCACGAAAGACATCCTAAAGCCAATAGTAGACGACTCAAATGGACTTGCTCTGGACCAGCGTGAATTCTAGTTCCTTGTACAAATTCTCAACACCGCTCTGATACCAATTGTAACGCCCCAGGAGATCTGGATATCGATAACCCGATATCATCAGACAACCGATACTAGGAGCTCGGGGAAGTCACCCAAGAGGCTGATGAGCCCCCGCAAGGGTTGGATAAGTTTGTCGAGGGGATGCATAACAAATTGGAATTACGTGCACGTAATATTAGTTAAGTAATAAATTTAGACTTTAATGCGGAAGTAATTTAAAGAAATCTAAGTGGTAAGCATATTTAATAGTTCAGAGCCACAAGGGAGAAAGTCCAACATTACACAAGAGTCCAATGTACAACTACACGGGACATACCCGGGCCAAAAGTACACCAAAAGGATAAACCGACTACCGCTGGCAAGCTAAGGACGGACACCAAAAACTCGAGAACCATCGATAGTCGGCTGAGGCTGCTCACCTGAAAGAAGGAAGGGTGAGTCACAGTCAGACTCAGTAGGGGTCACGCGGATACCTACCTCACAACTAAACAGGAAAACATACATTGGCATTAAACACAATTATAGTAAAACTTTAAAACTTATCTAAACAATTTATAATAGCTAACTATATGCCAATTTAAATTAAATCTAAGCATTAGGAGCTAAATCTACCAATAGAATAAACCTCAGCTAACCAAGTGACAGGAAGAATGAAGACCACCAGAAAGAAGAAACCCGATGCATCCACTAACGACTTACACTGCGTCTCCAGCAACTCGCAAGTCTGGCTCGTGACAAGCGAGAGGCGTAACAATACCAAAAAATAAGTACTAGTTAGGGTAACACTCGTCAGTGTCAGTCCTAGCCCCTGACCACGTGTGCACACACTGACTCATTGCCATGAGACAGGCCTGAGATAGAAATACAGCTTAATTTGAACGCATTGCTTCTAGAAGGAGGAGGGTCAACACCCTTACTTGTATTCATGTAGGGGACATTTTCGTCTCTTCGGAGGAGGAGATTAGGGAGCTGGCGAGGGATTATTACTTCGGGCCTTTTACTGAGGAGGACATGTGTAGACTGAGAATTGCAGATGGGCTTCTTCCACAGCTGTCGCAAGAAGAGAGGTTGGCTATCTTGCAGGCCTACTCTGAGGAGGAGGTTAGACAAGCAATTTTTTCCCTTGCAGGAGAGAGAGCTTCAGGGTTAGATGTTGGGATGTTATTAAAGCAGATTTGTTGGCTGCTATTGCGGATTTCTAGGAGGGGAGAGCACACTTTGGGGGGCATTAATAAAACTCATTGTTCTCATTCCCAAGAAGCAGGGGGCACAGGACTTCGGTGATTTCAGGCCTATCAGCCCGCTGAATGGAACATACAAAATCATTACTAAATTGTTGGCATGGAGATTGGTAGGTGTCATGGACAAGCTGGTCAACTATTTCCAGGGACCTTTTATCAGGGGACATCATATTCAGGTTAACTTTTTGATGGCCCATGAGTGTTTGTATGCTATGAAGTTGCAGAGGAGGACATGGGTGGTCTTGAAGTTGGATTTTGAAAAGGCCTATGATAAGGTCAGCTGGTCGTGCCTTTTTGATGTGTTGGAGAGTATGGGTTTTAGGGACACATGGATCTGATGGGTTAGGGCTTGCATTGTTTCTGCCTCCTTTGCGGTGCTTATTAATGGAAAGCCGTCGTCCTTCCACAGTGGCAGGGGCCTCAGGCAGGGAGATCCTATCCCCCCCCTCCTTTTTGTGCTAGTAGTTGGTGTTCTGAGTAGCATTTGGCAGAGAGTAGAGGTCGCTGGTTTGATTAGAGGATTTCAGGTTGGGAGAGGCCATCTCTTGATTACCTATTTATAGTATGTTGATGATACCATTCTTTTCTTGGCAGAGGATGAGAGGTAGATGTATGTGGTGAGGGCTTTGTTGGAGCTGCTGGAGGACACTACGGGCTTGAAGGTGAATTTCAATATGAGTGTGGCTGTTGGGGTTAATATGGATGGCATAATACTTAACAGGTCTGCTCAGATCTTGGGTTATCAGACAAGGACTTTCTCCGTTTCCCATCTGTGGCTCCCCCTTACCCCAGGTGTTCTTAGGTGAGCAGATTTGACCCTTGTTATTTAGCAATATAAGGCAAGGCTAGCGGGCTAGAAGGCGAGACTTCTATCGTATGGGGGTAGACTAGTCCTGTGCAGGTCGGTGCTGGATAGTTTACCTATCTACTTTCTCTTCATGTTCCACATTCCTGAGATAGTGTTGAAGAAAATTGAATCTATTTAAGGCAATTTTTTTTGGCATGACAGTGGTTGGAGGTGTAGGGGTTGGCATGACATTGCGTGGGAGAGAGTGGCTACTCCTAAGGAGCAAGGGAGAGGAGGAGTTTGCTCCCCAATACAAGTCTGAGGTTAGGGCAACCCTCTATTTGAAATAGAGGATAGCCACCGACTGCTTTCATAGACATGTTTTCGATTGCACCAAACGAGGCCATCCACACCAATTTGGCGTCATCTCATAGTGAGCATGACCACGTTAGCCCTAGGGTTCCCACTTTGTCTCCGCATGAGGATCAAGAGCTGATTAACGTGCTATCTCGCTATACTCCCGAGGATCTGGTCACGATGGCATCCCGAGGGAAAGTCCCCATGATTCCGTAAGCCTCTTCCCACTTCACACCACCGCGGGTCCAAACTCCATTTCAAGGGTCATCTAGTCGGCCCACCCGAGAGATTCCACCCCAATCTAGCTAACCCATGGATTCTCAAGGGGTTCCTCAACCCCCAATTCCACTAGTCACAGTCGCCCCATCGAAAGGGATGGACCTCTCGTTCAGGCAGGAAATCCAAGGCTACATTCGGCAAGTGGTGGCCGAAAGTATGCCTGCGTCACGTCCTCACTCGCTAGCCCAATATTGCAAACTCTCAAATGCTTATTTCCCGCCTGACTTTAAGGCTCCCAAGTACAGGAGGTACGATGGTACCACTGACCCCTACCATCATCTCTCGGGTTTCCTTATGGACTCCCATAAATGGTTATATGATCAGGTGTTGTTGGTTCATCGATTTCAAAAATCCCTCGAGGGTGAAGCCTTACGTTGGTTCTCCTCACTTCCGGACATGGATCTTTTAAACTTTGACATAGTCTCGGAGCGATTTCTCGCTCACTTTGGCCACATGTCTTCAATAGCTCCCACATTGTTCGATCTGGTCATGGAGAAAATGAAGCCCGATGAGAACTTCATCTATTTTACCAATCGCTGGAGGATCATGGCTTCTAGGACAGAGGTCCCTATCCCCGAATCTCAAGCTGTCACAATGTTGGTGAACAATGCCACTCCACAACTTAGGGCCATCCTAATGCTTAGTGAGCTCCATACTTTCCCTCAATTGTACAATCGAGCTCGAATCATTTAGGCCCAGATGAAGGATTCCCCCATACCACCCTTCTTTAAATCTTGTGCTAGAGGTCGAAAGGCCCCAGCTGTCCCCACCACCGAAGGAGTCACGGTGAATGAACAAGTTAATGTCGTAGGCCCACCCTTTAGGCCTAACAACCATCAAGTTCCACACCCCAATCAAACTGGTCCTAATTAGGGTCAAGGGAATCCAAGGCCGTATTCCAATGTCCCGCCACCTCAGAATTACAACCGCACCAGACCCAAAAGGGCATCTTACCCCCGTTACCCGAAACTTTGGGTGATGTGTTCTTTGCCCTCATGTCTTCTCAAGCCATTCATGTAATACCCTGGATCTTTCGGATCAGAATCGGAGAACTTTCAGAGCGCTTTCGTGGGTCCTGAATCGTGTTTTACGATCCACTCGGGTGCTTCCCTCATATAGAGAATTAAACCAATTTGAAAGAAATAAAGTATGGATCTTATTTCCCATACCAATCAAGAAATCAATCATAGGAACTAGATGGGTGTTTAGAAATAAACTGAATGAGGATGGTGCGATTACTAGAAATAAGGATAAGCTGGTAGCTAAGGGCTATAATCAAGAATTTGGGATAGACTTTGAAGAATTTTATGCTCCTATAGTTAGATAATAAGAATGTTATTAGCCTTTGCATGCTCACTTGGAGTTAAATTGTAGCAAATGGATATAAAAAGTGCATTTCTTAATGGACTAATTAAGAAGGAATTTTTCATTGAATAACCCCCTGGATTTGAAAATCCTAATTTTCCCTATCATGTTTTCAAGTTGAACAAGGCCTTGTATGGATTGAAGTAGGCTCCAAGAGCCTGGTATGACAGGTTGAGTGACTTTTTGGTCAGCAAAAGCTACAACCGATATAAGATATACCAAACCCTATTCACCAAGATTTCCCATGGTCATATTATTGTTGTATAGATTTATGTGGATGACATTATTTTTGGTTCAACTAACCCTGAGATGTGTAAAGAGTTTGCTGACCTGATGACAAAAGGAATTTGAAATGATCCTAATGGGAGAACTCCAATTGATGCGGGACGACGACGCGGACTCGACACCAACTTGATGCGAACCTGGGACCAAGAGACACGAGCTCGCGGACGTCCCTAAGTGAGGGAAGCGTGCAGATGTGCGCAGTTGAGAAATCGACAACGAGTCATGGGCATCGACTTTTCCGCGTGCTCGGATCGAGGCACGGACGAGGCTAGCTCTCTCTCGCAGCAGTGATAAAATTATAACGAGTTAATTATCCTATCACTTACAGCGTCATACGAATATATACGAGGAAAGTAAATTCCAAAGTGGGGAGCGGACACGATACCTCTACGCTCTGGGCGTGGGAGAGACGACCCCGACCAAGATCTGTGCTCCCAGTGTACAGTAATTAAATAATTACAGTAGTGATTTTTATTACCCACTTCACGCAGGGAGGTAAAGGGCTACACGTGGGACATAGTAGTAGCGAACTCGGGTTGACGGGCAACAAGCTGGAAGGGCTATCAGGCTGGAGGCAGGCTGCTGGCCCGACTCGGTATTGTTCAAACTCGCTGGACAGCAAGTGAACTCGGCAGCTGGGACGGTGGCTTTCGATCAACTTCTGGCCAAGATGGCTGGCTGGGACATTGGTGGAAGGCTCCTCTTCGATCCCTGAAGTCGGCGGTGACTGAATTTTTACCAGCATATTTTTCGAGGCATTATACGTTGGACTGCTTCTGCTGGCCTAACTTTGGACCGATCTGTGCGCCTCCACGAAAATAATTTTTGCGCCAAGATCCAAAGGCAGATAGGAGCAAAATTGGCACCGTTGGAAAGAGGACTCGAAGAGCTACAACATATATTTATTTCAAGACCTACAACATATATTTATTTCCCTTCCCCCAAGATCATAGATGTGTCCAAGCAGAGCATCTAATAGGCAATCACACGGCAATAAACAGTGGACATATATATTCCTGTGAAGTAAACATTTGCTGTAGCTGACAAGTGACAATAACTTGAGACTTGAATTGTCAACAGACACAATAAACTGATACTCGCACCTATGCCATTTTCTGCTGAGATCATTCTAGTTTCTTCCTTCAATTATCTACTGGTTGCATTCCTTGGATCCTCTCCCTTATCAAGGCACCCTGTCAAGAGAAAATACTTAGAATCACCACAATTTCAGTGATGAAGGAAACATTAATTAATGTCTTGAACACTATAAGGAACCATTAATTAATGTCTCATGAATTCTTTTGGCACACGACCAAACAGACTAAAATAAGGGAAAAGATCCTTTTATTGAATTGGGCACGTTGGGTTGGGCTTGTTGGGGGATTTCAATCATTGGAATCCCTTGCAAAATTTTAAGCCGAACCAAATGCATCACCTCTCCCCGACTTCCGCGTCCAGACAAATGTTCTAATTCGAGAGAGGACACATGTGAAGGGGAGTTAAAAAATCTCCAGAAGCTCCTCCTATGGAGATTCTGGGTGGATTTCGATGCACATCTATAAATTAATGTCATGTTTAATACCCATCTATCATTTAACCAGTAGTTCAATGCATACTTATGTTAACTCATCATTTAAAAGGTGAGATGAAAAAGGTTTATGGCATATGGTGGGAAGCGAATGTGCAGAGATGTCCCAAATATAATTTTTTTCCTGTAAAAATCCCTGACACATCTGGTGGTGCATGTACGATGAAGGGATTTTCATAAAAATCCCACCGTCACCGTCAGTTCCAAACTGTCCCTTTAGTCACATGAAATCATCCTCCCTCTCACACTCTTTGACCGTCTACTTTCCTATCACTGGTTGACGGGATACCAGCTGTCAGTTCTTTCACCTCAGAGTTGGCATGTTTTTCTTTCATGAGTTATGACCACTCATCAAATTTGTTCTCCCATGCTGTTATTGAGTTTTTCTCTTTTCTCGATCAAGTTATAAAACAGAAAAGGAGATAGATTCCATTTGGGGAAAAAGATGCAACGATTAAGCAGGCAGGTTTTCCAAGGCAGACATTGCATGCAAGGAATATTGGCTGTTCCAGAAAGCCACGAAAACGGACTAAAGAGGCCATAACAAAACCGACAGGAACACGACCCAGCCTAATCTACAGTGTGGATGAGAATATGAGCGTACGATCTCTTCGCTACAGTGAAAACAACAAGTTGAATTCTTTCCTTCCGTAAGAAAAAAGCTTTGAAACAGAATCAACTACCCCCGCGTTATGCCACAAGGTGCTCAGGCACACTCTCGACACGCCCCATCTTCTCGTCAGAAATTTGCAAGTTCACAACACATTCTAACAATCGCCGGTGATCCGCCAGTAACACACACAATGCATTCCCTAAATCCTCGAAGCATTCAGGTAGCTTGTGGATTCCTCTACCAGCACTATTACAGGCACCGCGGTCAGATCACAATCGGGAAACACGTAAAGGCCGTGGGGGCGGAGATGATGCTGAAGACGAGGCGATTACCTGGAGCACTTTCCAGGCGCCCGCCATGCCGATCCCGGAAGGAAGGCTGGAAGCCGAAAGATTCTCTGTGCACTTGAACAAACCATCACGCACACGAGATCAATAGCAACAACACCTCACAAGACGAAATGGAAATCTGCAAGAACAAACGAACCCCAGAAGCAGCACCTTCATTTTCTCCACGGAAGGGCTAATGAAGCTTCGATGGTAAAGGAACCAGGCGACGACGCTTCCGGGCATCACAGATTCACAGCAACTGCCTTTTGGGCGGCGTGAACTCGCGAACAAACCCGGCGGGGGGGAAGTCCACGAAAAGACCAAAATAACCCTCGCGGCCCAGCACACCGCGGAGATGCGTGGAACCTCCCCTATCATAACGAAAGCAAGATGTGCACACGATGTCGCCACGTGGATCAAGCGCACTGGGAAAGTCCGTTACCGGTAATTATACTAGTTATTAAGTGTTATTTTTACTATTTTAAACCGACGGAATTACGCCACGCAGTGGCTTATCCGGCAAGCAATCCCATTGGCATATCCAAGAGAGGAATTACCCATTATGCCCTGGGAAGATAGCTTGCACCGCCTTTGGGGGAATTTACCGCCAATGCCCTCCATGGCCTCGCCAACCCCTTAAAAGGAGGTCGCGGTGAAGGGGACCCCCTTCCCTGTTTTCCAAAGGAAACCTATCTATCCTCTTTCTTACTCGGATGCGCCTCCCCTTTCTTCTTCCCTCACCAGCAGGGATCCTGCCAGCACGATGACGGCGATGAAGGAGGTGACGGCGCCGCCGGCGACCTTCCGCGTGCTCTTCTCCGACGGGGAGAGCGAGATCGACATCGGGAAGGTGGCGGTTGACCCGGGCCTCGCCTTCAAGAAGTTCCAATTCGTGGTCAGCGACATGGTCGGGGTCTCCCCGCACCAGATCGCGTTGTCCCTCATCCGCCAGAAGAAGGGCCGGCTTGCGCCGGGGGTGCGTAGGAGGACGCCGATCGACGAGGGGACCGACTTCGGGGCGTTGGCGCAGGAGAAGGACTGCGTTGTCCTCGCTCACTTGATGAAGCGCACGAGGAGGGACCGGCGCGGGAGAGGCCGGCGGAGCCACGCCTCCGGGGGCGGGGGGGACGAGTTCGTCGCCCTGGAGAAGAGCCAAGCGCTGGTGCCGGAGAAGACGATCCTGAGGCGGCCGGCGGAATTCTACGGGGGCGTCCCGGCCTTGGCGGCGGCGATGGTCCCGGCGGCGGAGAACGGCTCGGGGCTCATGGGCCTGTTCAATTACGAAGGCCTGAGGAACTTGCAGCTGCAGCGGGAGAGGTACCTGCTCTCCACGGCCGCGGCGGCGCTCTACCCCTACGCGGGCTCGGCTGTGACACCTGCTTACGTCCGCGACCCCCCGAGGGCGGCCGGCCTCGTGGTGGACGCTGTGGGGCCAGCGGTCTGTGGGGTGTGCGTGGCGGCGAGGGAGAAGCCGGCGCCGTTCCACTGCTGCGTCTACGACAGGGTACTGGCCGAGGGTTTCCGCTCCAGCGTCGGCCCCATCGAGAGGCCGCCCAAGGCTCGAGTCCAGACCCCCGCATAGAAGAAGATCATGATGATGATGATTTATTTTTCATTTTCCTTTTTTTCTTTTTTATTTCATGCCCCCCCAAAAACATTTGGGCGTCTGGTGGTTTGTGAGACTCTCCGAATGAGAGAGGAACAGAATACGAGAGAGGATAGTTAGAAAGGATAGAGATATACGGTACGTATCCGAAGGGGATACGCGTATACATCGCCGTATGCCGTATGGATGCGGCGGTAAAAGGTGGAGCCCCGACTTGCTCGTGGTGTGTTTCTTGTTTGAAACAAGAGTTTAGTAGTCTTATTCATCTTGGTGGTGATGGACCCGATGGTATGGTGACTGGTGGGGGTTGAACACGTTGCAGAGGTAGAGAAAGGGATTAGGGTGAAATAATGTTGTGGGAGAGAGGCGGGGGTAATGGAGGGGACGCATTGGATGCGTTTGTTGTGTTATGGAAAGCGTGTTTTGTGATGATGTGAAGGCAGGGAGGAATCAAGAAAGCTGGTTTGTTCAGCCATTTGCTTGTTTTCCTCTGGTTAATCTCTCTCTCTCTCTCTCTCTCTCTCTGATTTAGACGTTCTTCAGCAGAGGATTCGGAAATCGTCGATCCCTCGAGGGTGAGGATGGAATTATCGTACGGGTTGGAGGTAGAATTGTAAATATAATGTTGTACCTCGCATACTTGTATGAAGGGCTCAGTTCAGCTAGCCTTGGGGGACCTCTCTTCGGCTCCATAGTTTTGCTAGAGTGCTGGATAGGAGTTAGAATTAAGTTTCAGCACAAGGAGGAATTGACCACGACGAGCCAGATCTTTGGGAGCCACCCACTCTTCTTCATTGGAGGGGCCTTCAGATTCTCCCAACAAGTTGAGTGCCGGACAGCAGATAAAAAGACATGCGATGATTGGCGCCTTTTCCTCAACACCATGCCAATGGATGGGTTCAAGATGCGTCAAAACGTGCTTCGGAGTGCCACTTTTAGAGTACCACAGTGACTTGGCCTAGACCTTCAGCTAGTGGGGCATACTACCCTAGCGATCTACAACCCTCACCGATGTTATCTCCAAATCGGGCTAACTCGAATCAACACTCCTGCACTTGCACACTATCCTTCCCTTCAAGCTAGGAAGATAGGGACCGAGAAAGATGAAAGATCAGTTCGAAACGCGCGGACCATGTGGGAGATCAGCAAGGTGCGTCGATGGCAGGAGGAAGTGGAGGAAGATGACGACCGTTGCCGGGCCTACATGAAAGAACTGTGAAAAATCCAGCCTCAAGCCGACAAGAAACTAAATGTATTTTGATTTTCTTTATTTCTTAATGTAATGAGAAGAATGGAATTTGGATGATTTGATATGCAATGTAACTCAATTGAATAATGAGAATGAAAGCTTTTTGTTGTATGAAAAGGACTTGATTTGATTCTATTATTGAGCAAACTGGTTCTGGGAACAGAGCTTCCGGATAACATAATAGACCTATACTAAGCCGTCACAGGAGCATAACGGACTAGCCATAATCCGTCACAAAACAACTCAAGAAAACCAACCAGGTTATTGTGTTCTGGAAACATTAACGGATTACATATGATCCGTCAAGAGTATAACGGGTACCTTAGAGTGTGTTAAACTGCCATTGTCTGAGAAAGGCTCCTGAGGATTATAACGGCATGATTGTGGTCTGTTAAACAAGATATAACGGTTCACCTTAGGTGAGTTATAGTAGCCAGAAACAGAGCATTAAGCTTGGCACCTACATTCTGCACATACTTAAATAAGGAAACAAGTTAGATCCATTCTTAGACTCAACCCCTTGCCGTTAGTAGCCTTGAGTAGCTTGGAACCTACATTCAGGGTCAATTTCTAATGCTTTGTTTCTGATGCCTTAAATAAGGAAACGTTTCCCGCCTGCTTTGTGTCCGTCATCGAACCTTCGTCCACTTTAGGCATGCATACGACCGGGCTCATAACGTCCTGCGGGAAAACTGTACTACCACTCTTGCCATGCCTAGTTTTCTTTATCTTTATCTTCTCAGAACGTTTTGAATTTGTGAGAGGGAGATTTTGATGACTTTCACTCTTTTCCTTTCTTTTCTTTTCTGTGACATCAGGTCATAACAGACTGCCCCTATTTGAGACACAACACCGCAGCACAACAAACGACTACCGTTCACCGATGGTTCAACACACACACAATGTCAGAGTTCAGGAAAATAATGGATATGTTCAATACATGCTTGTGAACCAAAAGAGAGTGACTCAAATGAATGAAAACAAGATGAAGAAGTGAATCCCCAAGAGTAGGAAAGGGTTGTAGAAGGTTTTCTCTATGCTTCAAGTCGGAAGGTGGCCGAACAACGACGATTCAAGCGTCCTCTTGTTCCTCTCGTCGATCCGCTCCTCTTTCTCTTCTTCCACAATCTCCAGAAATGATTTGTTGGAGATGAAATCTCCCTTGTAATAGCCTCTCCTTCCTTTTCCCCCTTTCTTGACCTACAAGACAAGAGAAAATAAGCACATTAGGGTTCACTACATGTGAAATTCATAGCTCTCATATCTATATATATGAGAGACATTAGAAGACCCATATACCCATGCAAAACCCTTACAAAATGACTCTAATATGTCTATCAATAACCTAGGGGCATTGGGGTAAAGTTTCAGTCCAATCGGAGCCCATTTGGATGGGTTTCGGTGGCCCACAAAAAACACGCGCGGAGCTGCGAACGCAGATGGGACGACCCATCTAGCAAGTGGGTCGGCCCACTTGCAAGCAGAGTTCTGGTTTTTGCCCAGAACATGAAATGGGTCAACCCACTTTCAGAGGGGGGTCGACCCACTTGGAGACAGAGTTCTGGTTAGGCTATTTTCTGCCCAGGGGTCGACCCAGACAGTGAGGGGGTCGACCCATTCAAGCTTTGCACAAATGAAAACCATATTTTGTGAAACCCAATGACCTATACATGCAACCCTATGATATCAAACATCTAATTGTGAATTTCCATGCTTAAAAACAAGTTAAATCAGTTGGTTTGCATGTGAATCAAAGACCATGGAAAAAGTATGAAAATAATGCATTAGAGCACAAACTAAGCCAGACGTTCCCCAATCCAAAATTCAAGAACAATTGTCCATGCACTTAACCAAAGTGTAAAAGCCATTCCAACCACTTTCACTCAAGTTTTGTATGAATAGATTCAACATGATGCTAGCCCAAGGACCTCATGTAGAAGTTGAATGAAAACACAATTCCACAAGTTCATACACATAAGAATATCATTCAACTAGACTACAATGAACCCACTTTAATAAGAATTTGACTTCCATTCTCAACTAACAAAAATATATTTAAAAAATACAAAGTCCTAGAAGCTTTAATATGCAATTGACATTTTTGAATCTCCCATATGCTCAATAACAAGAAATCTCAAGTGAGGGATATTCATTTACACATGAATGAGCACTTTCATTGAACGATGGATGCCATTCCAAAAATATGAAAAACATGATTGTTCCATTAAAATCTATATACTCACACAATCAAATGAGAACCATTGTTCCATCGTAATGCAACCAAATGACATTACAAAGCACATGCTCATCCATCTGATCAAACTGATTCTGAAAATTTCGATCGATCGACCCAAGCAGGATCGGTCGACCGATCTCCCCTGGTGGTCAACTGACCAGAGAGGTCGGTTGACCAGTTCTTAGTGTTGGTCGACCGACCCAAGCCCCTTTTGGCCTATTTGACCCCCGTAACTTGGTTTTCACCCCAGAACACCCAAATAAATATTATAATCATAAAAGCCATCAAAATTTGGGCCATCTTGGCCTCATTTAGGTGGCAGTTGCCCCAAGGTTCAGCTCACCATGAGCGAAGCCTTATTGTTCTTGTGGTGGGTTTACCCTCGTGGTTGGGTGCTCTTATATGAGTCGATTGGGGATAGTGTCTCTAGGTTCTTAGCCGGCCTTGCAAGCTGACTCGAGGGACATGTGGGTGTGAGTAGCTCAGGCCCATTTTGGTTGGTTTATGTCTGATCTTGTGCCACGGTTTGAGGTCGTATTCCACTCGGGTTTTGAGCATGTGCATAGGCACTCCAATGGTTTCCGTGAGACCACGGGTTTACTATTTTGCCGTAGTACTGTCCTGGGGGCATTTTGTGGATGGACCGGTGAGGATAGCCTTGTGTGCGTAATGCTTGTATAGCAGAGGGGAGGATAGTCTAGAGCATAGAGTGCCTTGGTTAGGACAAGTGTACGTCGCTGGTGGATGCAAGGGCGCGTACCCTACATCAGGTTGTAGGACACGACTGTGCTATTGGGTGCATAGACACAGATCCTACCCAGTCCCAGGGAGAGGTGTGCATGTGTGTCTCTGCCCCACTCGAGGATAGGGTGTGGGCCGTTTGCGTGAGACTTGAGAGATGACCGACAGAGGTAGAGTTACCGACAATGTTGTTGCGGCCCTCCCGATAGTTGAGGCAGAGCTTACACGATGGCGAGATCATGGCTCCCTCCTTGGTTCATGACTGAGGTTTCTTTGGCATTGAGACTGTAGTCCTCCTGAGAGTGGAGGCTGTGCCCTTGACCGCGTAGTCTAGGCTGTGGCTCCCGTCAGCAAGGATAGGCCTTCACGACAGAGGTGTCGTGGATCTTTCTCGATAGCATAGTTGTGGCCTATCGTTGGTTCGACAGTTCCAACTGTGAGGTCCAGATTTTTCTGCTAAGAATAAGAGTAGCTTAGAGAGCTGTGTTTCCTCCGACCACTGTCATTACTACTCTTGTTACTGTGGTTACTCTTGTTGTTATTGTTATTGTTACTTTTCCTGCATGCTGCCACCACTTCTATTATTGTTCTCATTATTTACTATTGTTATTGTGGTGGGGATCCGCGAGACTCCTATTGAGTTAATGAAATGAGACTCACCCCTCTTTTTTTTAGGTGCGACATTTTCACTTGGAGCTCAGTGGTTAGGTGCAGCATCTAGAGTGTTTAGTGACTAGCATGCTTGAGCTAGGGTATGCCCTAAGGCTGTGTACTTTTCCTTTCTTTAAGACTATATTTTTATAGAGGCAGAATATGACACTGCAGGGAGTTGTGGCACCCAAGTGTTGTGGATCAAACACTAACTCCAAGACTATCTAATAGATCTTGGTTGTGTCCTGATCTTGTGTGACAACATAAGTGCTATCAACCTTGCAAAAAATCTAGTCCTGCACTCTAGGACTAAGCACATAGAGATTAGGCATCATTTTATCAGAGATGAAGTCCTTAAGAAAAACTTTGAGCTTCACTTTGTTGAATCAGAAAATCAGGTCGCTAACATTTTCACCAAGCCATTATGCAATGACAGATTCTCAACCCTAAGAATAGTGCTAGGTCTATGTAGACCTCAATCCAATCAAGTTTGAGCTACTTGTTAAAGTTCTTAATGCTTACAACTCTTATCATTGCTATGATGGCTACAAAAATCCCTGATTTATCTTGATGTGATCTGTTGAATAATTGAATTATTCATTTGATTATGGTTACTTTCAGGGGGAGGTTGTGTGCATATGCTATCATCCTTGCACTTTGATTGTTCTGTATCGCATGTCACATCTTGACTTCATGGTATATCAAATGGCGAGTTGTGGAGAGACAAGTTAGGCCTATCTGGAAACTCTCCCTATGCATGAGGACTAACCTCCACCAGGTATCATGAGTCAAAGCTACATTTAGAATAGGAATTTCATGTTAGTCTTTAGTGCATAAGCATAATTAAAATCTTTGCAACAAATAACAACATCTCTCGAGCAGAATCAGAAGGAATCATACTGAGTGATTGAAATCAGATTGTTTGAGAGCATCAAATTTTCAAAAGTTTTCAGACTAGTTTGAGAATTAATGTAGAAAATGAAGGATCAATGTCAGAGATATTGGCTGAAAAGTTTCAACTGAATAGGTCGACACTATCTGGAGAAGTGTCGACACTACCGTTAAAAGAGCTCAAATTGCTATTCTGTTTTCCATCAGGAGGTCGAAACTGTTTGAAGGAGTGTTGACACCGCTGATAGGTTGCTCCACTCTCTGGTGTCTGCTAGCCTATTGGTGTCTACACTATTGGCCACAAGTGTCAACACACCCTAGTGCTAGAGAGTATTCTGACTATCCCTACTGGCTTGTCTTGACTTCTTGATTAGGAGAATCACCTTCACATTTTCTATCCAATCTCTCATCTTAAATGTTTCATATCTCCTCTAAACTAAAGAACTCACTTGAACCTTGTTTTGTCACCAGGCATTAATTCAGGGGGAGTTGAGAAGGATTCCATCCTTAATACATCCTTGGCTAAGTCATCTCTGTCCTACCCCTAATAAGAAAATGGTTTAAAGTTTATAACCCTCAATTCTGTTGCTAATTATTTTGGAATGCACCCATCTTACATTTAAAATAGGGTTAAAACATTAATCAAAGAAATTGTCCACAACCATGTCCTAGGATTCTGAAAGTTAATTGTAAAAGGGCTAGTTTGGTTAAAGAATCTTAAGCTAATCATCAAAATAAAATTAGTAGAAACTCAACAGCTATTAATTATATTGGTTAAAGGCCTGAACTCTAACCCAAAATTTAGTTTAGATTGTACAACGTGAAATTAAACCACAACATTACCCTCCTGACGCCAAACCCAGATGTTTACGTTACGAGTTACACACTGAACTTGGATGGTTATGGTGTCTGAGTTAGGCTTTCTCATATTCCTCTTCACCCATTTAACTGAATTCTAAGTAAAACTTAGACGTTGAATTGAGAGAATTCTCAATAGATAAGGAAGCAGCCGCCTATAGATTATCTAACGTGGGACTAAACCTCGACACTATCAAATGTGAAAATTGACATCCTTTCTCCCTCCAGTAAGGCTGCAGATAAAAGTTACACACCTATACTTCATATGCATTCATCCTTGTAACTTGCTGTTTTTGGATATTAGTTTGGATGCAGCATTAGCATTTACACAAGTACATTGTTTTTACTATAGAATTTGTTTTTTATGGCTAAAAGCACCTGAGCTTTTCTTCTCTCCGTCTTCAGATCAGTACGAGCTTTTTGGCTTCCCTGTAACCTATGGTTCGGCTATAAAGTCACGTAGGACTCCTAGCCACCTAATCAATAAAGGGGATCCCTCAACCTCCTAATCATGATTGAAATCTGAATTGTATGAGTATGGCTTCTACGTAAAACGTAGGCGCCACTTTGATCAATTTCAGATTAGTTGGTAGTATTCAATGATTTTGGATACTAAATAGTGAAATCTGTATATGGCATTTTGAGAGCTTTACGATTGCTCAATAATCAAGTAAATTGAGCATTGTCAGAAAAGATTATGCCCTCTAGATTTTAACCATTCATAAGAGTCTAGCTTAAAGGATCTTTCAGTTTTTATGATCCATCTTTACTAAGTCCACCTAATGGAGAAAGTACTCATACATGCACTGTGGTACTCTGTTCATTAATTAGCTTATGATTCCATTTTTGTTAGCTCAGCCAGTTATCATTTCCAATGATTCTTCCTAGAAAAGTTGGTGAAACGAGTCTTTAGCGACAAGCATTTCACAGTGTTGTACTTTGTACGTACCCTTTATGTTTCCACCGTAGTAACCAAGGTTTACTGTCTCAATCATCCCGACTGTCCCGATTTTCTATCGGGATGAGACGCTCGATCCGATTCGCTCCGTCCCGTAAGATATCAAGATAAAAAGGAAACATTTAAATATCTAGTATATGTAAAATAATATAAAAGAAATCTTAGCTTCATTGGTTAGGTGGTTCGTTTGTTTCATCTTAGACGCCCTAGGTTTGAATCTTGTGACCATCTTTAAGTTTTTACATTTTTTTGATTGAAAATCTTAAAACGAGAGGAAAAAACGTATGAAGTCGGTGAGTTTTGAACTCAAATCACCCTCGAACAATTGAAGTCATTTAACCAACTACTTTATAAAATATTTTGTATTTAAAATTCCTATTTCTGTGTACACCACACCTATCCTTTTAGCCCTTCCGAGCCCTCCAGCTCGTGGGTGGCGGGCCAAGATTTGAATGGTATCGGGTCATTCCCAGTATCCAAATCTTGGGTCGCTACATTCCCCCTCTGCTTCGCGTTCTTTTACCACTCAGAGTGGGTGTATTATTACAAATATTCATGCCAAAGAGAATGTTTAGGAACCGGGGAAGAAGGAGTTGGCCTCAGCTATGTTATTTAAGATGTAAGATTTTATTTACCGGATGTCAATCCGTGTTCTTTTACCGGGCATGGTTGAAGAGGCCAAGTCCCCGCCAATGCTCACTAAGAGAAGATGTCAAGCTTTGATGCCATGTAAGTCCATGCCCAAGGGCCGGCATGGCACCCCTTGTTCCGACCCTCCAATATCAAGTCCATTCTTCCATGTAAGGGGCGGATGCCCACTTTATTCAATACTTTTTATATCCCACGATCCTTGGGCAAAACAAAGCTTCCCATTCCAACTTTCCAACTCCCTCACCTCGTGGCTCTTCGCCCTCTAGGGGAGTTATCATTCACTGTTGAAGCTTCATCATGGGCATTAACTTTATCCGCTGGGCCGATTGGTTGTACACTTTCGTTGCTATGGAAGGACAGATATCCTTTTGCCAAGGGGCCTTTCGTTACCCTATCCACTCCCTATTCTATCCCATCCATGTTCTTATCAACCACCAGTTTTCCCTTATGGGCCATCCGTTGGGTGAGGAGAGAGTTCTCATCCTCTCACCACTCGTGTTCTTTGTATTTTATGCATCCATTGCATTGCATGCATTTACATTCCTTCTTCTCCAGATTTTCGAACCCGTATCTTCCCCACCTTCTGGAGACTCCGGATCCTCCACATCCTCCTTCTTATTCACCTCTATCTTTGGGATCTTCGGGTCCCCTTACACTTGTCGGGCATCGTACCCCCTCCAGTTTTCTCTCAGGGCATCACACCCACTCCCAACTCTTGTATCCGGATCCCCCAGATTTTTCTCAACTTGCTGGGCATCGCACCCTCCTTCTCCACATCCCTCCGGAACTTCTAGACTTCCTTTCCGGGCATCACGCCCCATGATATTTTCTACCTCTGGAACCTCTGGATTATCTATCTCTCTTGGGGCATCGCGCCCCTTCTGATTCCATTCCTCCGGAAGCTCCGGACCTCTCTTTTCGGGCATCGCGCCCCTCCACACCTCCATATCTGGATCCTCCGAATTTTTCTTTCCTTGTCGGGCATCGCGCCCCTCTCTTTGCTTCTAGGCATCACGCTCCTTTTCTATTTCCTTCTTTCGGAACCTCCGGATCATCTCCATCTTCCCCTTATCATCTACCCTTACCTCTGGAACCTCCAGATTTCTATTTTCTCCCAGGGTATCGCGCCCATTCCTATTTTATCCTTTTGGAACCTCCGGATTTATATCTTCCTACTGGGCATCACATCATTCATCACCATACTACCCCCAAGGCAACGACTAAGCTGACGCCAGCAACAAAACCCTTATTAAAATTGTCAAGAACATGCAAGTCCCACAAATTCGTTGATTGGGTCGACAAATTAATAGAAGCTCTATGGGCTTATCGTACCTCCGTCCATACTCCTGCGGGACAAACTTCCTTTGCTATTACTTATGGGATGGAGGTGATACTTCCATATGAGATCTTGATCCCTTCCCTAAGAGTACATCTAGACAAAGAACTCAATCTCGATGAACGTCAAGAGGCGTTGCTAGTCCAGCTGGAACTCTTGGACGAGCAGAGGCATAATGCGGCCAATCATGTTTCTATTTATCAAAAATGTGTATCGCGACATTTTCAAAAGAAGGTCATCGAAAGAAAATTTCAAGTGGGTAATATAATTTTAAAATATAAATTCATTCGAGCAGGAGGTCCTAGGTCTAAGCTGCAACCCAACTGGGAAGGTCCGTTTGTAGTTAAAGAGGCGTGTCCTGGGAACGCCTATCGATTAGTCAACACTGAGGGAGACGAGTTGTCTCACGCGTGGACCGGGCTTTACCTTAAGCATTTCTACCCCTAAAAAAGAGTCTGGCTGATAATAGCTGCGTAGCGAGGTAACCCTTGCCTTCGTCATTAGGGAAAGATTCCTTAACACAGCAACCACACACACTACAAGACACCCCCTGGTTAGGGTCCCCTTCTTTACATAGCACCGTTTCTCCTTCGGCCATGCTCGGGAGAGGTGATAGTCCTTTGCTCTTCTCTTCGGCCAAGCGTAGGGGCAAGAGGTTGATGGATTACACAACCAATCTAGGCACTCCCCAATACGGGAGAGGTCTCAAATAGGGCCAGTCTTGACCCTTAAAAGAATGAGCTTTCATGCTATATCTGGCCGATAAAGGTCTTCAAAAATCACAGAACATGGGAAAAATCAATAGAAAAGGAAGGCATGGCAAGAGTGGCAAATCCCCGCGGGACGTTATGAGCCCGGTCGTATGCGTGCCTAAGGGTCTAAAAATTAAAAGGCACAAAGTCTCGGTGCAATAGTCCTACTCTTTGAGGGGTAGTGCCCTGGGAGGGAGTCCAGTCCCGATGCCCCACATCCCTACGTTAGGCTTATCCCCATCCTTCTTCACTTTCCCCCTTAAGGATCAAGTCCTGCCCTAAGTATGGTCCTGGGAGAAGCAACGTTGTGCGAGCTAGATCCCTGGCCAGGGGGTTGTCACTTTAAGCACACACCGTGTTCTGGAAGGCCCTGTGACATGGGTTAAGGTCCTCACTACTTGGCTTGAGTTAGCCTCAAAACAACCAAAAAAATCAAATATTCTTAAAACCCAAAAAATCAAATATTCTCAAAATCTAAAAAATCAAATATTTTTAAAATTAAAAAATCAAATATTCTCAAAATCCAACAAAGTTAAATATTTTTAAAATTTAAAAAATCAAATATAAAATCCCCCATAGAAGCTCAAGGGACAAGAACATGAGAAGAGACACAAAGGAAAACATAGACACAGGCTCAAGCATCCAAGCCCTCCAGCACTCCAGCAAGCGCGAGGAGCAGGGCACATTGGTTGGCTTGTTGTTCAGCTTAGTGCAGGCCAAGGGTATGTCGAACGACCACCCCTCCCATGGCGTCTAGCCATTTCACTCAAGTCTTTCCACTCGCATTTGGGGTGTTATGATAACGATGACAACACCCACACTTTGGGTTCGCCCACGTATAACGCGTTATGATAAAGATCCGGATGCCATCATGCCAGACTTGCTCCTGCCATGGGACCAGGTGCCTGTCGCTCTCCCCGAGCCGGCCACCGACGGTCTCGACTGCTGACCTGAGTTAGCCAGACTCTAGACCGAAAGTAACATTCCTGGGACCGAATCTAACTCTCCAGCATGTCGACACTTGGCCTTTGGGTCAGGTACCCGACTGCTCACCTCGAGCCACGTCTGGCCTCCCTCATGTGCCAGTCGGTGTCAACTCCTACCATCCTGTCCAGCCCCTTTTTGGCAACTCTGCCACTCCTATAGCTCCTCGTGGAGATCCTTTGTAAAAAATGTGCGGACATCCACTTTATCCTGCATTGACCTGGGGGCCGACACGTATGTCAAAATTATCTCATGGATTGCATCAAATGTACTCAGACCTTCAGTGCCTACCTATAAAGCCTTTATGGCATCTCTAAGGAAAGAATAGCTAGAAATCTGATCTTTTACATGCTCCTGACCTATGTTCTCTCATAGCCCTCACACCGTTCCACATGCAACCAGTCCTCCAAAACCCAATCGGGTCAACCCTACTAGTCGAGTGCGATGGTCGCCCTATAGCTGTAGTGCATATCTTGTCCTCTACCAGTAGCTTCTAAGACATTTCTATCCTCCTTCAATAAAGAACAAAGGTGTTCAGATTCAATCTGATGTAAAACAAATATTGGCTGCTTACAGTCGGTGGGGAAAGGCATCTTATACACGAATCCCCATAATTTTCTACACTCGTACTAGCAGAACCTTCTTCTCTCCATGTGTTGACTGATATCCCATGCCCACGTGCTGTGCCCTGGTGGCACTTCCCTGGTCAAAACTTAGTTCGGTAGGTGATAGTTGAGAAATCGGCTAGCACGCCCGCATTCCACCAAGTTATCCCTATTTCAGTAACCTAGGATGATTAATCGCACTATTCTCTGTCCGTTTATGTCATTCTCTGAATATCTATTGATCTCGTGGGTAGGCGAGTGGACAAGAAGGGGGGTTTAATTATCCTCTATACACTATGGCAAATTAAAATTAAACTAATGGAATTAACAAGTTTGATGAGATTGAAGGAATTAACCTAAACAGTGTAAGCTAAGTTCACTCAATCTCTCCAGACTCACTCGAGCATGTAAACAGATTTGTCAGGCAAATATGACACAC
>JANBPO010003996.1:2317-37440 GCA_024336825.1 Amorphophallus titanum
TCCAACCAAACCAGAGAAATAACCCACCACGGTAAGACAGTGAAAGTAGAGAGAGAGCGAGCGTTGAGAGCGCGAGCGCGCGAGCGACGGCGGGAGGAGTGAGGGATAGGGACGGAAGCCATCCCTTTTGGGGGGGGGGCACACTTCGTCCCGGTGAGACCACCACCACCACCACCGGCGTCTTGTTTTCTTTCATCCCGGGGGCTTCACATTCGAATTCGAAAACGCCCTAAAAAGGCTAGAAGGGAGAAGAGTGCTGTCGTTGGCGTTGGTGTCCTTGTTGGTGGTTTTTCTTTGCTTCATTAGCTTAGCTTCTTGTTGGGCTCCGCTGTGGCTGGGGCTTCCGATGGCGGACGCAGCTTGTGTCTCGCAGGGTTTCCACGGTCCCTCAAACAGTGCCAATGCGGAGGGAGAGGTGAGACGTGCATATCTTCTTCATTTTCTTCTGTTTCCTCTCAAAGTATTGTTGGTTCCGCAATCGATTCATATCTCGCACTTCTGTTTCGGGGATTCATATCTCGCACTTTTGTAATCGATTCAGAGGGATTCTTTTCTGGTGGGCATCTTCCAAAACCAGAGCTTGCGGGGGGTCCCTTTTCATGAAGAAACGGGGGGATGCGACTCGACCGTATCGTACCGGATCAAGAGGATCCCGATCCGGTACGACTCAGCGAGTCGGCAAACCTTGATTGGTATAGCACCCTAAGTTGACAAGGCATTGCATCTAATTTCCGTGATAAGTATCCATGTATTTGTAGATATTAGTTTTGTATAATCTGGTCACATTCTTCAATTTATTCTGGTAGCATATGTAGTCGTCTGGACTCCGTGGTCACAGAAGCTCTTTCCTTTGAACATGCAGCTGTCTGCCCTTCGTCAAGAACTTGAAGATGCAAAGCAGGCCATGCAGGAGTCGGAGGGCAAGCTCAAGTTTAAGGAGGAGACCGCGGTTGCAGCAATCTCCGCCAGAGATGCAGCCGTGGAATCGTTGAGGTTGGCGGATGTGCGGTCGACGCGGCTGAGGGAGAGGCTGGAGGAGCTGAGTCGGCAGGTGGAGGAGTCGGAAAACCGGGAGGACTTGAGGAGCCGATACAGGCAACGGTACATCTGCTGGCCATGGCAGTGGCTGGGGTTGAACATTGTACGATATCCAACTGCTGTTACACAGGAGGGTTCTAATGAGATGGAACTCTCAGAACCTCTCATCTAGTTCTTCTCTTTCCTTTTTTTTTTCTTCTTCTGGGTATTAGTATTATTTGTATTTGTGATCTTCTGCAAGGAAAGTGCCGATTTCCGCCTCGTTTGCATTTTTTTTTCATTTAAAATGTAAATTTATACTTCCCCCTGGCAATGCACACAAAGATAAAAGGCAGCTTGTTTGATAGCAACATAATGGCAGGGAATAAAGGCGTGCAGAATGTCTCCCCCTTCTCTTTCAAGTAGATTCCCACAGGAGATCTCATCTGCACTCGCGTCGATGTACCTCCCTTCGGTTCGTTTGCTAACCGGTCCTCTTCCCGTCTGCTTCACCAGGGAGCTAAAGCCTGAGTCGTCTGTGGTCCTGTGATTCTCTTTCCATCTCTTCAAAGCAAGGTTTGCCGACTCATTGATCTGTATCGGATTGGATCTTCTCCGATCCGATACGATCTCGGTCCGACTCGCATGCATCATCTCTTCCCTCTCCTTGTTTCTCTCCCTCTCTCTCTCTCTCTCACACTGTGACTCGGTCACTGATTTTGAGAGTGATTCGCAACATATCGAGTTCTTTCAGATGCGTCCGAGTCGGATCGAGTCGGCGAACTATGTTTCAAAGTCTTCAACCCCTCTTTGTGAGTCTTTCGCAAACGGAGAGGGCATGGGTTCGAAGACTTTTAGAATGCTCTCCTCGTGTATATCAATCCTGTTGTCCGTGAGATAATATTTTTTGGTCGGGATCAGGAAAGCTCGACGAATTTGGATTTGTTTGCTCGAAACAAAAGAGAGGGAGAATTCAGCTTTGAACTCTCCTTACTAATGTATGAACATTGAGTATGCCTTGCTTCACACCCAAATAATTTTCACAGCTTGCGTGTGCACCGCAAGAATTTGGTCCCCAAATTCACACCGCATTCATTTCCAAGATAACTGTGGGGTACCTAGTTCCTAATTCCCAAACATCAAGTGAAATCACATAAGCATACTAAAAAAATAATCTACAATCTAAGGAAGGAAAGCTAGACTAGGGTTAAGGGGTATCTCCAGCTACTTCATCATCAGCCAGTTCGACCAGTCTCAATGCTTGCAACCGTCCTTGGTGCCGTGACTCATTTCGATCCTTCGCCTGCTGAGGTTGGTCTTTGGGATAGGGGTACTTGGCTACCTTATGCTCCTGGCTTCCACAGCGAAAACAAGCTCTGATCATCTAGCGACACTTCTCAGATTGATGACCTTCATTCCTATAATGCTTGCACTTCTCCACCTTAGGCTTTTTACCATTTGGAATGCCATTTCCCTCATTGGGCCTCTTGTTACCATTACCCAGCTTCTTCTTCTACATTCTCACCTTAACCTTGTCAGATAATTCCATGGCATCCTCCAATAATCGAGCTCTCTTAACCATCTCGGCATATGATTGAATATCATTCGGTGCCAATTGGGGTATGCATTGCAATCTCAACATGTTCAAAAGTCGCTTGGCCTTCATCTTAACTGTTAACATTAAATGAGGCACATAATGAGACAATATAGAAAACTAGGCTTCGTACTCTGCCACAGACATACTTCCTTGCTTAAGTGAGGTAAATTTTCCCGCCTTTCTCTCTCGAACACTCTCTGAGAAATACTTCTCATTAAAGTGTTCTAAGAATTCTACACATGCCACCTGATCATTGGGCAATGTTGCTTCCACGGACTCCCACTGTCACGCCTCGAGATTTATGTAGTGGAATTAATCAAGAACATAGACAGCCGACTAGTACGTTGTTGGCACTCAAAATATGATGGATGGCGATCAAGCTGCAAAGATGAATGACACGGCCCATTGAAGCACAGAAGCCGATGAAGATCAACCTACTGAATACTTCTCAAGCTGCCAGAGCCTCAAGTCACCTAGAATGAACACCGGGGACTTCGCCTCAGTAGAATCGAGATGAATCCATAACTAACCAGTTGTGCGACCAAGCCTGCCCAATGATCCGACATCGACTCCGTCATGCCGCTACCCCACACCCGTCGCTCGACCAAGGACGACGGTCTACCCAGTGGCTTACCACCGAAATGAAGACTCTCCTGAGGAGGAAGAACACCATCAGCTCTTCATGACAAGGAACCGAAGGCTCTGTCAACAGAAGACCCCGATCACCTGACACTGGTTTGGCTTCTCGCTCTGTTGGGTCTGTCAGCCACCAAGTCAACACCCAGTCAAGGCAGAATCACCCTGGGTGTTATGTCACCCTGCAAGGGAGCTTTGAGCACGAGTAAGGCCCAGCCGGAAGCACAAATCATAGTGCCGAAGACTATGTCAGTGGAAAACCTGCATGCTCGAGCCAAATACACATGGAGTTTTCTCTCTCTGCTCTCAAGCATGCTTGGACCGGTCAAGGAAGAAGATATGGAGGACCAATCAAACGGAGGTCAGTGGTCAAAGAAATTATTTTTTCAGCCAATCAAGCTATAGATATCCTGGAGGGAAAATCCTCCACTAGCTCATCTAAATATATGAAGCCCTCTGCATGAAGAGGGTTGTTGCTACCCTTGAAGAGAGCCACGCCCTTTTGAGCATTCAAGTGAATCTGTGAGAAAGAAAAAGAAGAGTGGAGAGTAGCCCAGTTCTGGTCTGACCCAGACCAGTTCTGTAAGAGAGGAAGAAAGAAAAGAGAGAAGAAGAAAGGAGGGAATCCTTGAGAGAGAGAGAGTAGCCCTACAGAAAGCCCAAGCTTGAAGAGCATTCTTCGAACCAAGAGCAATCTGGATCTCAGCTTCATGAACTAAGTTCAGAAGCTACATTTGTTTTCCTTATTTCTATTTGTGTTTCTTTTTACAACCTCAAAGTTTCTTCAGTGTGTGTCCGGTGCTCTGTTTAGAGACTGGAGTGTTTTCTTTGGCTGGGTTCAGCCGTGTGGGTGTGGGGGGGGCATCCCTATCGTGAAGCTGTGAAACAGTGGATAGCAAGCTGTGTTGCCCAGCAAATAGCAAGTTATGATGCTCAGTGGATAGCAAGCTATGATGCTCAGTTGTAGCAAGCTATGAGGCTCAGCAGTGAAGCTGTTAGTTAGCAAAAAAAGTCTCACCGTGTTTGGTGAGGGGTGGACGTAGGTTACAGGTTTGCAATCGAACCACTTTAAAAATACTTGGTGCAGTGGATGTGTTCTTGTGCATTTGATCCATCTCTTCTATCCCCATTCACAGGAACGCAGGCATTTCATTTCTGCACTTACTCAGCTCGGCTTCCACACTATACATTTGTGTGTTTGTTCCTGCACCAACATATCCAGTTCTTGCTTGTTGCATATCTACACTCAAGCACTCCTTTTTACACAGTCCTGATCTATGTTATCATACTCATTGCATGGTTGACTGTGTCTTGTATAGGTGTGTTTGATTTCAGTTCTACATAACCCAATAGGAACACTTGTGTTCCACTTGTCCACAAGTCTATAAGGGATTGGGACTCCTTGAAGATGCGTCGACCTCAGCTACACTTTTAAGCTGAAGGTGCGTCGACCTCACTGAACCAGTGCATCGACCTCATCAGTTTATATATGTTGTTTCTGTTCCATCCTTAGAACTACTCTTGCTGAATCCAATGTGCACTAAACTCAAGTGCTTTTATTTAGCTAAGTTTTAAATTGGGCAAAACCTATACCGGACCTATTCAACCCCCGCTTCTTGATCCGGTTGCACCCAAGGGACCTAACAATTGGTATTAGAGCTAAGCTCTGTTATACTCAGATCCAACATTCTGCAGAGAAAGATCCCCGTGCATTTAATTTAATGGTGCTATCCATTAATCAAGTTTCCATAAGTTTTCGTTATTTTTATGTGACTTAATATACTGCTTTTAGTTGAATTTATTTCATTTTTTTAATGATATTTATCTTATGAAGATGATAAGTAAGATTAATGGATCTCTGACTAAGCATAGTACTTTGATTAGAGGGTTTCATTACCATTGATTGTACATTAAAAGATTAATTTCAGAAGATTAATGGAGTAAGATATAATCCTCATACACTGAAAACCATTAAAGTGTAAAGAAAGGCATTTTAATTGAAAGTGAAGGGTAGTTTGGGAGCTAAACTTTGAAATTGGTAAAGTCGGCAAATTTTAAACTCTACCCTATATGTTCATCTACCTCACTGTAGAGAACCATCTCATCCAGGTCGAGGCTTTTCCTCCAGGTTCAAACCCCCAGGATCGACGAACCCTAGTCATCTTTGCTTTCTCACCTTCTGTAAAACTCATTCACTCCATTCATGTCCTCAAGTCCTCTCAAGCCAGTGCTATTAGCCTTCGTCTCCTTTCTGCATTCATCATGACCTCTCCGGCTGTCGAAAGCAAGGGGAAGAGGAAGGCTCCAGAGGAGCAGCAACCTATGGACGCTCTATCAGAGAAGGGTGTTGCAGTTCCTGGCAAAGAGAGAAGGTCCAAGATTGTATTTGATAAGGGCACCGCTTTCGGGTTACACGAAGCTATATCTGCCAAAGGAAAGGAGAAGGCTCCTGGAGCTTCAGCCAAGCGGCATAGGACATCTTCCACGGAAGGGATTCGCAGGATTTTGGAAGAGGAAAAAAGTTCTGATGGTTCTTCCATGCAAGTAGAATCTGTGCTTGAAATAGCAAAAATCATCTTCCCACGATACGTGGACTTCCATGACCAGACAATGCTCTCAAAGTTTCCTGATTTTTTGGATTTAGTCAAGTTTCAAAAATGGAAGAAATTCATGAGGAAGCATAGAGTTTATTACCCTAGACTGGTCATTGAGTTTTATGAGAATCTGAAGTTTGATCCAGATCCGTCCAAGATTTGAACTCTCGTGAAGGGAACAAAGATTGAAATCACTAGGCATTTTCTGCATAAGGTCTTTAGGATTCCAGAAGATGGGGTAGTTGAAGGAGACTTCGAGTATAATGAACAGGAAGCCTGCTCCATTCTTACTGATTTCCCCTACAACCCTAAAGACAAGAAGCAAACAAATCTAACTCAATTTAATGCCAATAAGTTCTCTCCTCTAAAGAGATTACTTCATCATATGTTTACTACCATTATCAGTCCACAAGGTAGAGGAAGAGGGAGACTAACCGAGTCTCAGAGATTTATATTTTTCTGCATGTTCAAAAGGATCAGGGTATGCTTGCCAGAACTAATGATTCAGATTATGGGTACATGCAAAGAGTCTAGCAGAAATCTACCCTATGCAGCCCACTTGACTGCAATTTTTAAGAAAGTTAACATTTTCTTAGAAGATGAGACTTTCAAGGAGATCCCCAAGGTAAAGAAGTCATGAGTCCATTATGTAATTTTCTCTTCTATTGAGTCTAGTTAGTCATTAGAGTCAAGTGTCATGTAAACTTTGATTATTATATGAATAAAAGTTAAATTTTTGAGTCTATATCCTTGTGCATTCCTCTTTATATGGATGTTATTGTGCTCTGATTATAATATTAGCTTGAGGCGTATTGCCTACTGCTCACGTCCTCAACTTGCTTTCGCTACATATATATCTCAGTGCGTGATAGTTAAGTTGGTATCCGAGCATAGACATAAGTAAGTCCTAGAAAAATGTCATGTCATAAGTTAAGTCTAAGGATTAAGGACCCATACCTATGAACTAAGAAAGAAATTTTCAAGCCCATGTGAGATTAGGTAAATCCTAGGATGAGATAGTTACTTAGAATTTATTTCTAGGATTAACCCCCATAAATTCTATAGAGAATAACTATTGGTTATTTTCTCAGGTACCATATTCTCCCAATAACTCATCGTGTTAACTGGGATGAAATGTAACAAACCGTTGCGGGTCTTATCCAGGACCTTCAAACTGTGGCCCAAGCTGACGCTAGTGATTTACATAGAAAGTTTCGAAGTTTGAACCTCCACAGTTCTCAGGATCTTCTAATCTTGATGAAGCTGAGAGTTGGATGGATGAAATGGAGAGAATTTTTAATGTTATGCAATGCTCGGACTGGGAGAAGGTTCTTCTGGCTACCTTCCAACTTCACAAGGATGCATGCACATGGTGGAAAGCAACATCGGCCCCTCTCCAAAATAGGCAATTTACTTGGGCAGAATTACTTGAATTATTCTGTGCAAAATACTTCTCTGAGCACATCAAGGAAAGGAAGGCTACGGAATTCACTTCTCTTCGCCAAGGCATGATGTCTGTGGTGGAGTATGAGCTTCAATTTTCTCGCCTGGACCCTTGTGCTTCACATCTGGTCAGCACTGATATTTTAAAGGCAAACTGATTTATGGATGGTTTAAGGCCTGCCTTTATTCAACAACTCGGCCCACAAAATATTCGGACCTATACGGAGATGGTCCAACGGGCGCATCTTTGCGAAAGGACCTTGGAGAAGGTCGAGAAATTTAGAGGCAGGAAAGAGGAGTCGAGCCAAAAATTCGATCGGCGAGGCAAGAAAGAAGAAAAATTCAGCATCACGAGGTCCTCCAAGTCCCATGATAGTAAGAAGAGATCCTAGAGTGGGAAAGGTGATGGGAATGAAAAGAATAAGAAAGCCAAGGAGGAAGATAAGCAAGTCACGGTGGCTTGTTCATTTTGCAAGAAGTTTGGCCACTCAGCCGAGGAATGCTGAAAGCACCTTGGCGCTTGTCTACATTATGGAAGCTGGGAGCATCAGATGCCCGAGTGCCCCCTCATGAAGGAGCAATCTTCTAGCGATGGTCGCAAGAGGCAAGCTCATCTTAATGCCATGCTAGATGATGAAGCACCCAAGGATGAAGCCAATACTCGGTCTCGATAATGTCACTGTCGAGCCTTTCAAAACATGGGAGGTGGCACAGTCTGAAGGCCCCAGGAGCTTGTTCTACACGGCTGAAGAACACCCTGCACGGGAGGACACCGAGTGTCATCTCTCTGAAGATATATAGAACCCGTTAGTCCCCATTCAAGAGTTGACGTTCACAACAAACTGGGTGGCTAAGATGTTCCAGAAGTAGCATATCCCCTCCAGCCAGCCTCGCAAGGAGAAAGAAGCATTCAAAGAGCTTTGGCATCCCACCAGCCTGGACAAAGAATTGAGGCATATTTCCCAACATCCAGGGTTGGGCTTCAGCCTTGAAGAATATTATTATAGTGGGCATTATGAAGTGGACACCATCTTCACTTTCTTCCCAATAAAGGATAGTTCTCCGGGGGCAACTTATGATGAATACCCGACTGAGGCTGAACATACTGGGTCGGCTCAGTTGAGAGACCCGGAATCTGAAGCCATAACTCCTTGCAGGTGTTGGGAGTAGGTCTACCCTGAAGAAACAGCTTTCCAAGCCAAACTTGACATGGCCAGTAGTAGCGATGCCAAAGATACTGAGGAAGTAGGGCTAGCCTTCTCCTATAGCCCTCCCTTGGCAGTGATATCAGCACCTCTTATACTGACCAAGGAAGTTTCGGCTAAGACTGATCGGGAAATGCCCACTGCTAGAAAAGAACATGCCACCTCCACTGAAGACAGAGAGATTCAAGGGGGCGAGGGGGCAGAATTATCTTCGTATGCCATGAAGTTGCAATGCCACTCCTCCAGCTCAGTAAGAAATAACTGTCAATCTTCCAAGGCTGCTAACACACCAGTAGGGGTTGAAGATGCTAGCGCGTCTGATAAAACCATAGTCATAGAGGACCTGCTGAAAGAACAATTCATACAGCCGCCACCAGCTGCATTAGAAGCTCCTGATGAGGTTCGAGGGAAACAAGATGAAGAGACCGAGGTGCTCGAGCTCGAAGATGACATTCCAGACTTTGTCGACCTCCAGCCTGCACCCCCAGAAATAGAAGACGGAGGCCAAGCCACAGTCTATGAGCTGATAGAAGTCAACTTAGGAAGTGAGGACAATCCCAGGTTGACTTTCCTTAGTGCTCAACTATCGTTTGAAGAACAGAAGCTGTATATCTAGCTGCTACAAGAATATTGGGACTGCTTTGCCTAGACTTACAAGGAGATGCTAGGACTTAGCCCCGCAGTTTCACAGCATGAGCTAGCTATAAACCCTGAGGCCGAGCCGGTAAAGCAGTTGCCACGGCGCATGAGACCAGAGCTTATCACTCAGATATGCAAAGAGGTAGACAAACTCATTGATGTGGGTTTCGTCGAAAAAACTAATATACCACGTGGCTAGCTAACATTGTGCCCGTGAAAAAGAAGAATGGGCAGATTCGAATATGTGTAGATTTCCAAGATCTGAACAAAGCTTGTCCCAAGGATGACTTTTCGGTGCCAATAATGGAAGTCATGGTCGATGCCACGACTGGTCACGAAGCTCTGTCGTTAATGGACGGGTCATCCGATTATAATTAGATATGGATCGCAGGGCATGATAGGTCCACACTACCTTCCGAACCCCCAAGGGCATTTATCACTACAAAAGGATGCCGTTTGGACTGAAGAACGTCGATGCGACTTACCAGCGAGCAATGACCAAAATATTTGATAAGCTGCTCTACCACAAGGTTGAGTGCTACATAGATGACCTGGTGGTCAAGACCAGAAGAAAGAATATCATCTCCAGGACCTCTGAGTCATATTTCAAAGGCTCAAGTAGTATGAACTGAAGATGAACCCCATGAAGTGCGCCTTCGGAGTGTCAAGTGGCAAATTCCTGGGCTTTATTGTTAGATATCAGGGAATTGAGATAGACCCTGCAAAGATCAAGGCAATTCAGGAGCTGCCTTCACCAAGGAACCTCTCCGAGCTGAGATCTCTGCAAGGTCGCCTGGCTTATATCTAACAGTTTATATCCAACTTGTTCGGACGATGTCACCCCTTTCACAAGTTGATGATGAAGGATGTTCCCTTTTATTGGGATGAAGAATGCAAACAACTTTTGACAAGCTGAAGGACTATCTGAAAGCCCCTCCAGTGCTAGGTGCACCGGTGAAAGGATGGCCGTTGATCCTGTATATAGCGGCCACACACTACTCCCTGGGGGCAATGTTGGCCCAGAATAATGAAGAAGGAAAGAAACAAGCCCTCTACTACCTCAGTCGAAGACTGGTCAGAACTGAGGAGAAATATACTTTCATTGAGAAGGTCTGCCTGGCGCTGGTCTTCGCAGTCAAGAAGCTCTGGCGCTGTATGCTATCACATGAGATAAAGCTGATATCTAAGGCGGATCCGCTGAAATACATCCTATCACAACCGGCACTCAAAGGCCGCTTAGGCAAGTGGGCGGTGATTCTCATGGAGTTTGATATCTCCTATGTGCCGTAAAGAGCTGTCAAAGGCCAGGCTATTGCAGACTTCTTTGCTGCACATCTAGTACCTGAAGACTGTCCACTAGCTACTGAACTCCAAGAAGATGAGACCCTGGAAGCTGACAAAGTGTAGCCCACCTTGTGGCAGTTGTATTTTGATGGCGTGGCCAAAATCGATACTCCAGTAGTCGGAGCAGCTAGAGTCAGGGCCAGCGCGGGCATAGTCCTGAAGTCCCATGAGGGAGAAGTTATATATACCTCCTGCTCGATAAACAAACCCTGAACAAACAAAGAGGCAGAATATGAAGCCCTGATTATGGGGTTACAGATTGCCCAATCTATGGAAATTCGGATGCTTGAGGCATTCAGAGACTCCATGCTAGTTGTAAAATAATTAGAAGGGGAGTTCGATGGGCGGAAATAGGAACTCCTCCCTTATCACCAATTGGCACTACGTCTGATGGTGAGATTTTACTTCATCAAGGTAAGACACATCAACCGAGGATAGAATGCTCAGGCAAATGCCCTCGTAAAGCTGATCAGTTCTTTAGCAATCCTGCCAAACATAAGTCTAAATATAACAATGATTAACTGACGTCAGGTCCCTAGTGTAATGGAGGTCCTGAATAATGAAGAAGAAAATAAGGTGGCAGCTGTGGAGGAAATCCAACAGCCCGATTGGCGGGAACATCTCTTACGCTGGTTCCAGCACTAACATCTCCTGAAAGTGAAAGAACAAAGAATGAAGCTCCTTAGGACCAAGGATTCTTATGAGATGAGAAACGAAACCTTGTTCCAAATAATGGCAGATGCCTAGAAAAAGGTTCTACTCCGTTGCTTGTCTTTAGCAGAAGCGTGGCAAGTGATGAAAGAAGTCCATGCCGGGTCAATCAGGGTGCACCAGGCCGGTCCGAAGATGAAGATTGAGATAAAGAAATTGGGCTACTACTGGCCCACTATATTTGATGACTACTGTAAATTTGCCAAGTCTTATCAAAAATGCCAGGAGCACGCCACCGTGCCTAGGAGGCCACCAGTGCCATTACACCCCACTATCCCAAGTTGGCCATTTGCCCAATGGGGCATGGACGGGTGGGACCTTTACAAGCATCCTCATCAGGGTGCAAATACATTCCAGTAGCCACAAACTATTTTTCTAGATGGGTGGAGGCCGAAGCACTAAGAGAAGTGATAGGGGAGCTGGTCGCCAGATTCTTCCATCAATATATAATATTCTGGTTCGGGGTCCCTAGCCAAATTATTTCTGACAACGATAGCCATTTCAGAAACCAGAAGGTGTATAGGCTAGCCGACAAGTATGAAATTGATTGGAGGACATCATCCCCTATAATCTGTTGTGGATCTATCTGTTCGAAGAGAACTCGATAACGGTTCTAACGACTCTGGCCCTATAATAACTAATAACTCAATAAATAAATCGGAGCATTACATTACGGGTGACAAATAGACTAGTAAGGGTCACAAGTAGATGTTATCCATGTCAAATGGCCCGTAAGATAGATTTTGCGAAGGATGCGTCGTTGCATCAGGGGTATCACATCGACACCACCAAGCTAAGCCCGCCAGCCACTCAAAAAATGATGAATCTACGTCGACCTCCATGCAACAGGAGGTCGACCTCAGGCTCTTTCCACAAGTCGTTATAAACTAGATTCTATGAAGCTGCATCGACCTCACTTTCTTAATAGGTCATCCTGACTGAAGGGAAACTCAAAAGCACTCTGTATGATCTATGTTTTTGAAAACCGTACAGAGGGTAAAAACGTCCTATGCAAACCTCTGAAAACTTGGTTTTTGAGGGTTGGAAGAGATTCCTAGGACTGACCTCCATCCCTATCATCATAAGTGTCCAGAGGAACCCTTTACTCCAGATACCTATCAGTACAGCTACCACCAACAAGGTTGGTATCTAAATGAAGATTTTCCTAAACAAGAGGAAGTCCTTTCTGCTATTACAAATTAACATGTTGCAAGCTCCTTAGTCAAACCTCCCTTGTTTATCATTTAAACTTGCCAAGCTTGGAGGGAAAATTTCTGTCCCTTGCGCCTATAAATAGGAAGGAGCTTGCTAGCTTGAAGTTGCTTCCTCTACTGCTAGAGATGATGTTGCCATTGTTAAGCCTAAAAGAGCCCTAGACGTGGGAACTAGAGAGAAGAAAAAGAAAGAGAGATTCTTCCATGAGCTTCCAGAGAAAGAGTTGGGAGGTAGAGAAGGGAAGAGTGTAGCTAGCCATCCACTTCAGCCCTGCGGCTCAAAAGCTTTTAGTCTTTTCTTCCATCTTTGTGTTTCTTCATCTTCAAACGTCTTGTGTGTAAGGTCTCTCACCGTGTAAGCTACAATTACAACGTGTGTGTGTTTATCTTTCTTGTTTTATTTTTTGTTCCTTCCTTGTGGGATTCCTTCCCTGTGTGCTTTGAGGACTTGTCCTCGTGTGTGTGTGTATGCTGGGTTGCTCCCCGTGTTGCTCTGGGTTCTAACATGTGTGTGGATTTCTTTTGGCCAAAGAGTGGAAGCCTCACCAAGTTGGTGAGGGGTGGACGTAGGTGCGCCTTGTGGTAGCTAAGTCACATTAAAAGCCCTGCGTTGTAGTGTGTTGATTGTTATCCATCTCTTCTACCCCCCTTCATAGGCGTTCTAAAGTTTTCCCGATAAAGTTCATTTCATTCCACTGATGGCTCTTCATTTTTAGCTTTGTTCTACGTATGAGTTGGCCTACCACTTTCAGTTCTATTAGTTGTTGGAAAGGGCGTGGAAACACGAACTGCAATATCAGATAATAGATCCAAAGGGGGGGTGAATGGATCCAATCCTGTTGTCGAAACTGCTGTTACGGGTACTGCTGCTACTGCTAAGGAAACTGGGGTGGCTAACGTGGCTAACGTCACGCGCCATGTGTCCTGGCTAATAACATCTGAAACAGATCACCAGCGTCGTGCACTACCTGACTGGATGCGACTCACGACAACATGGACACCCCGCACGAGAACCACCGACTGACCCCTGTCGCTGCAAAGGTGCCGGCTGCTGAACACTGTCCGAAGAAGCCTGCCACTACTCTTGGCCCTCCTTCTTCTTCTTCTGGAAACCCTTCCTGAAGAACCTCTTGATCTTGGCACCAAACAATGCAGAACCTGCTGCTAATGTCGCCGGAGCTGAAGCTCCCGAACTACCAGAAGGAAGATGGAATGCGCTCTGCTGCTGGGTAGTTGAATGCTAGCTGCGGCCTGACAAAGACTACCCTTGGCTAATCGGTCCTCGTGTCCTCTACATATCAAACTCCAAAGACGTCGCTATACGAGAAGCCATCTCCAAATCAGTGGCAGCGTGCGCGATCAAATGGTGCCTCAGCTCCTGCCTTAAGCCCTATACGAACTGCTCGGTCTTCACCCTCTCATGCTCCATGATATGGGGTGCATAATGACCCAACGCAATGAATCGGGCCCTGTACTGCAACACGGACATGTCGCCCTGTACCAGCTCCAAAAATTGACACATCCTCTGCGTGGCAACGTACTCTGGGCAGTAAGCACGCTTGAAAGCACTGACAAAGTCACTCCACAAGATCTGCTCAAGTGGGCAAGACTAAAAAGACATCTTCCACTCAGAAGCCCACCACTCTCGAGCCGTGCCCTGCAACTGGTTGCAGGCCAACATCACCTTGTCCTCCACAGTACACCGCATGGAATTGAACACCTGCTCCATCTCGTCGAGCCATCTCTGAGCCAAATCAGGGTCTGGCTAGCCATCATAGTAAGGTGGATGGAACTACATGAAATCCCTCACTGTATGGCTTGGCCCACCCCTGGTCGACGAGCCCTCACCAGCCTCTCCAACGAACTACTGCGACAAAAGTTGGTACATGCCACGGAAGAAATCCTCGGCCCCTGGAATCCTCACAGTATTCGCTGGCTAGGTGGCCACTGGTGGCACTATGCTCTGCTACTCCTGCTCCTGTTGAACCTCCTGCTAGATCTCCTGAACCACTGCTGACTGTCCCTATTGAGAGCGACTCCTCCGCCTAGGCGCCATGCTCGCTCCTGAAGCAAAAGATAGAAAACACAGAAACAGAAAGGTCAACAAAAACACACAGTGCCCGATGCTAGCGTCAACTGTACATCATTGCTGTGGACTAGTAGACTACTACAATTACTTATGATTCTTGTATAATCCCACAACCGTGCTCTAATACCAGCTGTAACGACCCGAGAATCTGATTACCAAGAAAACCCGATAACCCGAGACTCAAACCGCCACCTACGAGCCCGAAGACTTGGCAGATTCGTACATGAAATCCCTCACATGGACATAAGGGTTACTGTTCCTATCATACTTGCAGTATGTGGTGAGCTCTGATTGAGGAGGGAATCTGATGTTATGAAAGATAGGAATGGGAACGTCTGTAAATGATTGTGGGCCAACCTACTTTTGAAGAAAGTTGAGTTGTTGCTGCATGGCGGCCCATTTGTCAAGGAGGTCCTGCTCCGGAGATGGGGTAGGTGGAGTGAAAGGAGTGAGTTCAAGGCGAGGAGCTGAAGGATGAATGGAAGAACAGGGAGGCCCATAAGAAGGAGGGGGAGACCCAAAAGAAGGAGATTGGGCCAAAGGATGACCCAGATTAGAGTAAACATGGGCCGCCCCTTGCTGTGGGCGAGCAGAATCGGTTGGGGCCATGAGGGTTTGTGGCACCGATGTAACAAATCTATAAGGATCAATCTGGGTAGATGAGGGAAAGGTGGTCTTCCCTTTATTAAGGATTTGAGGGACCGAGCCAGAGGACTAGTCGGGTTCCAGATTGGAGAACCAAAGGATTCTGGGATGGACTAGGGTAAGATTGATAGGAATAGGTGAACCCTGGGCCCATCAACCCTAGATTGGGAGATGGAAGTAGTGGATAGACCCTGTGAAATCGTAGGAGACGGGGCACTTGACCCCTGCAAGGTCTGGTAAAGGGCTTGAAGTTGAATTGAGCGGCGCTAGAGTTGTTGGAACCATTGACGAGTCTTCTTCGAAACGTGACCAGAAAGAGCACCAAAGGAGGTCAGAGTAGACTGTAGTAGCCCGAACAGTGAACAAGTGTCGGTTCAGTCCAAGAGTGGATAGAACAGAGCACCCGGGGGAGAAAATTAATAAAATGCTCTTCCGGATGCCAAACGCGATGCCTCTCTTTGTTGATGGAAGGCTACTTGTGGTAGAAGCTCTCGGCCAAGCGGAGCCTCCATAAGCCATGGGATGTGGCCGTGGGAGTTCCAGGAAGTCATCTCAGGTCACTGGCCGGGCCTGATCTGCGCAGTCGGGGGAGAACGGGTCCTCTGGGCAGTAGGAACATCCGATGACGGCAAGACCACCTCACTTGCAAAGCTGTTTCGATGAGATTTCTAGGGATGTATGATACACCCTTAGGAGATGTGTGATGAAGATGTGGCAGCCTCTGCAACTCCGTAGTACACTACTGCTGTGAACCTGTCTTGGATGAGGTGGTGGGTGGAGGTGCTAATGGGGGAAGAGAGGTGGAAAGGGTGGAGGATGGAGCTAGGGTGCTACCTGGTTGAGAGAGGGGTTAGGGGAGGACGAACCAGGGTGTGGGAGATACTAGGGTTGCTGCTAGGGGTGGGGAAGAGAGGGCTGCGGCCTGGATGGAGAGGGAGAGATGGAGGGGGCGCAAGTTGGCAAGGAGGAGGGATTCTCTCCCTAGACTTGAATGAGAGGTTAATGGGGGATTAACTCTGGTCTTGGGGATGGCATTCTTAGCAATCTCCACAACCAGCACTTAAAACCAATTGACCATGCATTCTTGCAATGAATGAGCATTAAAGATGTGAATGCTTGTTATCTTTACAAATCCATGTGTAAAATGCATTGGAGAGCCTAACAACCCAACATCAACAAGATTTGTATGAATAAGCTTAACCACATTCCAAGCTCAAAATCTCACAAATAATATTCATGAAAGCTCATCCATAGAACATTAGTATGGGCATCATTCAACCAAGATATCAACCTTCTTGAGCAAGATTCACAAAATTAATAGATGATCTCTGTTTGAGGGCTCATACACAAAAGCACTATAAGATGTCAAAGTTGATAGCTCATTCAATACAAAACCATTGAGACCATAATTCAACCCAATCTCCATCAAGATTTATGTAGGGAACTTGAACACCATGCAAGCCTTAATACCTTATGAAGAAAATGCATTAGACTCAAGGTCTTACCAGTGATTCTTGATGAAAAAAAATGTCATTTATAACTTGTTTGAACCATGGACAACAAAATAACTCATGCATGCATTCTTTTAGCTTCTATATGATGTGCATCATGGTTTTGTTCCTACAATGTAAAATGACTCAGTAATTTGCATAAACATTACGAGTTCTTTAAACAACCTTGGTCAATAAGGACCCTCATTTAGAAATACTCAACATGTTGACGAGCTATCTTTGAACTCATTTAACAAGATGTAAACATGTTACTCAATGAGACACACCTACAAGCACAATTGTTTTGTTATCATTAAAACCAAACACCAATAGTAACTAGGGGATGCAACAATCTAGCCCTTTTTTGATAATGACAAAACGATATGTGCGAGAGTTAAAAAAGATAGAGTAGAAGTATTTCAATGAATGTTATGAGAACGAAAGATAAGACATTCAAACACACTCGATCACATTCTCCAACAAAACTACTCTCGCTCATTAAGCATAGAATATTGAGCAAATCTAAAACATTAAGCACACTTACAAATCATTCTCCCCTTTTTTGTCATGTACAAAAAGACAACTGATAATGGGGTTATTAGAAATGATATGAACATCTGAGGCATGAAGATATGATTCCAATTCGAAAGATTTATCCAACATGGAGTGTTCAAAATGATGCAGTTCAAAGTATGAACTATATGCATGCTAAAAATGTAAAATATGTAAATGTGCACACCATGAGCTTCATCTTACAAATGCAAAGAATATGCACTATGTAAATGCTAATAATGCACATATGAAGTTATGCATATGATGGCTTCCATCCTTCAAATGCAAGGTTTATGTTCAGAATTAGATCAAAAGGGGAATGCATGAGCACACAAGCACAACCATCATGCATACAAATATTACTTAAGTAACTCCCCCTTATAGAGACATGAGTTAACAAAAGTGCATGAGATTTAAATTCAAAATGTAATATATGAAGCATAACCAAGAGATTTTCCCATGAGGACTCTATTGTTTGCATCAAACATGGAAGGGATATCTTGATTATCTTCGAGATGGACTTGGAAAGAAGATGTTAAAGGTAGGAACTCTCCCTTATAAATAAATAGCCCATGGAGGCCACCCATGAGAGAGCATCTTAATTTATTTTATTTTCTTCTTTTTTTTTTCTTTTTTCCTCTTCTTCTCCTTTCTCTCGTCATAGTAGAAACCCCCCTTCATCTTCTTCTCACCTTCTCACCTTCTCTTCTTCTTCTCTCCTTCTCCTCTCTCTTTCTCTCTCTCCCTCCATTGGAGTTCCCTTCTCCTTTCTCCTCCTCTCTCCCCTCACTGCAGTCATCTCCCTTCTCCCTTCCTTTTCTTTCCCCACGGTAGAAACCCCCTGCTCTTTCTCTCTTCTCTCTCTCTCCCTCCACCTGCACCACCGCAAAGTCTGCCTTTACGCTTCTTCTCCTTCCATTGCTCCAGCCTTCATAGCACCATCATCTTCACCACTGGATCCTTCTATCCGGTGCTCTGCTCCATCGCAACATCCTCTCTCTTCTGCTCCTCTCCACTGCATCTCCCCTCTCCTCTCTTCTCTCCTCTCTCCCTTGCCCGACCACTGTCTCCATCATCGGATCCTTCCATCAGGTGCTCTGCTCCATCGCAGCATCCTCTCTCTTCTGCTCCTATCCACTGCGTCTCCCCTCTCCTCTCTCCCCTACCCAACCATCACTCAAGCGTTGCTTCCCTGCTCCTCACCGACCTCTCTTCTCTCTCTCATCTTCTCCCTATACACACAGCCTTCCTATGCCCCTACTCTACCATTGTCCCTCCAACCCACAACGACCACCAGCCGCATCCTCTCCCTCTCTCTTAGTTCGTCCGAGACCACCCTCCTCGAGCTTTCGGCAGAGCCCTACAACCGCTGTCGCGACTTCTCCATGCTGGTGCCTGCTCCTCTTCCCTTCCCCCACACCATCGTCCACAAGCTTTCTCCCCCCTCTGCCTCCCTTCTTCTCCTCTCTCTCTGTCATGGCATAGTCCGTGCTCTTCTACCCTCTTGTCCAACTGTCTTCCCCCTCCTCCGCCTTTCCTCCCTCTTCCGATCTCTCTCTTCACTCTCTCTCTCTCTCTACTCAACACATGCACACACGTTATTTCTTTTTGGTTTATTTTTTTAATTTTTTATTAGTTACTCTCACATCTACCTCTCTATATCTCTTTCTATTTTTTCCTATTATTATCTCTCTTTAAATCTTGAAATCTATCATAAAATAAATATTTACGAGACATTAAGATATTTAAAAATATTGTCAAGAGATGAAAGATTTTAATAATCAGAGAGTTCAAAATCTCCCTACTTAATTCGTCCCAAATAAACAGTACTTATGTAAGCTTAACCCCCTTACTTTTACATTTTTTTACCATCTAAGAATGAGTCCCCGAGTCCATAGTCTTCCTTCCCTCCGCATAACCAAAATGATGATAAATGAAAATGAAATGAATAAGCAATAATAATAAAAAGACATATACAACATTTTCAAATGGGTAATGGGCTACACCCGTAGGTACCACTCTTTCATCCCTCGTTCTCGACACCCACAGGTGAGGGGCATTTGTTGACACTGAAAATATTCTTAATACTGTGTTTTTAGGCCTTAAGCTCCGACCGGGTTCTCTTACGTTGGCAAGGAGGAAAAAAAGAAAGAAAAGAATGATGAAAGTTGAACAAAGATGGGACTGAGGGAAAAGAAGGAAAGAAAAGATGCTCATCTGTGGGGGACTACTGCTAAAGAAAGACCTAGAACCTTAAAGAATATTTAGGACATCCGAAAAAGGCTACATCAACTCAGCAATGCTACAAGACAAGCCGGGATCAACAAGCTCAACAAATCGACATCGATTTGGTCATGCCGAAAAAGGCCCGTATCTCGTCTGATCAGGACGAAAATACACCTGATGGTCCGCTGCCTGATGAGGAAGCCCCCCGAGGTGAAGAAATGTCTCTGGTCTCCCAAAACAAGGTGTCGAGGGCAATATCAGCACAAAACCCAAGTGACCCGATCCAAGTACATGTCATGCCGGAAAGGTCCGTAAGAGGCCGAAAAGCTCCCCAATCAGGGTAAAAGTATTTCGAGTGATAACCCACTCGATGAAGATGCCTCGCATATGCACGGAGCAGGTCTGACAGCACAAATAACAGTGTCGACGGCCAAATCAGGACGAAACCTGAGTAAATCTGACACGGGTTTGGCATGTGTCAGAAACCGCTCGAAACTGCAAACTAGAGTTCGAGGACTTCGAAATCTATGATCCAGAGCCACCATATCAGATCCAAAGCTGTATCAGACGTTGAGCTCTCGTCTGGGTCAATTCGAGGTCAGTGTAGCAGTAAAGGTACTGAAATGTCCCAAAATACCCCTTGGGGGTCAAGGTGAGTCAGCACACATAGGGGTATTGGATGAATCAGCGCCCTTTGTCAAAGTGAATTGGCGCCCTTTACAAGCTCGATGAATCGCCACAACCACCTGAACCAGCGCATCACTTTAACTCCTTGAACCGACGTGCCACTTCAGAGCAGGTGAACCGGCATACGTAGGCCATTCACCAAGGGATTCGGCGCCCCCATTTCGTTGCCATGATCAGTGAACCAGCGCAAACCGGATGGACTGGCGCCCCTCACAAGATTGATGAAATGACGCCATTGATGGATTGACGTCATTGCCCAACCTAGGCGGGCCGGTGAGTCGGCACACGCCCCCCCATCCCATCAGGTCTCTGATGCCCTGTTCGCTTATAAAATCCCTCGTTCATGCTCCATCAGAGAGAAGGAGGCAATTAGAAGATGGCCATCCCGCTCCACCCTCACCTCTGGAATTCTTAGAGCTTGATTCAGGGGGCGCCTACCTCAGCAACAGTCATTCTCTGATACTCTGTTTTCTACTTCTGTGCTTGTAGGTGGGTCCTCCTTGTAATAAGGCTCTGAAGAGCCAGTAGTTCTCGATGTTTTTTTCTTTATTATTTTTCTTTTGAGTTCCCTCTCATCAGTCTGTAGCGTTGTGAGTCTTTGCTTCTTCTCGTCTGTTTTGCAATGAAATGGCATGGGTAGAGCTTGTGCTTAGATATCAATAAAAGCCCCCGATGGCCTCTGGGCGGTGCTCTTCCTTTCCCCATTTACCGTTTGCATTTATGTATGAATGTGATGTGATTTTCTCTTCTTCATCCTTCTCTGCATGATCCATTCAGTTGTGTCAGATCAAATAGCATACACAGGTCTCGATCGTGAGGAGACGTCTTGAGGCTAAACATATGTGATCCGACGATCGTATGGGTTGTGCTAATGGCATAAACTAAATTTCCTACTTGAATGGCCGCTGGCCATGCCCAATCGGCTGACAATAATACTCCCCCTGTGTGTTTTAATGGACCATGCTGTGTTGTGTCACCGTTCATTTCTTTGCTGCATAGCTTTGTTCATTGTCGTAGTATGGGTTTCTTCTCGAGTTACTAGTGTATGGCTCGATGCTAACGGAGATGGTTGCATGCCCCCCCTTTCACTCACCTTTATGAGTTGTAAGGGTTCAGGTATTCTTCATAGATCTGTTAAGGTTCGATATACTATCTCCCCCGTGTGTGCATCCCTCTCTCTACTATAGTCACCCTGATCCCCGTCGCTCAGCCACACACTCGCACGCCTCCTGTTCGTCTAATAGACAACTCGAACATAATATGCCCTCCAGGGTCTATGGTTTGCTGCTACATCTAGCACAGACTATGGTCTTCAGCTCCAGGGCGATAATGTACGAATCCGGTTTCCTTCAAACAACACCGCATAGCACGGGTCCATCACAATAAAAAGGGGGAAACATCTTTCTTCTCTTCAGATTTACCGTCCCGCTATTTATTACACTCTGGTTACGTCGGTCTCTAGGGGATTAACTCCCAGAGATCACCCCTGGCTCTTTAAGGGCCTATCTCCTCATGATACGGTCCCTTAGGAATTCTGCTTTGGAGGCGAATACTGACAGCCACGTAGTGACCACACTATGGACAAAGGTCTCGAATGTCGAAAGAGATTTGACCTTGGATTGACGGGTCCCTTGTAGGCTAGTCCTCGGGTCTTTCACATCCAAACTTGGTCACTAGGTCGCTATATATCCGGCCTCCTGGCAGCTTGTGAGTTCACTCCAGAATGTTCCATGTGTGAATCTCAATTTTCCTCTTATAATTCTCAAAATAAGGGGAGATGCTACCAAAATTCTGTCGAGATTCTATCTGATTCTTATTTTATTTTAATTTGGCAGATTTAAAATGGAAATTAATGATAAGCTGAATGGCTTTGCATAAACAAGTATGGGTAGACTTCTGCCGTGGTGTGGAGTAAGAACCCACCTTAGACATCACAGAACTTGTGCTTGAGTAGGAACCTCGCACAGTGATTGAACACGGAGCTCATCCTATCTCGATAAAGCAAGAACAACTTTGATATCCAAGCTATGAAGGCTTTGGCATTGGGTTTGCTTCAAACTAAAATGAAGTCTTCAATCGTCCTCTAATAATATGGAACTCGAATGGGCTGACCATGATGTATTTAACAATATTTTGAACCCCTGATGGCCATGGGCAGACTTGGGCTCCCAATATCCTCCACCAAATCACTCAAAGCCCCTTTGAAGCATCCCCAAGTAGTCTGGGCATTAACCTCTTTGCCTTTTTAATACCCCTGCATCGATGCCACCACGGAGGGATCAACCCTTCTTCAAACCCTTTAATCGGCGCCAGTCACCCCTCAAACTAGGTGAATTGGCACTAGGTTAGTTGAATCAGTGATAGGTTAGGTGAATCAGCACTGGTGGCATCGGTTCAAACCCCTCTCCTCTGCCCAGCCATCCTCAACTGTGCCGATTCACTCACCCTCTCTCTCTCTCTCTTCTTGATCCTACGGCGCCGACTCACCTACATGGCCCCTTTGGTCAACTTTCGTGATCTCCAAGTCGACCTAAACCCTTGACCAACTGACTGCCCTCTTCCTGATCATTGCTACCTTCGTGCATTTGGGCTTCACCTCCCCTATGGCCTAGTTCATAGTTATCCAATAATAAAAATAATGGCAATAATAGTAATAAATAAAATTTCATCATAACAATCCCATTTGGGTATACCTTCTTTATGCATGCATAAACACACACATGCACATCAACATATGTATGTATTCATATATATACACCCATACATATCTTTCCGTTTGCTTGCTTGTTTCAACTTCCCGGGATATCGTATGGTGATCTGTAGAAGGTTGGGTTAGGCCCGGAAACCCGCGTAGGCGTCCGCGATCCTCGCGTTTTCGGACCAGAGTCCGGAGCGCTTCAGCAACGCGTCCTCGCCGGTTCCGGTCACGGCGATGCCGGATTCGAGCGCGGCGATCTCGGACCGGAGTCCGGCGTACTGGACCTCGTTCCAGATCGCGAAAGCGGCGAGTCCCGCCGCGACGGCGACGGTGCCGTAGTTGAGCAGAAAACCGGTACGCACGGCCTTGATGTCGGGCAATTCGTCGCGACGACGAAAATCCGCGCGCCATGCGGGCGCCGGTGCCGGAGGCGGTGCCTTGCGCCCCACTTCGATGCCGAAAATCCTACTCATAGTTTCCCGCGAGCGAGAAAAGGCTCCACAACGCCGGATCGGCGTTCGCGAAATCGTCCGGCGCGGCGAGATCGAGCCCGACGACCGGCGCCCAACGTCCGATGTCGGCGACGACCGGTTCGAGGTTCAGGGATTTCGAGACGAACGCGTAGATCCACCGGAACGATTCGACCGGATTCGCGAAATAAATGCGGTCGGGCGCGACGCCCGTATCCGTTTCGTAAAGACCGATCGCCGCGCGCAGTTCGCGCAACAGGCGCCGGAGCAGCGTCGGAGCCATCTCGGTGAAATCGAACGTGTTCGTGAAAAGAATCTTTCCGGCCACGGTCTCGTCGGAGAGTCCGAGCTCGGCGCGCACCTGCGGCAGCATCGAATCCAGTCCGAACGCCAGCTGGCGCGTCATCGCCACGCCGGAGTCGCCGACGACATGGAAGTGGGTGTGCGTGTCGCCGAGTTCGACGACGACCGCCGGCGTACCGCGTGATTCGGCCTTCGACACCGCGCGGATCGAGGCGAGGAGCGGCAGCGTGCCGATCTCCAGACTCGTCGGATAGACGCCGTAATCGAGGATACGCCGCTGAAGCGCGGACAATTCCGTTGTGCGCGCACCGGCGAAAACCAACGCCTTGTCGCGCGATTTGCCGTCGTCTTCCGGCGGGCGTCCGTCCTCCAGAAGCATCGCCACCTCGTTCGTCGCGACGTCCACTTTCGCCGACGACGCGAGCCATTCGGAAAGCTGGGCGGGATCCTTCGACTTCGGGCCGTCGGGCACGAGGCGGTGCAGGAACCGGGTGGCGGGGAAAACGCCGCAACGGGCGCGCGCGAACCGGCCTTTTTTCATACCGAGCCATTCGCGGAGCGCTTCCGCGTGGTTGTCGTCGGACAACGGGAACACGCGCCAGTCGACGAGCCGGTTCGGCGTTTCTCCGGATTCGGCGCGCGCCGCGAGCACGGACCGGTCGGTCAATGTCAGGTGGTGCAGCTCCGGGGGGGCTTTAGGCATCGTTCGGTGAAGGGCGGTTGATGCGTCATCGCGTAAAAAATCGGAAGCGAGAATTCAACGTATGATTCCTTACTGCGCGCCGGGGTGACTTCTTTCACATTTTCATATCGATAAAACAATGACGCCCGGACATTCTTGCTCTTCTTTCCCTTGTGCAGGCTCCTGCTCTCATTGTGGAAACACACGGTGGAATATCCGTCCACTGTGGAGCACAATTGTTTGTGAAGACCGTGCCTCTGTCGGGTTTTGGGTAAGCGGAGGATTAGCAGATGTGGAAGGGATATCAGGATTGAGTGGCGTTGAAGATGGAGTGACTGAAGAGGGAATCCTTATGAGAGGCCTTTGAGGATTGGTGGAGACTAGCGTGGTGGGTATCAAAGGTGCAATGGGAGAGGGACTGGAAGGTGTGGATGGCACCTGGGTGGTTGGAGTGGGTATAGGCCAAATAAGGAGGGACCTAGGTGGAGGTCATGGATTTGCTAGAGGTATGCTAGTGTAGGTAAGGGTAGAAGGAACGAGTGCTGGGAAGGGGCGAATGAGGAGTGGCTTATCTGGCAAGGGGTGTGTAGGAAGTGGAGGGGTTTGAGGTAAAGAATGATTTGTGGGGGTGCGAATAAGGATTGTCCTTTGTGGCATAGGGTTGGTGATGAAAGGGGTTTGATTAGCAGAGCGTATCAGAGGTCGGGAAGGTTGTGGAAATGGGGAAGGTTGAGGTGTTCTTAGTAAACGGGGCAACTGATTAGGGTTTTGACTCATGGAGGCCATGGAGGCACTCTCTTCATGTTATCTCTGTCCTCTCTCCACTTCGTGGAAGGTGGTGACAGGGTTTACTTGCTGATTCTGGTGCTCCAATAGTAGATTTTGGACCATCCCCATGTTTGGTTGCGGTGCTTGGACTAGCTGTTCCTGCTGAACTTGCTGCTGAACCTACTGTGGTGCCTGCTGACGGGGTGGCCTTCTTGCCTTAAGTATAGCAACAAACTTTCTCATCTCATCCTAGTCAATGCCCCCATGATCATTTAAGTCATAAATGTAATCTTTAAACTGAAAATAATGATCAATATTATGCCCAGGTTGTCGATGAAAGACAGAGTACAGAGAGGCATCCACATTGGGTGGCCAGGCCATCCTTTCCTTTGGCAAGGTGAGCGCGTTGGCGGCCATTAGTGCATTGAAGATATCAGGAAGGCTCTCGGGTAGTGGAGGATATTGGGCTCTCTTGGGGCCTACAGGTCTTCTCAGCTGCTGGGGGCCATAATTTACCGGTGGAGGGACCTGGTGGTATTGCTGGGGAACTAGAGGATTCTGTAACATAGCTTGATTCTGTGGAGGAGGAGGAGGCCGGAAGGGCTGAGGAGGGTTATTTTGTTGGTGCATGGCTTGGTTAAAGAAGGAGGGTTGCTGGAAATTTTGTGGTGGCCTTTGGTTAGGAAGATTGCAGGATTGCATGAGATTGCCAACCACGTCCACCTGTTCATTCACGACCACTCCTTCAGTAGTGGCACCATTGTTATTTATAGCATTATTTTTCCTTGGGACCCTCAGTTTTTGTTCAAACATAGATACGATAGGCGAGTCCTTCATCTGGGTTTGAATCTACCATAGCTCACTAAGGCCAGATAACGGTCAGAGCCTATGAACCAGCGACGAAGCAATCATGCCGAATATATCTCCACACCCCGTCCAGCAAGGATGAGAATGTACTAGGTGGTTCCCCGCCAGATAAAGAAGCCCTCCCGAGATAAAGAAATGCCCCTGGTTCCTCAAAATAGGGAGTCGAATGCTAAATCAATAGAAAACCCAGATGACCCGATCAGGGCGCCGAAAATGCCGAAGTGGCCCGTAAATGACCGAAAAGCTACCCTAAGGGGATGAAAACTCTCATAGTGGTTGCCCACTCAATGAAGGCACTTCACACCAGCGCAAAGCAAGCCCAAAAGCATGATATCTAGTGTTGAAGGTAATAATAGCGGAAAACCCAGGAAGTCCGCTAAGCATACGCAGAATGTAAGAACAGTCCATAAGTGGCCATAAAGACATCTAGTCAGGGCAAAAATGCTTCGAGGGATAGACCACTCAATGAAGAAGCCCCATGTGGCTCTAAAGCTAGCCTGGTAGCACAAATCACAGTGCTGAGGGCCAAATCAGGGAAAAACCTGAGAAAATCAATACGGGTTTGACACGTGTTGAAAATCACCGAAAACCCCAGATCAGGGCTTTGAAGCATATTCCAAGGCCACTAAATCAAGCCCAAGGCTACTCTAGACTACAAGCTCTCACCGGGTCAATTGTGGGGAAAAATGTCAAGATTACAAAAAAGCCCCTCATTGATCCGGTGATGCCTTGAAAGATGATTCAGTGGTGCCTTAATTCGGTGGCGCTCATTGCGTTGGCATATTGAGTCGATGGCGCCCCTTTGGCGATTAGGTCGGTGGCACGCATAGTGTTGGCGAGTCAACAAGTTAGTGGTGCCCTTGTGTAGTGGGTCGGCAATTCGGTGCCGTCGCCACCGACTCCCCCTACTCCCTTTCGCCTATAAAAATGGGCATTCACCCTCGACCAACAAAGGGAAGAACAAGGAAGAAAAGGTGAAAGAGACCCAGAGAAGATACGAGAGAAGATCAAGAAGAGAGAAAAGAAGGCTAAGTAGAGCAGAAGGAGGTGGGTTCCTCCCCGGAGGAATGTTTTCTTTGTGTTTTTGTTCTCTCTCTCAAATTTTGTACTTCTGTTCATCTCTACTTCCTCTGCAATTGCGGAGAAGAATAAAAATGGCGTTCTCATTTGTCAATTCGTGGTGCATATTACCTAAGTCTATCTTTGTGTTAATTGATTTTTTCCCCTGCTATTTTCCCTTTCTCTTATTTTCTTCTGATTTCCCTTCGCCTCTCCCCAAGCGTGAGGAGGGCCTCATGGGCTACAACCATGGCAGATCCTGAGATCGCTCGGTGGAAGGTACTGTAGTGATTTCATCGTAATGGCCTATGGCCACACCCTATGAGGGTGACATCAAACCCCCTCCACGGGGCTTTGTGTTTTCACCGAGCATGTTTTTGATGTGCATTCGCCCGCAACGGCCTGCCGAAGGTTTTGCCGGAAACCAGGTCGAAAATCGAAAAAACGCGCTGAAAAAGTCGCGGAACGCCTCCGGGCTCCCGAAACGCCCCCGGATCTCGCCGATCCGAACATGAAAGATGTCCGAAATGAAATTCCAGACACGACGGAGCCGAGCGCCCCGAGAAAACATATCCGAGACCCGAAAATAAGGATCCGGGAGGATCCGAGTCGTTACAGGTGGTGAAGGAGCTGGTTGGGGTGGTGGAGAGACTGACAGAGGTGCAAGTCAGGGAACTGGTGAACAAGGTGGGGATATCCTATGTTGGACTGGAGAGGGGCGTTCACGAAAGTACAGACGAGGTGGTTGATAAGTGGCGAGGCCAAGGGAGGGAAATAGCAGAAGAGGGTGGCGAGGGTGAGTGATGGGGAGAGGAGAGGAGTGAGCCATAGGAGGGGGAAGGCAGGATTACTCTCTTGTCCCTATGAGGATTGTTTTGTGGAACTTAAGGGGCATTTGTGGAGGGGAGAAGAGAAGGGTGGTAAAGGAGCTAGTCAGAAGATGCAAGATCGACATTTTGTGTTTTCTAGAGTCTAAATGTGAGGGGAATATCATGAGAGGGATTAGGGGAGCTAGACTATCCTAAGGTGTTGTCTTCCCGACAGAGGGGAGGTCTGGTGGCATCATGATACTTTGGAATCACTTTGAGGTAGAAGAGGTGGAAGCAGACATGCAGCTCAGTCAAGGGGCCATTTCCCTCCACTTCCGGAATATAAGGGATGGCTTCTCCTGGGACTTTTCAGGGGTATATGGCGCTCAAAGCAGAGAAGGGAAGAGACTTCTGTGGGAACAATTGCTCATGTATCATCATAACTCAGGCGGACCTTGGTGTATGGGTGGGGACTTTAATGTAGTTGTTGTATGATGGGAGAGGACATGTGATCACCATCTCTCGGGGGAAATGGAAGACTTCATCGACTTCATAGAGGAGGCTGCATTGATTGACATCAGACTATCCAATGCTCGATTTCTTTGGTCAAGTACGAGGTCTGAGCTCACATGCTCTAGGTTAGACAGATTCCTTGTTTCAGTTGATTCGGAGGATCATTATCCTCATTTGCAGGCATTCTGTTTGACAAGAGCTATGTCGGATCACAAGCCCATATTGTTGAAGACTAGTCGCCAGCATGAAGGGAGGCTGAGTTTTAGACTTGAGAGATACTGGTTTAGGGGTGGGGGGATTTCATGGACACTGTCAGAATGGCTTGGAATGCTTAGAGACATGAACATTCACTTATGGCTAGACTTGTCGATAAACTAAAGTATGTGGCACAAGTACTAAAGAAGTGGGGTGCAGCCAAGACTCTACTAGGCAAAGCAGTCAAGGGCAGAATCCTCCAATAGGTAAGAGGCTATGGACTGTTTAGAGGAGGCAGGGCTCATGTATGAATCAAATAGGTTGCTTAGGGATAGGCGAAACACGCTCAACGCACCGGTACCATCCGGGAGTAGGAGAACGCAACGGTTCACCCTATACAGGGTTCCGAAGGTTTGTCCAGGAAAAACACGCGTGAATCACAAAACGCGCTTCGAGACCCCCAAAAGTGATCCGAATCTCACAGATCCAAATCTGAAAAATGTTTGAAAAATCCGGGACGTTACACCCTGGCAGTCCTCCGCCACCGAAGTCATCATCCCGAGGCCGCCGCCAAGTGGCCTGCCTACTGGAGCCGGTCCCCACCCCATTGGCCATTCCTCCTTCTGCTGACACGAAAGCCTAATGGGGGAACTGACGAGGGTGTCCTGGGTTGCAGACACTACCAGACAAAGCATAGGCATCCCACCGTTAGAACCCACCACCGCCGAGTCTAAAGCCTTTGTCAATCCTCTGTCTAAAGCTGCCACCGTTGGAGAAGCCAGCGAACACTTCGCCTGCTGCCTAGAGGGCGTCGTATTCCCTACCATAAGGGACCTGGCCGAAGACTCCCCACCGTGAGAGCCCCCTGCCACGAGAAGATGGTTCGCTTGAGAAGCCGGCCCTAACAGGTGGCAAGGGAACCCCATAACGGGTCCCTGCGAACCCAGTAGCCTACAGAACCCGGATGCAAGTAAGTTCTAGGCTACCGGGTCCGGTGATAGTCAGCCGCGCAGCGCAGAGGACCCGCCTCCTCCTTGCCCTCCGTCTGATGCAACCCTCCCCCGAGCCCACCCGAGCCGATCCAGATTCCGGCCCAAGTGCCCAACGCGGGAGGCAGGCCGGTTAGAATTCAAACTGCTCACCTCCTATTCTTCTTCCTACTCCAAACGGTGAGGGTGTTGCCCTAGACTCTAGTGCAATGGCCATTGCCAACGTTGCTTAATCGGCCCAACCACAACTCTGACTACAAAATCATCCCCTCCAATGGCGAAGACAATGGCCAGCAGTGCCACCATGGTTGCCGGAGCCAAGATGAGAACCACCGCAATGTTGACCCTCCCATCAGCCACCATGCAGAATGAACCAGCCTCCAACCTCCCAAAGGAGTTGACCAGTAAACCAACTCCGGCTTCGCCACACAGCCACAGTGGGATCCCCAACAGCCGGACCCAACTCAGGGACCTTCTCGGGATGGAGAAGGTGCCTCTATCCCTGCTCCAGATCTGCGCTCGGAAGATGGATCCCCTAGACACAATGGCACCAGTCTCCGCCAGCCCCTTAGCTCCCGTCGCAGGTGCCGCAATGGCCAAAAGACCTTCCTTGTGGACTTTTCAGACAACCCACGGAGCGCCTGTCCACCAACGATCATCCAGCAGCCCTTTAGCCATGTCCGGATCCATCGCCCCTTGGAAAGGAGAGAGGCACACGCATCGGCCAAGCCATCCCAGGGGGGCAACGATGTCTCCAGGGCAAACTCACCGATGTCCAAAGCCTCAATCCGATCTGGTCTGAACACCCCCACCGGACCAAGCTTGACCACCTCCGCATACAACCTTGCCCTCCGGCCCTACCCCACCCCCTGCCGATGCCTAACCACCGGCACCCAGTAGAACCGCTGCAAGTGCCCCCTTAGCCCGCAACAAAAGCAGACAGGGCCCTGCACCTGTCCCCGCGAAGCCGACCTGCCTCCGCCACCCTCGACCCTCCGGCGAGGTTCGCCACCCCGTGGGGAGACGATTATCCCCGAGACATCTCTCCATCCCTAACACCATCTTCCATTCTTAGCCCTTCCACACATACATCTCACTGTCCTCTTATCTGCCGCACATTTTATGTTCAATCAATGGAGGGGACAAGATGAGGGAAAATATGACAGATATCCGGGGTAGGGCGAGGAAGGGATGAGTGTTTCTTGTTTAGACAAGAACAAGCCACATCATCAACCATCAATGTGATCACAGAGCCCACCCCTTCTAATAGAAGGCACATAGTATCAAGGACACCTCCCCAAGTGTCAAGGACACCTCCCCGAGGAGAAAAAAAATCAAAAGGAGAAATATCCATGAACTGTTACAAAGCCTTATAGGCTAGCAAAGACCTTCCCCCAACTTTAGTAATGACTGAAATCTTTCCAATGGAACATCAGCAACACAGTTTTAAGTTTTAACTATACAGTATACCTAAGACCACATAAAAATGTATACCAGAAATATAAACAGTGGATTCCTTAATCACTATGTATAATGCAAACAAATTTAACATCACTTTGTGTCTGTGTGCCACGTTCAAATGTAATGATTCATAGGTGTGTAACACTGGAGAAGCTAATGAAGTAAAAGATAGCAAGCGGCCAAGCCCTGTAATGCAGACTGCACTGATAGTCAACAAGAATAAACCAGAGAATGTTGCCTAATCCAAAGTAGTAAACATAATGGACAGCTAAACCTTTGTTAATCTGAGTTCCAAAATATGAACACCATCGAATGGTAACCATAAATCTGAGTGCATACAAACATCTCATGCACACTAATTACAAATCAAACCAATATGTAAGAAACCAGTATACATGTTGACATCATAACGTGTACAGCAACATGAAATATGGCAAGGTAAACAACACAATTCCACCAAAAGAATTACAATGCATGGGCAAAAGCAGGAGTGTTGGAATAAGGGCAGCAAAAATATAAACTGCTTCATGGACTGGAACAGAAAAGCGAACAGCTACAAGATAGTGTACCCCAATAGTAATAACAATCGCCAATCCTACACTCTGCGGCAACAAGAGAAATGTAGCAGAAGTGTTTGGAAGACACGGCAAGCAACATCATCTAGTTGCCAGAATCGACCTTCATGTGGAAAACTGGAGCAACCAACTGGGTCAGATGCAAAAAAAGTTAAGTACCTGGCAAGGCGAGTGTAAAACAGCTGCTTGGACAGCTCATTGCATTTCTCCACAGACGGCGGGTGCTGGATGTACTGCTGATTCTTCTCTAACAGCTGCTTATAATATGCACAGCCATGCTTGGCCACAAAATGCGACGCTTGGACTGCCTTTGATTGAAGTTGATGCAGCTTCGACGCCATCCCCCTCACTGAAACAAACTCCCACGCGCATATGCCCGTGAGATATTTTCATCAGCCCAAGTCAACATAAATCGAAAGGTAAAAGTTCGTGAAGAAAAAGATGTTGGAAACAGAAAAGAACTGCATTCTGAGCAGCCATCAAACTCCGATATAAAACAAAACAATTATTACAATATCACAAATCTCCATAAATCACGGGAGTTCACGGTCAGACATCAGATACCGCTATTGATGACCTACGGAAGCCAAAAAAACAAAATGAGCAAAGAAACGACATCAAAACCCTAGTTCCACTATCTGGATCGAGAATAGTACGCAATGGAAGCATCAGATAAAGAAAATACACCGAGATGAAGTCACACAACGGAGATCTGTGTCGCCAGGAACCAAATCCAGAGGTGAATCCCTGTTCCTTTGGACGAAACACACAAATCACTGGATCATGACCCCAAATGAGAATTACACGAAGACTATGCGGCATTTCGAATCCACGATGGGAAAATCGGGGAATGAGAGATGAGAAGAACATACCGATGCCTTCCTTTGAACCGCAGACGGAGGAGGAGGGATCGAGGGGCGTCTGAAACGCGCACGAAGAGAGGAGAAGGCCTCGGGGAGAGCAGAGGACGCTGGTGTGGACTTGGGGGGTTTTTGTATCCCCCTGCCTAAATCACTGGCCTGGTTCCGTGCGAGTTGCCGAGAAAACTTTATTAGGGCGTGCGATGCGATGCCCTCCGATCACACCTTTGCAAAAGGCCAATTAAATTTTTTTTTCCCGTTTCAAAAAATGAACTATTTTTAAACTCAGGAGATCAACAGTTTTCGCCAGCATCTGCTTGCTGGCCTCCATCACCGTCAGGTCGGCCTGGTAGGAACGCTGCGCCTCGCGCATGTCCATGATTTCCACCAGGCTGTCGACATTGGGCAACTTCACATAGCCCTTGGCGTCGGCATTGGGATTGCCGGGATCGTATTGCGACTTGAACTCGCTCTGGTCCATCACCGGCTTGCCCGATTCCACGGTTGTGGCGCCCAGCTCGCGGTCGAAGTCGGCCTTCATGGTGGCGATCTTGCGCCGGTAGGGATCGCCGCCCGGCGTGGTCGCGGTGGAGTTGGCGTTGGCGATGTTCTCGGAGATCACCTTCATGCGCTGGGTCTGGGCCCGAAGGCCCGACGCGGCGACCGCCATCGACTTGGAGAAATCCATTCTTCGTCTCCCTCTTATGAGTGGCCGATGGCGGTGCGCATCAGCAGCATCGCCTTCGAATAGAGATTGGCGGCGGCCTGGAACTGGGCCTGGGTGTCGGCCACCTTGATCATTTCCTCTTCCAGCGACACGCCGGTGCCGCCCTTGGCGTATTCCTGGCCGGGGGTCTTTTCCTCTTCGATGGAGGATGTCGCCGCACCGATCGCGATATGGCGGCTGTTGGTGGTGGCCAGATGCCCCGCCGAACCGGTGGAGCGCATCATCCTGTCGAAGTCCTGGGGCTTGAGATCGCGGGAGACATAGCCAGGCGTGTCGGCATTGGCCACGTTCTGGGACAGCAGGTCCTGGCGGCTGTTGAGCCAGGTCATGCGTTCGCGCAGCATGGACAGCAGCGGGATGTCCGGCAGGTTCATCGCGATGGTAACCTTTCGTTAGCCTTCCAAAGCCGCGCCAGACTGCGCCCGTCATGCTTAAGCACGACTTAACGGCGGCGCTTTTTGCCGGGCAGTTTCTTCCCCCGCTTAACCGCCGATTAAGCTTGACCGGCGTTAACTCCCGCCCGCGTTCGACGGACCGCACGGCGAGAGCCGCGCCAGAAGGTGTTCATGGAATTCATCGATGTGATGCGCTACTTCGGCGCGCTGTTGCTGGTGCTGGCCCTGGTGGGCGGCGCCGGCCTGATCGCGCGGCGCTTCGGCGTGCCCGGCGTCACCCGCGCCGCCGCCGACAAGCGGCTGGCCGTGGTCGAGACATTGATGGTGGGTCCGCGCCAGCGCCTGTTCATCGTGCGCCGGGACAATGTGGAACACCTGCTGCTGTCGGGACCCGACGGCGCCACGGTGATCGAGACGGGTATCGCCGCCAGGACGGATGCCCTGTCGTGAAGACGCTGAAGAAGATATTGCCCTTCCTGCTGATCCTGGGCTTCCTGTTGCCGCACGCCGCCATGGCCGCGCCGCTGGCGCTGAAGGCGACTGCGGCCCAGGCCGCTGCCCCGGCGGCGGCGGGCGCCGCCAATAGCGGCCTGACCATCGATTTCAACGGCAGCGGGCTTTTCACCGATGAAGTCCCCTTGTTGACCACTGAATGTACCGTCCATAACCTTCTCTAGTTTTTTGGCCAGTATCTTAGAGATAATTTTGTAGGTGTTATTTAACAAGCTAATGGGTCTAAAGTCATCTCATTCTTGCACACCCTTTTTCTTTGGGATCAAGACCAAAAGGGTTTTGCTAACACACCTCAAATGAGCTTTACCCTCCTGGAATTCCCTAACTGCACTAAGAAAGTCCTCCTTAACAATATCCCAATACTGCTGAAAGAAGATCATGGGAAAACCATCTGGCCCAACCCTGGAGCTTTGTCACCTGGAAGAGAGAAAATCGCCTGCTTGACCTCCTCTTCCATGAAGGGACTCACAAGAGCCTCACTATTTGCAGAAGAGAGATTAGGAAGGAGGTCGTGAGCAAAAATAGGTTTGCACCTCTGCTCTTCTGAGAAAAGCCTAACAAAGAACTCCCTGGCATGAGATCTGATGGTCTCCTCCTCAAAGATAGTAGACTCACCAACCTTGATGGAAGCTATACGGTTAGTCCTCCTTCTGGCTGAGACATTCCTGTGGAAGTACGCTATGTTTATGTCTCCTTCCTTGAGCCATTTCTCCCTGGATCTTTGTTTCCAGAAAATTTCTTCTCTGATAAGTATCTCATCGTATTCTGCTCTCAAAGTCTCCCTATTGAGCTTGTCCTCATCGTCCAGTAAGCCTGCCTCCTCCAAATTATCCAATGCTTGTAGTCACTGTTGAATCCCGTCCTTAGCCTGTTTTCTATTTAGGTGCTTGCTAGCACTCCATCTCTTGAGCACCTGGGTCACCTGATGCAACCTCCCAATAGAAGTAGCCATACAAGATCTTTGCCGCATGCAACCATTCCACATCCCTTAGATAATGTCAAGGAAGTCCACCTCCCTAAGCCAGAATCTTTCAAATCTGAAGGTATGTCTCCTCTCTCGACCACGGCTGGTTTTCAAGAGGATAGACTTGTGATCTGAGGATGGTCTAGCTAAACAAGATACCTGAATGTGCGGGAAATAATCCTCCCA